>LPNX010807525.1:269785-282089 GCA_001517045.1 Pseudotsuga menziesii
GTGCACTTTAGGATCTCCCAAAGTTGATCTCAAGCATTATAGATTTGGCAAAGAAGTGCTAAGTTCGAAGATCCGTCCTTTTTTTTTTTAAACTTAAAACTTGGTTACTTGGTTCTATTGTTGAGTAGTGGATCTACAAGCCTATCTTTCCCACACTCCTCTTCTTCTTCTTCTATACTAAAGTTTTGTCCCAAGTTTAGCCCTCTTTTCTAGCTTCGTTTTTTACCTTTTTTCCTTTTGTTTTTTTCATCCATTTCTTGACTGTTTGCAGCCCCTTTTGTTGATTGTTCGCTGCCCCATTCATCTCTGTTTGGGCACCCCTTTTTACCCCACAATTTGGGCTTGTTACCCACTGTGTGAGCTTTTTTCCAGCCTGCTGTTGGGTCATTCTCTATCCATTGTTTGGCTACCCCTTCTATCTTCGTTTTCAGCTCTCCTTTGCCCCTTCTTCCAATCCTTTTTTTTTTCTTTCTTTTGCTTGTTTTTCTTTCCTTGCTTCAAAGGTCCACAAAACAAAGAAAAAGAGTCTTGGTTAAGTTAATTTCCTTTTCTTTAGTTAGCTTCTTGATTTGCATCTCTTAGATCTTAGTTTGCATTTTCACACTAGTATTAGATCTCATTTCAAAAATTAAATTTTGCATTAAAAAAGTGATCAAGCATATAGTTTCATTGTTAAGTTTGCATTAGATTTCTTTACAAATCTAGTTTTGTTATTTGCATGTTAGCTAGTTTCCATTGTTAAGTTTAATTCTTAGATCTCATCTTTGATACTGGACTTGCATTGCTTGTCAAGTTTCTAGTTTATACTTAGTTTAGATCTCACGTTTTATTTTGACCAATGCTAAGGGGTGCCTTGAGTTGGATCGTTTGTGTAGGCATTTTGAAGAAGAAAAGAGCTTGAGAAGCTTTGAAACAAAAAGATCTAAACCAAGAAGAAAGTGAAGAAACGATAAGGATGATCCAAACCAAAAGTCATTGATTAGCCATTATCCTTTGTAATAGCTCTTAAGAGCTTGTTTCGAGTTTTCTTGTCCAAGTTATTTCTCTCAAAGTCCTTCTAAGGGTTTCAAATCCCAAAGGCATCTGTACTTAATAATAAAGTTTGATTAGTGGGGTTTTTAATCCCCCACACCCAACTTCCCCCATTTGGAGAAGTCTTGCATTGTCCTTTGAGTGGTTTGTTTCTTCTTAGGTTAGTTTCATTTTAGAATACTAATTGCTAGATTAGTTCATTTTGCAAGTAGTTTATTAATTGCTAGATTATTGTTCACCAATTTCGTTGAGCTATCTTTTGGTTTCTTTTTACAATCTATCATAAAAAGAACACAAAATCTCTTCAACTTGTCGTAATCCAAGTCAAGAGCACTCTCGAGTCTCTGTCGGAGAGCATAGCAGATTTGCATCTTCCTTGCATTAGGCATATAGAATAGCTAAAGTCTCTTGAACTTTTGTCATAAGACGAAGTCAAGAGCACTCTCTGTCGAAGAGTTTCACTATGTGCTCTAAACTTAAAATTTGCAACTCACACCCCCCTTCTTAAAATTTACTTTGTTGCTATCCCTCACCTAGTATGCTCTGCCGACCCTGAAAAGTTGGACTCGTACTCAGAACGGTGATCGGATTTGTTAATCTTGCAAGTGATAACATAATAAAACCTTCACCCCCACAACCAACGCACCGACGTTGTCAAAAGCATTCGAGTTGTTTTTAGTAAGGGCACCGAAACCCCCCGTTGTCTAAGTTTCTCGGCTTGCTGGTTAAGTTCTCCAAACACCTAGCCCGAGATACTGAACGGGCCGACAGGTCTCGAACGGAATGACTTAGAATACTTTTTCGGTTGAACTTTGATACCTTGTTCTCTCAACCTTAATAATCCAAAATCACTAAAACTTGATAAAATTTACAAAGAGCATTTGCAAAACGATCGCACAAACATTGAACTATTGTATCAAGCATCCCAACACTACATTTTTTGACTCCATGCCCATTGGATAAGACACTGGTCTGTTATTATTGTTTTTTCATATCTCAAGTGTATTGTTCAATATCTTATCATTATGGATGCTTTTTGTTTAATTCAATCAGTGTTGTGTTTCATTTAAATACTGCAAGCATATCTTTGTAATTTTTAAAGTTAAAACTGTGATCTTCACATCAGAAAACTCCTAAGCAAACACCCATCTGCATCACCACATACAAAAAAATTTAAAACATTAAGCCTTAAAAACTCTTTGTTAGGGACTACCCCCCTTGGCTTCGTTAGGAGTTAGCCTAAACGAAGGAGCTAGGAGTAGGTGACAGTACCTAGCTCTGTGCTTGCCCCCAAGGCCACACCTCTCCCACTTTCTCAAGTGAAGAGATAGCTTTCATTAGATTTCTGCTGCTGGTGTGCATTCGGCGAACAACATCTCCTAACGCCTAACCACCCAAGACGACCATTCCAACTTTGAAGTGGTGAAAAACTCAAAAATTAGACATCACTTATTCAGCATTGCATAATTGACAAGGAAAAAAACATCGTTGAATGATCAAATTGGCGTCTAAGTCTTAGGAAACCAAGTCCTTTACAAAAAATTTGCCATGTTAGTACAGTCATGATTCTTTACAATATCCCCGCCAGGTATGAACATGTAAATATTAAAAAGGGGGCCCAAAAATGGCCTTGATGAAACTACGACAGTCCTGAGCACTGATAATGAACTTGTTCATAACTTCGACGGCTCACTGGAAATCCACGAAGTGCAACTTTAGTGGAAAACAATTTCAACACAACAAATCCACTATTTATTATGTTTTACCTTCATACAAATGTCCTAAATTAATCAAAATCGTTTTCCAATAGAACCACTCAGCCAAAAATATAACAGCAATAACAAAGGCACCATTTTCCTCAACTACAGCCTTGTGATGGACTATATTACACAAGGTCATCTAGAGACCTTCACTCACATCCTTGGATGCAAATGATCTCTCTTGGACAATCTTCTAGATCAATTAATGTAGGGCCTCCACATATTACATTTTAAGTTTATACAATGTAAAAAGAGTCATCTATAAATGTCCATAGTTAGGATTCAAGATGAAGACAACATTCAATTATAGGGATTTTCCATATTCTACATGAGTCCATATCCCTCTCAACCCTAAACAAATATATCGTACATTCATGACAAAAAGGCTTAAGACACGAAATCCCATTGCATGCCAAAACAAAAGTGCAGCCATAACAAAATAAACCATAAAAGGATAGGGAGCAATTGTCTTACTCACAATGGTGCTCGATAATGGTGCATGGACCATGTTTGAGCAAATTTGACTTATAGCATTTCTCCTACAGTGCACTCTTTGAAGATAACCCCGATCTTTCCTATACACAAAATTGTTGATCTGCAAAGTGTCTACCATGCTTGTCCTTATGGTTCTATTGACTTTTCTAAAAAGCACTCTACATTTGCTCATGAATTTTCCAGCTATGGACCATGAACCAAATTGCTTGCATGCATAGTAACTTTTGTTATTATCATTTCCTTATGGATAGGATACAGATGGCTAATAAATTCTCTGGTAGAAATGGGTGGCACACCTAAAAGGTAAAGTTTTTAGCACGCTATGCAATGCGTTATTGTAATTGTGTTGCACATAAGGGATATTATTATCCTAACTTTTGGATCTCTAGTTGAAAATACACAACAATTGAAGAGTGGTGCAATTTACTTGCTTAATTGATCCATTTATCTAGGAATAGAAAGTAGCACTTATCTTCGGCTTTGGATCCATCATCTTCAAAGTAATTGACAAAAGTGACTCGAACCTTTTGTTTTGATTGGAAACGATCAACGAAGACAAGTTGAAATGCACTCAAACTCAACCGAATAACAATTGTGCATTTTGTTGCGGTGTCACAATCTTCTTGAACAGGTGGGGATTGGATGCACAAGAGGGATCATCTATGATCATGGAGGACATGTGATAGCAAAACTTTGCATGGGAATTGGGAATCTTCATCATTAGAAAGGAGGAAAAGAGGCCTGACCTGTGGAGCTAGTGGGGTAGAGGTCGTAGGGGGCTTCATGGCACTTTGTGTCCTCCAGTTGAGCACCCAGCAAGTTTCGAGTTTGACCCATGGAGCTAGTCGCAAACCTTGTGTTCCCGAGTTGAGCACCCAGCATTCTCTCTCTAATCGAAGGAGATGGTCTCTTGGGGTAGACATCCAAAATAGTTCATTTCTTTGCAACAAACACCTTAATTCCCTAAGTCAAAGATAGACATAAAATTTACTAAAATTTACAAGACCACTTGCACAACATTGTTACAATCATTTACATATCTCTACTTTGCAAGCACTTTATTTTAACTTGATCATTTACCGAAAGTCATCATGTTCTTGTATATTTGTTAAAGTAAGTGAGTTGATGCTTAGGAAAATTATTTGAAGTTGATTATTGTGACTCCATAGCCCGAGTAGAGATGGCATTGGTTTTCTTGCATACATTACCGGTTGATTGTTAAAGGGTTTGCTTGACATTGAAATATTTGCATCACTGCATGTTGATTGTCATTTTTGTAATTTACAACTCCCAAAAAACATTCTTCAAAAAAAAACTTAGTAAGTGGAGATTACCCCACTTGGCCTTTAGGAGTTGTGGTCTAAACGGAGGAGTTTAGAACCAAGGTGACAGTGGGTTCCCAACTCATAAGTTTCCCTCAGGAACAGTGGGTTCTCAACTCATAAGTTTCCCTCAAGAACACACACAGCGGCTGGGAGACTTACCCGTGTCCAAGTGTGTTTTAGGTGGCAACACACACGAAAGCCTAAAAAAATACAATTTTCACATTTAAAAAACCTGTCGTAGTCACCATGAAAAACCGTCTTTATTATCAAAACTCTTTGAATGAACAAAGTTCTAACAAGTTTGGATAACAATACTCCGAAGGTAAAAATGACCACTATTGAATGGAATAGTACTAGTCACAATCCAACATAACAAATCACCACCACAGACACTCCACGCTAGCTATCAGTCTCGATCTCTCTGGAAAGAAGAAGCAAAGGAGAAGGGGAAAAGCACCAGCCCAACAACTCAAAATCTCACAAAATTAAGTCATCTCTTCCTCCTCCATGCTTTGTACAATAAATAGAAGAATGAGAAAATAAGAATAGGTGAGATAGATGTTATGTATATCAAATAACATTGTTAACCATATATTATATATACCTAGACTATAGGACTAGGACATTGATGTAATTGTTTAAAGATGCACCCATAAAGACACAATTTTACATGAATGATCACCATAAGGCCTATAAATGCGAGGCCATTATTCATTGAATTCATCGTCATTGTTTTATACATTAAATATTTATATTTCTTAGTCTATTCAATCGAAAACTTTAAATCCATTTTTGCTTCCGTTATAGTTGGTATCAGAGTCAAATTCTTGCCCAATTCGTGGATTAATCCCTCAAACCGCCATAGTTTTCCAATAGTCATCTCAACTACCATCATAATTCCTAAATGAAGTAAATATATAAGAGGGAAGATATAAATGAAATATAAGATTTGGTAAAACATTTAGCAAAGAATTTGGCATAATATTAAATGATAGTGTCAACCTAGGAAGCGAAGAAGAGAGTCACAAGGAGATTTAGGAAAATCAAGATGACCATTTTTCCAATGAAGTAATGAAGAAACTAAAACCGAAGACAATTTTTTCGATTTAGATTTCAAATCCAACTCAAAATGTGAAATCAATGGAAAATACATTGACGTGAAGGAACTCAAAGAAGAGACAAAACCTATTCATGAAGAAGATAATCACAACACGATCAAAGAAAATCAAGTTGACTTCATCTCCAACGAAGAAGCTACATGGCCACACAAGTTACTAAAAAGCCATAGATGCAATCCATGATTCTTGGCGTTGTTGTCCGCCGAGTGCACACCAGCAACAGAAATCAATTGAAAAGTGTCTCCTCACTTAGGAAAGTGGGAGAGGTGTGACCTTGGGGGCAAGCACAAAGCTAGGTACTGTCACCTACTCCCAACTCCTCCGTTTAGGCTAACTCCTAACGAAGCCGAGGGGGGTAGTCCCTACAAAAGAGTTTTCTATGGCTCTTAAGTTGTTAAACTGCTTTTAAAGGTTGTGGATGCGGATGGGTGTTATTTAGGAGTTATTATGATTTGAAGGTGTTTTACTTATTATGAATGTGATACAAGATCAAAGAGCAATCCATGTTGCAACAAGAGATTAAAAGAGAAATTTAAATTCCAAATCTTAATTAAGCATTCAGTGATAGCAATTATACTAAACCATAGACAATTGATCAAATAATATAATTATGCAAATTAAAACAAGGACCAGTACCTTATGGAGTCAATGAAGCTGAAATGCGCCAGAGAATTAAACACACGTCTAAAAATTAAACCAGTGAACGTTAGATTGTGCGAGTGTTCTTGGTAAGTTTTAAGGATTTTTAAAGACGATCTTGCTTAAGGTGTCTAGGGAACCTAACCGAAAGTACTTTCAGTGGCTTTGTTCGAAGACATGATGGACCTATATGGAATCACAAGCTAGGTGTTCAGAGAATTTAACCAACGAGTGTCCATATTGGGTTGCTCGACGCCCACACTTGGAATTTGCCCACTACCTGAGTATTTATCGAGATAACGTCGGTGCGTTGGTTGTGGGGTGTTAAATTTTATTAAGTTACTCTTGCAGGGTTTAAAGATCTAGTGCCATTTCTAGGTACTCCGATCTGAGATCGGTCAGAGCATACTCCGACAAGGAGGGAAGGGAGTAAATTAATTAAAGGGGTGTGTGTTGAAAGTTTTATTTAGTTAGTTAATTAAAACTCTCCGACAGAGAGCGCTCTTGACCTTGCCTTATGACAAAGGTTCAAGAGACTTAGCTAAACTATATGCTTGATGCAAGGATATGCAGTGGGAATGCTCTCCGATAGAGAGTGCTCTTGACTTGGATTTCGGCAAGTTTAAGAGACTTTAGAGATTAATTGATTAACTTATAAAACAATAAAAAGACAACTCTCCGATAGAGAGCACTCTTGATCCACAAAGTGAGATTCAAGAGATTTCTACCTTAAACAGTTGATTTACTTATTGAAAGATACAAATTTAAAAGATGAAGTAATCAACTTAGTCAATGAAGCAAACTGGGCTAATCTAGCAATTAGTATTCTAAGAAAGCTAATGAGATTCTTCTAAGCACAAGCACATCTAATCTGATAAGCACATAAAAAATAAGAACACCACAAACCTCCCCAAATGGGGGAGGTTGAGAGTGGGGGCTTAAAAACCCCACTCAAACAAAAGATAAATTTTATTGAAATTTACAATTTGCCTTTAGGAATTCAACCTTTGAAAGGACTTTTGAAATAAAGCATGAACTTTTTTATTGGACTTTATGTAAAAAAGAGAGTGATTTACTTTTTATTTAAAACATTTTCTTCAAACTTGCAAAAAGGGGCAAAAGAAAAAGATAGAAAAGAGCAAAAAGGAGGCAAAAGAAGGCTAAAACAAAGGAGAAAAGAGGGAAAAAAGGGAGGAATAAAAACAGGAAATTGAAAGCAAAAGATGGGAAGAATAGGGCAGCGAACTAGACAATCAATGAGCTGCAAAAAATAGTGAAAACGGGGCAACGAAAGAAAAGAAAAGTGGCTGTCATAAAATTGCAAAAAGAGGGCAGCAAAGAAAACCAAGAAGAAAAGCACACAAGGTGGAAGGAGGCCAAATCCAACCTAGAAGAAGGGGGGAAAATCACTCAATAATCAACAAAAAGGTGGGATCAACCTCCGAACAAGGTGACCACTAGAAGCACTAGTCCCGAAACCGTTCAGACTAGCTTGATGTACGCAAGTATGCTAGTGGAGAAAGTGAAGTAGCCACAAAATTATGTGGCACTTGGGATCAAATCCCAAGCTACTTTCTCAGGTCAAAGCAAACATGAGATACACGGAAATATTGGAGAAAAGAGAAGCTTAGATTAAACTGAAAAAGTAACCGAAAAGATTTCTTTTACTTGATGGATTAGGCAAAAAAGCTTATGCTTCTCGATTTTCCTGAAAGCAAATGACTCCTTGTGGAACCTGCAGAATGAATGTTAACCATTAAATAGCCCCTGTATATCGGACAATACCTGAAAGCATACAATCTTCAAGAGAAAAGCATAGGTCATATAAAACAGTGCTAGATTGTTACCCTTCAAAATTTACAGAACCAAATGCTTAAAAATCCATAAGAAAGGAGCAAAGAAAGATATCACCTCACACGGTGAATCATGACCAACATAGAACTTCCGCTTTGACCTCCAAAGTCATCAACTTTATTCAATCTTAAGCAAAATATTACAATAGAAATTCTCCAGAGCTTCTATGCCAAAAATCCCATCCCAATAGAACTAAAAGAACCTCTATTTATATAAAGAGAGAAGGCTAAAACCCTAAAACCAAACTAAGAGTAACACCGGAGTAATTGAATGAGCTCGGCATGATCATTTCGAGTTGAACTGAGCTGCAACTGAATTGTAACTGAGTGCTGGAGTAATGAGGGGGGGTGAGGTGGCTCATCTTCCCTCGTAATGATCACCCAACCAATAGATAACCCACACATCAACCAAAAACGGATTTGATCAAAGAGGGCAAATTTCTGACTGTTAGTTCAACTGCTACACTCCGATACTTGATCTGAAACTGACCGATATTGATTGGAATCATCATAAATGCTTCGTGCCATGTCATTTAGCCTTTTATTTTATTCAATTTGGCTAATTTTGCAAAGTTTTTTATTTTCTCCAAAATATTCATTTTTAATATTTTAATTAATAATTTCTCCGTAAATGACTTTTTTGAGAAATTATTAATTATTAGGCCGAATGAACTTCTGAAACTTGGATCTCGCTGGCTGGATGATCAAGAATGATTTTTGGATTAAGGTTAGCGCCTTCAATCACTGAATTCGAGTTCCGGATGACCTACTTATTACAAAATGAATTTTCCATTTAAATTATGGAAAAATTTAATTAAAAACTTAAGAAAAATTAAAAAATAAAAATTTTGACGCGTCCAGTAAAAATTTTTCGGAAATTTTTTTGAGGGTCCTAGTGACTTAAGACATGACCATGGTCTATTCTAACCAAGCTTGAAAAAATCGCCTCAAAATCGGCAAAAATCGAAAAAAGATCGATTTTTTCCTCAGGCCGATTTTTTGCCGAGGAAAAATCGCGATTTTTTCTTAAAAAGAGCGTTTTTTTGGTAAAAAGCGCGAGTCGACTGAAAAAAGCGCCCAGGCAGGCAACCCGCGGCTTAGAAAAGGGAAAACTTGGTTTTTTTTTTCTCATTTGGCAAATGAGCTTGTTGGAAGTGGAGGAGAAGGGCTTGAGGAGACCACCAACACCTTTGGAGGCTTTCAAACACCATTTAGCATCTCAACCAAGGATTTTTGTGGAGCAAGTGTTGAAGGTATGTGCATTTTATCCATTGTTTTTCTATCTTTTGCCATGGACTGTTTGAAAGATTTTTTGCATATTTGTTTTACTATTTCATTGCCTATTTTTTGTCTATTTCTTTGCTATTTGTTTTTACTATTTTGCCATTGATTTCCATGCCCCAAAAAATGAAAAACAGCCCCAATGTAAATGGGGGTTTTAAAAAATTAGAATGGAAAATAGCATGCTTGTTTTTTTACTTTTTAGCCACCCTCTTCTTCTTATCTTTCATGGCTTAAAATCTAAATTTAGAGGTATGATTTTTTAAGCTAGAATGTTGTTATTATTTTCCAATGGAGTTTAATGTAATTTTCTTTTGTTTTTGTGCCCTAGGGTTGCATTTGAGTTGAAGGCTTGAAGCATTCCAAATTTCCAATTGCAAAAATGCCAAAGACATTGGACCCATTTTGGCAGTATGGTGAGCCCGAGGATGGCAACAATAGGCAAAATTTGGGTTGCAAATTATGTGGGCATCACATGGCGGGAGGGGTTAACAGGTTGAAATACCATTTAGCCAAACTACCTGGCCATGATGTTGGCCTTTGTACTGCAGTGACCCCAGAAATCATGAGAGCTGCCCATGATGCCATCCATGAAAAAATGAGAAAGAAGGATGAGATCGCTGCAAACAAAGCTGAGCTTGCAGCTTTTGGCCAAGCAAGAAGTTTAGGTGCATCTATATCTACCACTATCGATGAGGGTAGTGGGAGGGGCTCCACAGCTTCACCTCGTGGGAGAGCGGGGCACACATCCCATTATGTTGGACCAAGCTCACAACCTTCTATCAAGTCAATTGTAAAGAAATCAGAAAAGGTAGAAGCGGACAAGGTAATGGGAAGGTGTCTTTACTAGAGTCACATACCTCTTAGCATTGTTAAAAACAATCCATTTTGGCAGCTGATGTGTGATGCCATTGCAGTAGTTGGGCCAGGTTATAAAAGTGCCACCTTTGAGGAGTTGCAGGGCCCAATCCTTCAAGCAGAAAAGATGGACATCGATGCTAGGTTGGCAGAGTTCAAGCAGTCATGGGTGAGCACTGGATGCACAGTCATGTCAGATGGGTGGACAGACGATAAGGGTAGAAGCCTTATCAAATTCTTGGTACATTGTCCTAGAGGTACCATGTTTGTGAAATCAGTTGATGCATTGACACATGTAAAAGATGCGGCACTTTTATGTGAGTTGATGGATGGGTTCATACAGGATATTGGGGCGCACAATGTTGTACAAGTTATTTCAAATAATGCAGCTAATTATGTGGCTGCTGGCAGGATGCTTATGGATAGGTATCCCTCTTTGTTTTGGACTCCATGCGCTGCTCATTGCATTGATTTGATGTTGGAGGATATGGGGAAAATTCCCTTTATCAAAGTGGTGATTGATCAAGCTAGGGCCATCCCTAAGTTCATTTACAACCATGGTTTTGTTCTTAGTCTCATGAGGAGGCACACCAAAAACAAGGAGTTGAACCGTCCTGTAATCACGCGTTTTGCCACCACATTTATTACTCTTCAGTCTTTGCTTCAATGTCAGTTTGAGTTGAAGCAAATGTTTGTTTGTGATGAGTGGCGTGATTGTGCTTACAGCAGGAGAGAGGATGGGAAAACCATTGCCAAGCTGGTGTACACTGATGCCTTCTGGGAAGGAATGGAGGAAGTGTGCTCGGTTAGTGAACCTTTAGTGAGGGTTCTGCGACTTGTTGATGGTGATAAGCCCGCAATGGGCTATTTATATGAGGCCATGGATAGGGCCAAAGAGACCATTCGGAATTTCTATGTGGGAAAGGGTACCCCAAGGCATGACAGGCACATGTTGTTATGGGAGTTGATTGATACTTGATGGACTGGGATGCTTCATCGACCCATTCATGTAGCAGGACTCTTCCTCAACCCTGCATTTGCCTACAAATGCAATTTTGATTTTGATGGTGAGGTTTTGGAGGGGCTTTTCACTTGTATTCAAAGGATGATACCTGATTATGACACTCGCAATGCACTCAATCGCGAGATAGAGGTGTATCGGGATGGTACTAGAGTATTTGGCTTTGCTGATGCTATTCTTGACAGGACCGTATTCATGCCAGGTAAATTATTAACTTATTAGACCGTTTTAACTTTTAAGTTTTCACCTTTATTTGAAAGATGAATTATGATTTATTTATATTTATTTCTTGTTTGAACTTTGGTGACATGTAGCCACTTGGTGGCGAACCTATGGTTTGAGAACACCGAATTTACGGAAATTTGCCATCAGAATCCTTAGCCAAACCTGTACAGCTTTGGGATGTGAGCGAAATTGGAGTGTATTTGAAAAAATACATGCAAAGACACGGAGAAGGTTAGAAACTTAGAAGTTAGAACTTAGAATTTGAATTTTGAACAAAGCAATTGCATTTAAATGTTTAATGCAATTTATGAATCTACGATCCTCTAGACTCTAAATTTTTTTTATTACCCTCTTACAGGTTGGAGTTCACACGTCTTAATGACTTGGAGTATGTCCATTACAACCTTCGCTTGTGGATGGCACAGACACAGAAAGAACCTGATGCAAATGCCATCTCCTTGGACAATATTGATATATTGTCGAAGTGGAGGGTGGAGATTGAGACTCCTATCATAGAGGAGGCACCTGCATGGCTAGAGGAGGCGCAAGAGGAGGGGCAAGTGGAGGAGGAGGAGGAGGAGGAGGAGGAGCAAGAAGTGTTTGGAGGCACCATGGAGGCATCGCCACCACCTTCTACACCGCTTGATATATCTAGTCCTCCATCCATCACTCAGCGTCGAGTATTAGATGCAGGCTC
>LPNX010807542.1:0-25000 GCA_001517045.1 Pseudotsuga menziesii
TCCCCTGCCATCTCTCTGAAGGACTTGAAAACCCGACTGATCTGATATTGCTCTCCTTCCTCTTCCTGAGACCTAATGGTGAGAAAAAACCCACGAGAGGAGTCTGTCTGCACCCTCCTCAGCAAGAAAGAAGAAGAATAGACAGAGCTCTGACCCGCGGTGTGCTGTAAAGCCCCTCTTCAATCTAAATCATGTCAAAGTATAGGGCTTGGTCATTGCCTGCATTCGAGCCTCGAAGTTGGCTATATCAATCCCTTGAATGTGGATCTCAATTGGTACAGGTCGCACACCAGGTGGAAAATTGAAAAGGCCATGTGCAGTAGCACCAATCCACTCTCCAAGATCTTTAGCATTTGCAAGTGAAGTGGAAAGCGCGGCAATAATACGGATACAATTTTCAATTTAAAACTAAGCGTCGGATATGCGACGGTTAGTTAAAATCAGAGCTTTTCCTTAAAGAAAAAACCGCTATGCTTTGATAAAAAGTATTGTGCTTGGATATAAAGTATTTAGCCTAAGCGTCGGATATGCGACGGTTATGGGAATATCCGTCGCTTAACCGACGGTTATGAGAATATCCGTCGCTTAAGCGACGCTGGTGGTTACATTTACAAAAAAAAATTTTAACTTTGTGATTTTTGGTAGGTTTAAAAAGAGAAATCCACGCGCCGTCGGAAGTAACCGTCGGATTTTGGATCGAAATGTAGTAGTGATATCTCTTTCGTTTCTCAACCATTTAAAAAAAAAATTGTATGGTGCACTAAAGAACACCAACGTCTACATGCTGTAAAAAACCCATTTCCAAATAATTGCATTAAGACATTCAAACACTACACCCACAATTGACGTACCATTTTCGAGGTTTGATCTCTTAGATAATTAAAAACAACTTTAAAAATATTATTTTTATTATTGGAAAAATAGCCGTGCACTAGTCCTATATGTTCTCTATATGTATACCGGTTTTCGTAAGTTTATTCCATCATTTAGACACTCAAATGTTGCACCCACAAAAACATATACCTTATAATTTGTCCCAAAAATAAAAAGTTCTTGTTAAAAAATATCTAACTTTAGATAGTTAACAACATTTTCAATAGAAAAAAAATATATATTTGGAAAGGTCATTCAATTTCCTACATTTCTTGTTTTTTACTGATCCCAAGATTCATTGTGGAAGTCTCTCAAAATAACCTTGCAAGTTGATGGATGACTATTTTTTTAGTTTTGTATTGCATCTAACGCGCCAGAAGAGACCCTCAACTTCTTGCACACACCCTAATGAATCAGCTTAATGCTGTAATTTTAAGGGTGGCTGATTTGAAACGAATCAAGGTATAATTTGTTCTTCTTAAGTTAAGAGCCACGCTTATAAATCCAAATGCAATCGAAGACATAGGAAGAATGTATTAACAATACATAAAGCAATTGTTTTTATACAATTGATTATTTCAACCATAATTAATTACCTATTAATCCTAATTTAGAAGTTTAACATTACTTTCTTTCATCAACTCTAACTTAAGTGTTTTAAACTCTAAATTTAAGTGTTTTCCAATTCATATGTTCTATAAACTCATAAAAAAGGAATATTACACTTGGCCTCGTTTCAAAAAGAGGATTTCATTGATTATTATAATACTTACACCTTGCAAGGATTAATAACCATTAATACGTTGATTCATTCTTAAACTATTTTTTACATGATAAGTTTATTTTTAAGTATAAGTGATAATTTTATCCATTATACATTATTTTTATTAAAAAAATTTAATTTTTTTTTCAAATATAAATATATATATTTTAATTTTAAATAAATCACCTAAATCAAATTTCCTTAAATTCTAATCAACAACAATTATATCATACCCTTGCCCTCATTTGGGGTTTAGTTTTGCTTAACTTTTTCAGATGGAAAGACCCACGGGAAACCCAGCAATACTTCCCCACATTCGTGGATGGTAGAGGTGGTAAACCGCCGGCCATCCTAACAGAAGGCCTAACCCCAAAGGACTCAAGGCTCGAACCCGTGACCTCCCCCCAAACCGAGAGAGTGTACGCACGTCTTACCAATTGAACTAACCCTTGGGGCTTAGTTTTGCTTAACTTGATGATAAGATGAACCAACTTAAACATACTCATTATTAATGGTTCCCCAACCCCTTCACTACGGGAGTGCTTTGTATTCAAAATTCTGGAATAAGTATTTGGCCTTAAATTTTGGCATGTAAAGGGTTTGTCCTTGACGTGCTAGATGTTTTCACATGATATAGAGCCAAGCAAGTTTGACGATACGTGTAGGTATTGTTTGATAGCATGGTTACTTTGATTCAAATAATTTAGGGGAGTGTCTGTTTTGAATTAATGTTTGTTTTAATCCATATAAATTTTGGATTAATTATGATCGAGAGGATCAAATCCTTCAAGATGTAAGCCTTTTTTTTTGTCAATCTAGTGTAGTGTATTTAATAGGCTTGCATCTTGAGGGATTTGATCTCTCTACATATGGTAGATCCAGAATTTATATAAATCTAGGCTAGTTGTATTCTTGGGCGGTCACATTGAATTTGTAAATGATTATGATTAGTATCTATATGTAGTATGTACATCTCCTTATCATGTACACCTTCCATTGATTCATTACGAGATGACATTACAAATTTATCCTTGAAGCAAACATTTGAATCAATGGTATTAATAGAAGAAAACAAAATTCACGGTAACTTGAACCTAATATTATCGAGTGAAATCACTATCATCAAAAAAATAAACACATAAATCAATGCAAGAAATGTTGTATGCATTGTAATTTAAACCCTATTTTGGAGCAATGTCACTAGAATTAATGCATTTTCCATGATTTATTTGAAGAAATGTCACTTAAATTATTGCAATTACCATGTTCTATGTAAAGAAATGTCACTGAATTTAATGCAACCACGATGATCTATATACCATAACTATGTAACATTATTATTACATTGTCTTAACTCACGTTATTATTACATTATGTAAACATTATACCTCTTACTAAAACCTATTAAAACTTTACTAATATATATGCTAATATTTAATTAATATATGATAATATATATATATATATATGATAATATTATGTATCTTTATTCATCATTATACATTATATAATTAGTTAACTTTTAATATTTTTTAACTTCACATATTTAACATTACACTATAACAAAATACATATAACAAAAAGAATAACGTTAATTGCATAAATTATTATTAATATACCACATTAATTTTATTTAAATTTTAACTATTTAATATTTCATATTAAACATTATAATTTATTTAACATTTTAAATTATACCCATATATGTAACTACTAAACAAAAATAAAACACCTTATTTTAATTTATATTAACATTTTAATTATATAACAATTCGATATAACATTTTTTATATATAACATTTTAATTATTTATTTTAAAAAAAGAAATTTATTTTTTCGTTATGCTACATGTAAACCAAAAGTGTATAGAAAACCACCTTACTATATTGGAAAACCAAAAGTGTATAGAAAAGAATGACCCTTGGAATGCTCTAGAGTAGTGATAATTGGAATTGTTGTTATTTTGTATGTCATCCTTACCGACTTACTTATTATATAATTATCAATTTGCTTCCTTATATCAACAACATATTTGACTGTTTGTTCTTTGCAGGATTTTAGTTTCCCAAGGTTCATCATGCCAAAGACTTTACCATCCCGGTCCAAGAAATTCTTGTACGAGGCAACAACAACTACCGCAATATTATCGTTAATGGAGTTATGCATCACGTTAGAAACAATCTAAAGCAGAAAACATGTTGAAGTTTATTAATTTATCCTTTGTAATAAAATGTTTTGTACTCATATTCACATTTAAGCGATAAATGTTTATCAATGCTCTATCATGCGTAGGTAAATGATAAAATCGCATGGCAAACGATATCATCGAATCCAGTATGAAACACATAAGTTACAAATTAAAATCGCTAGAAAGATCAATTTGTGGTAATCGACTGAATATATTAGATTTTTTCCAAATCTGAACAAACATGACTGATTATTAAAATTTATTTTTCATTCAGGTTATTTTTTCTCTATGATACATGTAACATGATAAACGTGACATCAACTTCATATTCTAGTTACATGTCGGTTGAATTGTTTTTTTTTTTAAATTTATTTCGTTTTGCTACATGTAACATGACAAACTTGACAACATCTTCACATTTTGGTTACATGTCGGCTGAATTATTATTTTTTATTAAATTTATTTTGTTATGCTACATGTAACATGACAATTGTGGCATCTCTTCCATACTGCTTATATGTTAGCATATTTTTTTTAATTGTTTATTTCATTTTTTTTAAGCAAGAAGGAACCTTTCTATTACTGTAAAAGACTGAGAGTATTTACATGCACTGCTCCTGAAAGCATGGATTTAGGAAATTGTCTGCTAACCATAACATAAATAAGAAGAGTATATCCCAAATGGAAAGTTGTAGAAGCATGAGAGTCGCTCAGCCTTTGAGCTTGGGCACTCGATCATGGTTACAAGTAAAACTGTGTAAGAGTCGATATAACATAAAAAAATAAGCAATGAAAGAGTGAACAACATGGGGAAAGACCCGACCACAACCACCTCCTAGTGACGTCTAGACGACTCGGCCTCATCCTGAGCATCGTTAGCTCCTTATCCACTGCCAACAATTGCTTGGATGGATTCCTCCATGGCCACATATTTCCCTCTCGAAACACGCTGAAATGGTGGCCCAGAGAGAGGCAGAAGGCTGTGCATGTGGTCAAGGTTATTCTCTACCTCGTCTTTGAATTTCCCAATCGTTATGTGAATGAGCTCTGCATAGCTCTCCCTTTCATCCATGGAACGCTCGAGTATGAACTTGAGTCGCCAATAATGGGACATTACCACGCCCTCTCCCAGCCTCACTCTAAATTCACTGAAGATCTCCTCCTCCATAACCGCAATGGATTGACAGATGTGGGAAGGCATCTCCTCATTGAATAATCATTCCCATTGATATTCGTCCCCCATAGCTGGATCAACGACTTCTCCCTGAATATGGATCTTGCATTTTCTACCTCTTCTGCACACTTTGCAAATGCACGAATGCTTCTCCCAATGCTTGCCTCTCTGCTAATGCTTGACCCAGACCCTGTCAACAATTTCTGTGGCAATGGAGTCCCGCTGCTCCCTGGTTAAGTAGTGCGATGGCACCCACCAAGATCTTTTGGAAATGCATACCCAGGTGTGTGAGATCATCCCTGCAATCATCCCTTCGGATTTACTTGTCATTTCGAAATCCTTCATGCGCAATGAAGTCTGTATATCCCAGCGATTTGTCGTATTCATTGTTCTTGGCCCCTGCCGCTTGGGTGTGCAAAGAGCACAATCCTCGCATGCGAACATCCTGCATCACTTACATCCATCTCGTCTCGGGTCTGCCTGGTACGTGCCAGGCCTGAGGCCACCACATGACCGTGATTCCTTGGCTCTTCACTTGAGGTGCTTGCACCCGTCAAACCACCGTCGCTGCATCTGTCGGCGTTTCCATATGACTCATCACCTGCATCCGGGGAACTATTTATTTCGTTATGCTACATGTAACGTGACAATTGTGACAACATCTCCTAGATAATAGTTATATGTCGGATTAATTATTATTTTTAATTATTTATTTTGTTATGCTACATGTAACGTGACAACATTTCCTCCATACTGGTTATATGTTGGCTTAATTGTTTTTTTAACTATTTATTTAGTTATGCTATATGTAACATGACAATTGTGACAACATCTCCTCCATACTAGTTATATGTCGAATTAATTGTTTTTTTTAAATTATTTATTTCGTTATGTTGCATGTAACATGAAAATTGCGACAACATCTCCTCCATTTTGGTTATATGTCGGCTTAATTGATTTTTTTCGTTATGCTACATGTAACATGGCAATTGTGACAACATCTCCTCCATACTGGTTATATGTCGACTTAGTTGTTTTATTATTATTATTTATTTCGTTATTCTACATGTAACATGATAAACATGAAAACATCTTCACATTCTCATTACAAGTCGGTTGATTTTTTTATTTTTATTTTCGTTATGCTACATGTAACATGACAAACGCGACAACATCTTCACATTCTCGTTACATGTTCGTTGAATTATTATTTTTTATTAAATTTATTTTGGTATGTTATATGTAACGTGACAATTGTGACAACATCTCCTCCATACTGGTTATATGCCGATTTAATTGTATTTTTATCTATTTATTTAATTATGCTACATGTAACGTGACAATTGTGACAATATCTTCTCCATACTGGTTATATGTCGGATATATTTTTTTAATTATTTATTTTGTTATGCTACATTTAACATGACAATTAATATGACAACATCTCCTCCATATCGGTTATATGTCGGCTTAATTGGTTTTTTTATTGTTATTTATTTCATTGTGCTACATGTAACGTGACAATTGTGACAACATCTCCTCCATACTTGTTATATGTTGGCTTAATTGATTTTATTATTATTATTTATTTCGTTATGCTACATGTAACATGATAAATGTGACAACATCTTCACATTCTGGTTACATATCGGTTGAATTGCATTTTTTAATTATTTCGTTATGTTACATGTAACATTGAAAACGTGACAACATCTTCACATTCGGGTTACATGTCAGCTAAATTATTATTTTTTATTAAATTTATTTTGTTATGCTACATGTAACATGACAATTGTGACATCTCCTCCATACTGGTTATATGCCAGCTTAATTGTTTGTTTTTACTATTTATTTCATTGTGCTACATGTAACGTGATAATTGTGACAACATCTCCCCCATACTAGTTATATGTGGGATTAATTGTTTTTTAACTATTTATTTCGTTATGCTATATGCAACGTGACAATTGTGACAACATCTCCTCGATACTGGTTATATGTCGGATTAATTGTTTATTATTATTATTTATTTCGTTATGCTACATGTAACGTGACAATTGTGATGACATCTCCTCCATACTAGTTAAATGTCGGCTTAATGTCGGCTTTATTATTTATTATTATTATTTATTATTTATGTCAGCTTAATATTATTTATTGTTTATTTTGAACTGGTGACCTGACATAAGGAGTGCCTTAATAGTACACCTATTCACCATTTATTATATGCCGTGTGGGCTAGATTAATTCTATTGTCGTACTTTTAATACCTTTTTATATGATAGTTTCTTTTTGAAATATTATTTTCAAAGCTCATTAAAACTTTGTCTTTTTCTACTAATAATATCTATATATAAAAGAATTATAAGAAAAGGAAAAGCCATGGAGATATGTAATGTCCCCAATTTTGATTTGTAATGTATTTAATCAAAATTTTGTAAATGATGTAATTATGCTAGTACAGATTCGTAGTGTGTAGCTTAAGGCCAAGACTCGACTCGTGAATGGCTGGGCATGTAGGATGTACATAAGTTTATTTGGGTTGTTTGGTTGGCTTTTCGTGTTGACTCAGAATATATGTAAATGCTATGTGCATAAATAATAAAATGGTCCAAGAATGGCTATGTAAAGTGCACTAGAGGGGATATGATCCCACGAGAGGGGAAGAGGAAAGGGGGCCTATGGGAGACTAAATCCTTTGTTTCCAAGTGTCAACCTTAGAACTCATCCAAATTCTCCCTTGTGATTTAAGAAGAGCCAAGTATCTCCCTTTTGACTATTGAACCCAATCATTGAATGCATGCGTGAGTTTGGTGTGGACAATTCACCTCATGCAGTTATTGAAGCATAGGGTTGATTGCACTTTTTCAACAGTTATGCGAACTTCCAGAAGTCATTCTGCAGTCATTTGGAGTCCTTTCTTAAATGGTCAGAAACTATGTCAGTTGTATTTTCACCATTATCTCATATCCCTTAGATTCAACCCTCATTTTCTTATTATTTCATGTATATATACACTATGTAGAGCTCTCCATTGTTGTTCATGACAAATTACCATACTGGGTAACCCATAAATTCGAATTTAGAGACAACAGTGCAGATTGGAAGGGAAAAATAGATGATTGTAGGCGAGCACAGATATTGGGAAAGATAGGAAACCTTACCCATTGAGTTTTTCTTATCACATGTGCTTAGGAAGCCATGAATTAAGGCTACAGGTGGTTCTCTAACAACAGTTATCAAGTTGGTCTCCTTCTATGCACACATTGGAAGCACCTGACAAGATGGATCACCGAAGAGAATCATGGATCGGTAAAAGGATTCCTTAGCCCAAAAGGGTGTGCAGTGGGAAAAGTATTGTGGGAGCCAAGGCTGTGATGGATCAATGATATCTCTATAGAGATTTGTATGAGCATTTGGCTAAGCATAGAGAGCATAATGGGTTGTGGGCTGAGAGAGAATCCTATATGTGTTTCCTTCTCCCTTGTGGCCTCATAGCCTAGCTTGGGGGTGGCCTCTCAATAGAAAGAGTATATGTTGGAAATAGTGCCTATGGTTGGGTAGAAAATAGCTCTTACAAAGATAGCTGCTTGGATATGTGTTGGATAAAGATAAGTGTTCTTAAATATTTCAATGTGTATTATTTTTATTCAATGTCTGTAATGATAATGTTGGTAAATGCATTCTAGATGTGTGTCGATATAGTTTATTTCCAATGTGTCTTTTTATTATGCACATGTACACATATTTTGTATGTTATGAAACTCCTAATATGGATATGGGGAAAAATTTAGAAGCTCGTTGTCAGTTAATGTCCCCTTATGTTGGTTGTATTGGATGAAGTGGATGTTACAAAATCCCATATATCAACCTCCTAGAAAATTATTTTAACATTGTCAATTTATTAAGTGATCCTTGGATTTTCTACATATAATATAAATAATATTTTCCAAAATGGTGTGAAGCATTCATTATTTTTTACTATATCATGTCAAATTCTCATAAAACTTTTGCATTATTGTCTTAGTAGAGATAAAAATGTCTTAGCAAAGAATATCTTAGAGAGACAATACAAGGACCTTTTCTTTGTCTCAACTTGAGACAATATGGTATATAATTGATGTATTCTATATTGTCTCTATAGTTTAAGAGGATTGGTTCCTTCCATGGTCAAATGTAAGGGCTGATCCATTCTGTCATGGTGAGAGGATTGGTTCCTTCCATGGTCAGATGTGAGTGCTGAGCCATTCTGGGGTGACTATGAGATGTGTTCTCACATGATCAGATATAAGCGTTGAATGCCATTCTATGAATGGAGGCACTTGGTCAGTTACCAGGAATTTCAATCTCGGACTGAAGCTTAGCTTAAGTATTGAGATGCCATTCTCTGGGAGAATGGAGACACTTGGTTAGTTTCCAGGAATTTCAGTCTGGGATTGAAGCTCAGCTTATGTGCTAAGATGCCATTCTCTGGGAGAATGGAGGCACCTGGTCAATTACCAGGAATTTCAGTCTGGGACTGAATCTCAGCTTAAGTGCTGAGATGCCATTCTCTGGGAGAATGGAGGCACCTGGTCAGTTACCAGGAATTTCAGTTTGGGACTGAGAGCCATTCGGATGTGACTGTGGGATTGGTTCCCACATGATCAGATGTAAGTGCAGAGCCTTTCCACAGATGATAGTAGGTGTGTCCTATCATGCTAGTGGTTGTGAGTGCTGTTACTTTTCACAGATGGTAGTAGGTGTATCCTACCATGCTGGTGATTGTAAGTGTTGTGCCTTTTCATAGATGATAGTAGGTGTGTCCTATCATGCTAGTGAATGTAAGTGCTGGGCCTTTTTGACATGGTTCTTGGATGTGTTCCTCCCATGGTCAGATGTGAGTGTTGGGCGTGCCTTTCTGACATGGCATTGGATGTGTTCCTCTCATGGTCAGATGTAAGTGCTGGGCGGGCCATTCTGACTTAGGGTCAGATATAAGCACCGAAGAAGACCTACATGGAGGTTAGGCCTACAACCAGCATGAAAAAAGGGCTGGCTCTATAGAACTTCCTGTGACGAGAAGAATGAAGAGATAGCACCATTTGATTGAGATAACGGAAGCAGTGATGATCTAGTGATGATCCAGCTTTGATGATCTAGATCCAGTGATGATCTAGATCCAGTGATGATCCAGATTTGATGAAGATGGCTTGACGATGAAGATGACTTAAATATGAAGAGGACTTGATGATGATCCAGATGATACAGAGAAGAATACTTGTGCTGATAAATTGTGTCGAAAGAATACCTTCCTAGTTAAGAGGGAGTGTTGATGTATTTGTAACTTCAGAATGTATTCACTTGTATATATTATGTATTGTACCCCGATGTTTATTCCTGGAAGTATCTATCATGTAATTGAGTCATGTCATGCCCCGATGTTCCGATCGGGAGATTCAATAATGTAAACAAGTAATGTAAAGTCATTGAGGTTAACCCTCCATTGTAAGTCAGGGAAATAGTCCCCATAATTGTGTCAAGGTTAAATCTCCTTGTTGATCGGAGGGAAAAGTCCCCACAGTTGTGGGGCACTAGGGTTATTAGACTCTCCTAGAGATGTCGGCCCTAGTAAGTAATTGTTAAGTGGGGCCGACATGTTAAAGTGGACATTAAGTGAACGAAAGAATATAAATAGAGAGTGAGCCTCTCTATTTATTACACACACACTCACTCACTAGGGTGCATGAGTGAGAGAGGAGAAGCTCTCTCAAGTAAGAGAGAGAGAACAGTTGTGGAGATCATCTTTATGTTTTTGGGTTTTACTACTGCCATTGGTGCTCATTCTATCTCTGACGAAGTTGTGAGGTTTTCTCCTTTATGGTTTCCATGAGTAAAATTCTTTGTGTCTCTTGTCTCTTGTATTTATTGCTATGCATGTTATTCTCTCAGATAAGATCCTAAGATCATATTGCTTAAATGATAAAAATCTAACCGAACTTGCCTTGTTTTTTGACCACATCATCCTCCTTCCTTTTCTCCAAACAAAAGCATGAATGAGTTGTCTTTCCATGACTTATTAGCTTGCTTACTTGCTTTAGCTAATTCATGAGTATCTTCATAGATTTGGAAAGTCCTTTTTGCACCTATGGGGGATTTGACTTGATTTAACAAGCCTATTTTTTGACCAATTGGAATAGCAACCTAGTGCTTTCGAATCTCTCATGTAATTATATATTTGAGCATCCTATTACTTCATAGGGTTGGATTATGTACACTTGTTCAATACAGGATTAAGTTATGCTCCAATTTCAGTCTCTTTTTGTGTGAATTTTGCATGTTTGATTAGCAATTTTGTGAGTGTAATTGATCTATCACTTGGGTTCAATTTCCATAGTTAATGCTCCCCTCGGGCATTGGATTTCAAGATTGTTGGCCCGAAAAAGGGGCACAAAAAGGAAGTTCGTGCGCGCAACCAAGGAAAATGTGTCGCGTGCATGAAAGAAGCAAAGGAAGATCACGAAGGATGAAAAAGGCCCATGAAGGAAGAACAGAGAGGTGCACAGAAAAGGAAAGGCAAGAACAGAAGCGTGCAAGGGAGAAACAACTTGAAAGAGACAGGGCGGTCATGGGTGTGGAAGCTGGATTAAGTCGGCGGATGCCACATGAGTGGAAGGACGCTGTTAGTAAGGCTATTAGTGCCTCATGTCAAGTCATGATCACCACAATTGTAGCCTGGGGGGCGGCTGATGGTGACAGTTAATAAACTGCTTACAAGCAGTCGACCCAGTGTGGTCATGTAAAATGTTATAAATAGGAGAGATTTAATAGTTAGAAGGTTGCTTTTTGTTAGTCGTAATTATGGAATAGGTTTGATAGATGAGAGATGTATACAGTTGCAAAGAACAGATCTAAGAGAAAGGTAATCAGGAATCTACAGGAATCAGTGAGAATAGAGCAACGAGGAAGCTCTGCTAGAGCAGTGCAGATGCTAGGAAGGTCGATCCAGGCTGTGTGCGGATCTGTAGGTAGTAGAAGTAGATTAGGAGAAATAAGATAGAGATCATGAGAACTATGATTATGAACTTAAAGACATATCTCAAGATCAGTCTGCATCCCGCAGACTACAAGGTGCTATATCCTTTCTCATGCCAGATGAAGAGCACCTTGGTGGTTTTTCCCAGATGGGTTTCCACGTTATTTCTTGTGTCCAAATGAATGATTGATGTGGTGAATGTTTATGTGATTGATTACTAGTTGCTTTCCGTATAATGTTAAATGTGGTTCAGTTTCTGTTAGTTTCTTGCAATTGGTGAATGGATGAACATAATACATTGCTGAATTGGAACTGTATAAATGTATATCATTCTGTATAATTCCTGTTATGAATCCAGACTTAAGTCATAGAGCCGATTGATATGATTCAGCTGCGCCGCACGAGTTGCGCCAGCTGCGAGGGGGAAAGGAAAGTCAGGCCGTGAGAGATGACATACAGTTGAGCTCATTCGTGCAGAACCGACTCCATCCAGCCACCTTGCTGCCTTTGTTGAGCTCCTTGGTTACGAGCCAAGGGACTATACTTCCCCGACATTCGTGAAAACATGGTTCCAGTGGTTACCCATCTATGAGATATCTCGGGTGAGACTACCCCTTCTTTGCAGGTGTTTCCGATGGGGCTTGCTCTATCGGGACGATATCTCGGGTAGTTGTTGGATCGACGGGCTGCACAGAACTTGGGTCGTGCGAGTGGGGGAAAGTGGCCAACAAAGATAAAATCATAGGTATTAATTTATTAGTAAACTATTGGCCTTCTTTTCTTTCCATGGCTTGTAATTCTCTAGACTCTTACAATATACTTTGGTGTGAAATTGACTAATATAGTTGAGAGTGAGATTGCAATGATGCGATAGAAATAAATCTGGGTTGGAGCCCTTCTAGTCCTTGGTTAGTGGGTAGGGTTGTAGTAACCAATAGTGCAAAAGAGCATGGATTGAAGGTAACTGGATTGATGGAATCATGAAAAAGAAACAAAGAACTTGATAATAATGGCCCATTGTCATTTTCATTGAGTACACCCTTTATGAATTAGAGGAGACACAAAAAGGACTTTACATGGAATGAAAATGACATAGTAAATACCCAATACATTCTTTATGAATTGGGGGGGATACAAAATGGATTCTACATGGAATGAAAATGACATAGAAAGGAGAGATACAAAAGGGTATCTAAATGTAATGAAAATGACATAGGAGATTCCCAATAAGATGAAATAGTAATGTGGTTCAAAACTTTTCTTCCATATATATATTTTAAATATAAAGCTATTTAAAAAAACATGTCAACAATTAAATTTAAATAAAAAGTTATAAAAGAAAACAATTTAAATTGGTTGTGATACTCCCTATTCAAGTTCAAATCTTCAAATCTAGTTTGCTACATGTTATGTTGGATATTGGGGATACCTTAATTTTTAGTGTTTGTTTCTCAGAGTGCTACATGTTATGTTAGGCATTGGGGATACCAATTTTTCCAGTAAATATATGTTTCTTTGTGAATATAACATTTGACAACCTTAAACAACATTTAAAAAATAAAAAATAAAAAATAAATTCTCTAAATCAGCTCAAAACCTCCAACATTTCATAAACAAGCTACTACTATACCACTAAAAATATATAAACAACCTCCTACAAATATATTTTTTTAAATATAAACCTATTTAAAAAGACATCATATTTCTTATTTATAAAAACATATCATATTTTTAAATTAGAAAAACATATTATTATTAAAATTTTAAATTAGAAAAACATATCATTAATTTAATTTAGTATATTTTTTAAATATAAAAAATTCAAGGAACATATCATTAAATTATATTTTTTAAATATAAAACTATTTAAAGAACATATCATTAATTTAATTTAGTATATTTCTAAATATGAAACTATTTAAAAAATATATCAATAATTTAAATTTTTTTATATTTTTAAATATAAAACTATTTTAACAAACATATAAATTAAATTTCAGCAAAAAAAAATTATAAAATAAAACAAAAAAACAAAAAAAAATGGAAATCTATAAATCAAACTCAAATTTCGAAGATTCTGTAAACAACCTATTATGAGAACACGACAATACCAAAAAAAACAGAAGGTAGTATTTTCTGGGCCATATGACTCGGTGCTTTTTGTGAAAGCTCTACACCTTCATCACCTCTAAAGGTGTTTCATTGTGTTTCATTTGAAGTCTACTAAGTATGTATAAATAGATACACAATTACAAGTTCAAAGAGATTTTTCATGTGCCAAGGGAACACAATATGTTATCCATTGCCCAAGCAAACTTAGGGGCTTGGCTTGTATAAGGAACTTTTAAATTAAAGGGTGGTTCTCCTTAATTCCTCCCATCTAATACATATAGAATTTATAGATAAAATCATACCAAACAACATTTGGTATTGCATGTATTATATGAATTTCGACAACTTAATACATAGGCATGTCCACCACCCGAACATGACCATGAATATTTTACAAGAGATAATGCACTCTTTGATGGTGGTGATAGATAATAGCTATGTGATTGGATTCATTGGGATTTGGAACAAAAACGAGTTAATGTTTCCCTCACACATTGGATTTCAAGATAAAATCATTCATATTAATTTATTACTAAACTATTGGCCTTTTTTTCTTTCCATGGCTTGTAATTCTCTATACTCTTACAATATACTTTGGGGTGAAATTGACTAGTATAGTTGAGAGTGAGATTGCAATGAGGTGATAGAAAGAAATCTGAGTTGGAGCCCTTCTAGTCCTTGGTTGGTGGGTAGGGTTGTAGTAACCAATAGTGCAAAAGAGCATGGATTGAGGGTAACTTGGATTGATGGAATCATGGTGGAAAAATAAACAAAGAACAAGTGATAATAATGGCTCATTGTCATTTTCATTGAGTACACCCTTTATGAATTAGAGGAGACACAAAAACGACTTTACATGGAATAAAAATGACATAGTAAATTGTCACATGCCCCAATTTTGCAAAAAACAATTTTATATTATTTGCGGACAATATGTTAAATTTTATGCTAAGTTGTAATTGATGACTCAGCAGGGTCAAGGATATTTAATGTAAATTCTAAATATTTTATTTATAAATAAATAAAGGAGGAGACAACA
This sequence comes from Pseudotsuga menziesii, assembly GCA_001517045.1. NCBI lineage: Eukaryota > Viridiplantae > Streptophyta > Pinopsida > Pinales > Pinaceae > Pseudotsuga > Pseudotsuga menziesii. Next base: position 15,165 of record LPNX010807542.1, read on the forward strand.
GCTTAGGAGAGCTGTTAAAAGAGTGTTTACTGGTCAAATTGGTGGAGGAGACTGGGTGGAGAGCAAACGGACATGTGGTAGCATCCTCAAACCACTTCCAACTATTGCAGGTGGCAACCTCCCTACATTTGGGGTCATGATTCCCCAAGAAAGTGGAATCAGAGCAGGTGGCTTAATTAATGAAAATTGTCCCAAAAGACTTAGGCAATCTTTATAAAAATTCCCATTGAAGAGAGCTGAGGCTATTCATTCTAGAGAAGTGATCATTTAGGTTGAATGAATGTACTTCAGAGAAATTCAATGGAAAGGAAATCTGGAAAGTGTTTGAGGGGATAACTGTTGATTGATTTAGTTGCAGCTTTTAAGCTGAAGATCATACTGCTGAGAGTAGAGTATTTTACTCAGATATTGAACGAGTCAGTTGACAGAGGGTTCTATTGTTTGCATTCTCCACCAGTTCTCAGCCAAGAAGACCAGGAACATGCTCAGGGGTCCTGAGGAAGTGTTGTTTGAGCGCTCTCCAGGAGATTGGTAGGGAGGAACGACCTCCTAAAGCTGTTGTCGTCTCTCCTCAATAGGTTCTAAGTTATTTTATTTTACTGTGTTAGTTAAATAAATCTTAGATAACTGTTATGTGAATGTTAACAGTTCAGTTTTGTGAAATATTTGAGTTAGTATTTTTATTAGATTGTTATAGAAATGAAATGGATTTAGAGAATAATGTGTTAGATTGAAAATAAATTTCTAAAAAATGTGTTTTTCCACACCTGGAAACCAGGCCGTACTCTAGCACAGCTAGAATGTTTTAAGTAGATAAGAGAATGAGAATGGTAGATAGGATTTGGTAACTGTAGATAACAGAGTAATTTGTATTTCAATGATGAAAACATTATGGAAGCAAAACAATGTTGTGATTTAATTGTGTTTATTGTTTTTACTTAAGTATAACTAAAAGAAAAATATAGAAAAGAAATAGTAAAACTACACTAGAGTTAAAGTATTACTATACTGATACAAACAAAAGTTTATTTGGAGGTAACAGTTAAGTATTTTTACCAGTTATTTTCCATACAATATATCTTATAAACTATTTAATAAAATTTAAATTATTACTTAATAAAAACTAGATTAGGGTTATGAATATAAACCCTTATTTATGAAAAGTAAACAGAGTTACAGAGTTAATGTTCTAATTCTTTACAGAGCTCTGAATAACTTCAAAGCTACAGAATAATAAGTAAAAACAAGTATAAATTCAAACATTAGATAAAACAGAACTAAAATATCATATTTAGAAACTATTTTATATTTAACAAAAAGGTTTGTAAACTGTGCAAGATAACTTGAGGGGAAAAACCCTAGCTTTTCTTTATCTTTTTATAAATTAATTTATAAAATATTTCACCATTTACATTGATAACTAAGTAAATAAATTAAACAAAAAGACTTTAATCTATGCATTACACTGAGTATAGTTTTATCTCAAAAACTTATCAGTATAATTGTAAACTCTTTTATTTTAAAAATACTTCATAAACAGATTAATAAACTTCAATATTCCTGTAATAACCAAATAGAAACAAACAGGAATAGTGCTCAATTAATAATTAAATCAAAAGTATATTTATACAAGGGTTTCATTCCATTAAAACCCTAACTAGTATATTCTGAACAGGTAAGAATAAAAATATAAATTTACATTACGACTGACCTACAGCCTTACAATAACAATAACTACTTACAAGAAAAATTATTAACAGTAAATGTACTCCACTGACAGTTAAGAAGAAAACATATTTTTACAGTATTAGTATTTACGAGGAAAATTTATAATAAACAGAGTAATAAAAAGAAAGAGTTACACAAAAACTATAAATACAGGAGAAACCCTTTTAATTTAAAAACCAGAGTATGATTAAGCCATAAGGCTATAACCCTTTTTACAAGTCAAAGAAAACTACATACATGCCACGGATTGAAGGCCGACATTACCCAGCAAGACAGTGAGGGTTTACAAGTAAAAATTATAAAGCATCATCATTAAAAACCTACTAACTAGAGAGAAATCGAAACAGGCTTCCAAGCCCTGTATTATCTCCATCAACAACCCTCTTCACAAGTAGGGAGAAACCCATTTTGAACTCAGGGCTTACCAGTTAGAGCCACAAGCCACTAAAGTCAGTTGTCATTTATTTTCCATCGAAGCCTGGAGCTGTCACAGATTTCCTGTACATAACACATTGTTGAACGTTAGCAAAAGACTCATCTTAAAAATATTAAAACCCTAGCTGTGTTAATAAATAAATAAAGGATTTCACCCATATTAAGATTCAAGTCGTATTTTACCTGTAAGTAGAAGAGCGGTCAAGCAACGAAGAAATTGTCACCAGCTTAACAATGTACACACCGGAGTTATTAAACCCTACACCGACCATGAAGTAAAAACAGTGACAAAGGAGCTTAAGCCTCACAAAATCATGACAGGCTATGGAAGAACAGGACCGAACTGTGGACAGGCCGAGAGCCAAAACACAACAAACAATAACTATTTGCGCAGTAAGGTGCACAACTACGACATTATACAAGCTAAAGATTGAGGAAGGAAAATGCAGCAAGAATAAACACGAGCCACGGAGTACGCAAGACAGAGCAGTAGCCTCTAACGGCCGCCATGACAATTACACAGAGCTTGAGCATATCAGTGAAAACCCTGGAGGCAAATGACAATGAGTAGGGTTTCCAAGTCTTATTTATGTCACCATTGCATGGTCGAGAGGTGACCATGTGCCCTCCAAATCTTTAAACCATGCAAGGGTCGAAGTCTATAGTTCATCTGCGTCCAATAATCAAATCATTGTTGCAATAATCAATAAAATAATTATGCAAATAACTATTGAAATGGATATATACATATATTCATGAATGGAACTTAAACTATATTCAATAGTATCGACGCCGGTAATGTTTAACAATAATTTCTTGTCGTTGACCATAGAATTGGGTCATGAAAACCTTGTCATGACAATATTCCAAGGTCGATCATAGCATAAACTATTCCATTAACAAATCGTTTGAAACTATGCAAATCGACTTAGAATTGTTTATATTTTATAGAATCTTAAACCTTGTCATTTGAAATCGAGGGTTTAAAGTTAATTAGAATTCCTAGTAACTTTCTTATGTCATTTGACTATAGAAGTAAAGGCGTTTTAAAAAAAATGACATTTAGCAATGACAAGGATTAACCTTAGTGTGACCCTTTACAAATAAAGTATTGTATGCTTGACTTGCTAGTGACTTTAATAATGAACCTTATTAATGGTTACAATGTCAATAGTGCATAATGGGATTCTATTAGAATATAGGAGTTTTAATTTTAATATCTCTTCAATATAGACCTTAGAATAAAAAGTCCTAGGTAGTAAAATATACCATAGTAGTTAGAATACACTACGACTTATATTGAGTGAGGCATCATGGCAATAGTAATTTTACTATGGGTTAACTCAAGCACAAAGATTATACATTATAGGAATAACAAATGATAATGTGATTCCTATGAAATAAACTTACAAAAATGATGGTAGGAAGTATTTTATTTTATAAGGCGTTGTATTTACAATGTCATGGAGATTTCCAGATAGGAGATTGTTACAGGATGCAAGTAACATTGATTTTGGCACATTATAAAGTAAGGTGGTATTGTTCATGGTACAATATTACAAGCAGCAAACAATGATTCAAGTACTAGAGTTCATAACTGACGGTTAGCAATCTCACATACAATAACAGTTTAATAAATTCCAAGACTAAGTAGGATAGAGACAAAATGGAAACAGGTTCTCTATTGGAAATCTCTACTATCAAGATTGATGGGAGTACTTCCTTGAATAAAAGACAGTACTTTTAAAAAACATAACATTGGTGAGATAAGCATGTTAAAATAGAAGTAAATGTATGACGAAGAATACAAGCTTTAAGCTCACAATAAGTATCTTTTGTTTTTGCTAAGCTTGATAAAGATATCGAATTTTATATCTAACTTTTGAATACCGTCTTAGGAACAGAAGGTATAGTAGACAAATTACTTTACCTCGTAAGAGCTTGCTTGTAAATAATCAGTTATTTACTAGAATTTTAACATGCAACATATATACTTCTTGCTACTTATGATTTAAACTTCTATTTGATCGATCGTTACCTGTTGAACCTGTAAGAACCAACAGTCCATCTGCGTTAGCATAAATGCTAAGTAAGCCCAAGTTTTCAAAGATAGATTTCACCTACTTACCAAAAGTAAACTTGTTAGTAAAACTGAAAGAAAGCTGAATGCAGGTCAATCTTATATACATTACGAAGATGAAAGCTGTATTAGTTATCGTAATATATAAATGATTAATACTCACTAATAGACTGTTTCATTTTCCACTAGCAGTTGGTAAACTATTTATTCAACATTTTATGTTATGTTTAAAAAATTTAATTTTTGTGAAAATTTGGGGTTATCACATAAATACCCAATACATCCTTTATGAATTGGGAGAGATACAAAATGGATTCTACATGGAATGAAAATGACATAGAAAGGAGAGATACAAAAAAGGGTGTGTGAATGTAATGAAAATGACATAGGAGACTCCCAATAAGATGAAATAGTAATGTGGTTCAAAACTTTTCTTCCATATAGTATATTTTTAAATATAAAGCTATTTAAAAAAACATGTCAACAATTAAATTTAAATAAAAAGTTATAAAAGAAAACAATTTAAATTGGTTGTGATACTCCCTATTCAAGTTCAAATCTTCAAATCTAGTTTGCTACATGTAATGTTGGACATTGGGAATACCGTAATTTTTGGTGTTTGTTTCTTCAATATGACATGTTATATTAGACATTGGGGATACCTTGATTTTTGGTGTTTGTTTCTTGATTTGTGTGTTTGTTGATTTTTGATACATGTTATGTTGGACATTAGGGATACCGTAATTTTTGGTGTTTGTTTCTTCAATATGACATGTTATATTAGGCATTGGGGATACCTTGATTTTTAGTGAATAACAATTTCTTGAATAAATATCCATTTCTTCCATGAATATAACATTTAACAACCTTAAACCATATTTAAAGAAAAAAATCCCTAAATCAACTCAAAACCTCCCATATTTCATAAACAACCCACTACTATAACACTAAAATTATATAAACAACCTCCTAAAAATATTTTTTTAAATATAAACCTATTTAAAACGACATCATATTTCTTCTTTATAAAAACATATCATATTTTTTAAATTACAAAAACATATCATTATTAAAAAAATTTAAATTAGAAAAACATATCATTAATTTAATTTAGTGTATTTTTTAAATATAAAACGATTTAAGGAACATATCATTAATTTAATTGACTATATTTTTTAAATATCAAACTATTTAAAGAAACATATCATTAATTTATTTTTTTATATTTTTTAAATATAAAACTATTTTAACAAACATATCATAAATTAAATTTCAGAAAAATATTATAAAATAAATCAATTCTTTTTAATAAAATAAAACAAATTAAAGAAATGAGAATCTTTAACTTAAACTCAAACTTCAAACTTCAAACTTCGAAGATTCCGTAAATAACCTATGACCAGACCATGTCAATACCATAAAAAAACGGAAGGTAGTATTTTCTGGACCATATGACTGTTTTCCCTCGTATTTCGTACATTCTGTCTGATTCTCTATCCCACCTCGTCCATGTGGGATAATTCAGTGTGCAAGGTGCGCCATAAAAGCGCGAATATACCACTTGCCGAAAAACAGACGGGCAAAGGAGAGGTCCATAAATGTGTAGAAAATGACCCCAAAATGAACTCAGAGAAACGTACAATTCTAACAATAAGTCAGACGAGCGTACAGTCATTTACAACTAACAATAACTCAGACGAGCGTACAGTCATTTACAACTAACAATAACTCAGACGAGCGTACAGACATTGACCACAACTTTACTCTGAAGTACATAGACAGCTCAGCTCTTATGGGCAAAAAATATTTTACATGCAACAGAGTAATAAATGCTGCTGCTTCATTATTGTGGGTTGTTGGATCTCAAAGCTTCTCAAGATGTCAATACTATTCATAAGCCTAGGTTTTAATCCAAGAAGACTGTTTTAGGTGTTGTTGGCCTTTGCTTTGTGTTATTATTGTGACAACTTTATTTGTTGTTAAGTAAATTGTTATCACAAATTTACAACTATCATCTTGCCACAATGATCTAACCCTAACGCCTATGTATCAGTGATTTGAAAGGTGGGTCTTAATTTCAATTGGAACGGCATTTATTGTTGGAGTCCTTCAAAGATGAAGGGCAATAGAAATAATTGTATTTCATTTCACAAGTATACATTAACTAAACTCTTTCACCAAAAAAATGCAAAAAATAAATATTGTTTTTTCAATTTTTCAACAATTAAACACCCCTCAATATTTACATGAAAAAATGATATATTTTTAGTAAAACTTATTTTGAACACATTAAGTTGTCATATGTGTGTCATTAATTTTATTGTTCAGTAACATAAGAGCTATTTTATTGTATTATTTTCCATTGGAGCACACTTCATTGTACAAAAAAAACTACTTGAGAGATGTAATAGTGATAAGGATTCGACACCTAAGAAAAAATAATACATAACTCAGAAAACATTAAAAAAAATTACCTACATACCAAGCAAGATAGCAAAGCTGGAATCCAGGGTCGCGGCATCAAATTTTGTGTTCAACACTTGTCCTGAAAGCATACATGTATAGGATGGAATGGAATCAAGCCTAATTCAATTGAATCCTTGCTACTCAATTGCATGTTTGAGTCTCTACAATCCACCTTTTAAATTGAACCAAAATACCGAATTAAGAAGTTTATTAATGGTTAAATTTGAGAAAATTCTCGGTGTGAGTAATTAAGGGCTCGGGGCTCTAAAATTTGTTGTGTTTTGTACCAGTCCAGGATTAAGTGAATCCACAGTCACAGATAGGAATTTAAGTTATTTAATGAAAACAATTAATGTGTATACCTCTATGTCGAAACCGTTTTCCATGTTCATGCAAGCCACTACCCTCTTTATTGTCTTACCAAAAGGCATGATAATGAGGAAGAAGACCTAAAATTATGGAATTCACCTTCAAAAAATTCCTTGCAATCACATTGGTAAGGAGTGATAAGAAGATCACAACAACCTAACCTGCCAAATCTCAGTTGATAGTGTTAATTAAAGACTTATATGGTAAATTTAATATAAGACTTACTTATAGTTGTCTCTTACTCTTTGTGTCTTGACACATTTAATATTTTATGGTTGTCTCTGCGCCTTGAACCAATTCGTATTATAAGGTCAGGATGTGCATGCATAATAATCCTTAGTTATGACTATGAGATGAGGATTTAAAGGGAAGAGGATGTAAAGACAAGTAATTTTTATATGTATTTTGGTGGCGCTGAGGACAAATGCTTGGAAGGACGGAGGGAGATTACATCACGATCATGCCACCCGTCAAATTGAAGACTATTCTTGAGCAAACATTTTTTTTTTAAATTTGATTAATAACCATTGTTTCTCCATATCGTATGCCCAATGACACCTCTCTATATTAGCAATGCATAAATCAACCTATGCACAATTTGTGATCCTAGCTACATGCCATTATTTGTATTTGCATGACATCGAGTGTTGTTTATAGTTGTCGTGAGTCCATGATATTTATGGAAGAAATGAAGTCTTGTAGAGGAGGACTCATCAAACCGGCCTTTTGAATTTTATTTTGATGAAAAAAGAGTGGACATTAGTAGCGAGGTTCACATAGTTAGTAGGCACAAAGTTTTGAGCTTGTTTCGGGCCTAGTAGTAAACTAGTAGTTGTGCTTTTTTGTTATAGTCGTAGTTGTTGACACGTTGTCATCAATGATTACTGGTAATCTTGCACAGCTAAACAGTGTGCATCACATGAGTGAGTGAGTGATTATAATGTATCATATTTCCAATATTTTGAATGATGAATTGAACTTTATAGCATAGGAATTTCAACACCTTGAGAAATTTATATAGATGAGTAAGTTCAAATGTTACAACTATGCCCTTCTTAATTAGAAGAGTAAAATTCAGATTTTAAATTTTTTTCAAGGGTAATTTTAACTTTACACTTCTTTGGGCTAGAACCGTGGGCTGGGAAGGGTACAATTTTGCACGCTAGGCCTGTATACCAATACAATTCCGTATTCTATAAAGTTAAAACATGCTTCGCCCGATTAATTAATGCATTTTGAATTCGGATCTGTTTTTCTCGGAGTTGGACTCTCTTTTGTAATCCGTGAAGATTTGCCAGGTCATATACATCGAACAAGGTGCCAAATAACAGGAACAGGGTACGATACGTTTATTCTTTGTTATTTTGTATAGCATTTAAAACTATAGAATTGAATAAACAATATATTATATTATCATCATTATTTTGTTTGTTCAGAAGATTTTTATGGTTGAAACCTCAAGGATCGAATGGTGGGATTTAGATAAGAGGAGCGGTGCCGGAGAAAGAAGCAAATAATTCTGCCCATTGGGTATTTTTTTATACGATGGTTTTTCTCGACCAGCGCTCTATTGGAATCTATGAGTAGCTGGGAAGCTTTCGAAGGAACAACGATGGTAGAGTTAATTAGAGGATTCGCCATAGGGTTGAGTATTGCGTTCGGGGTATTCTTGCTGGTGTTATTGACTCAACTCTACTACTTGTTTTACAAGAAGTGCCGGAGCCCTTGGAACATGAGAACGATCAGTAATGTTCCCACTGGATTCAATGACGGAGGCTTTAACTTCTCTGATCTTGAGGATGTACAAGCTAGGGGTTCTTTGCAGGATTCTCTCTCGCTACGAGAAGTGGCAGACACAGAGATTTCAGCAACGATGTTTCCTGTGAGCTCCGTCGTTATTGGTAGCAACGATAGCGTCTACATTGAAGGCAATATGGTAGGAGAGCCGAGGGAGCTGTTCACTATCAAAGAAGAGTCTCAGGAGGAGGATATGGGATGCCATTGATCCATGGGTAATCATAATTGTATGCGTTCTGAATGGACTGTTGTTCATCGGCATTTGCATTTCATATCATGTTGCTTTGTAAGAATACGTTACGTCTTTGTATGAATCAGTACCGTCTGGCATTCTTCTCTCTCTGTTTTTCTCCTCCTAGATAGATTCATAACTCACTGAAACACGGGATCTCTCTTTGTTTTTCTCCTCCTGCAAGATAGATTCATAACTCAGTGAATCACGGGAGTCATTTATCAATCGGTGAACTAACGAGATATAATGGTTCTAACATTTCCTAAGATTTCTTTACAAGTTGTTAATTTGTAAATAATATTACTAGCATACCCTCAAAGCAGCGAAATTAAACATCAAAGAGAACTTCGATATGTTAATTAAACATCAAAGAGAACTTTGATATGTTACAAGAATGAGAGAAAGTTGTGCATAGATAATATAAGTTTATGTGATGAAAGCAAATAAAAATGAGAGAAAGTTGTGTGTAGATAATATAAGTTTATGTGATGAAAGCAAGTCTAATGAATCTATGATAGGCAAAGTAGTCAATAAAATTTAAAGGAAAACTCTAGTGTTAGTACTAATAAGCAATAAATAGAAACCCATGTCATCCATGGCAAGTAAAACAATAAAGGGCTAGGTAGCTATCAAGTTTGACTCTATTACACTGGTAATCAACATTGGTTTTTCATTTAGTAGGGGGAGTTCAGGGATTGAGGGTTGCAATTTTAAATGTGAAAGGGACAA
>LPNX010807542.1:30000-34003 GCA_001517045.1 Pseudotsuga menziesii
TCAACATGATCATCATCATCACCATCATCATCGTGAACATCCTCCTCCTCCTCCTCCTCCTCCTCATCATCATCATCATCACCATCATCATCATCACCATCAACATCGTGAACATCACCATCATCATCCTCATCATCATCACCATCAACATCATGAACATCATCATCATCATCATCAACATCATCTTCATGATCTTCATCTTCATCATCATCATCATCATCATCCTCATCCTCATCTTCATCATCATCATCATCAACATGATCATCATCATCACCATTAACATCGTGATCATCATCATCAACATCATCATCATCATCATCACCATCAACATCTTCATCATCTTCGTCTTCATCATCATCATCACCTTCATCATCACCATCACCATCATCATCATCATCATCATCACCATCACCATCAATATGATCGTCATCATCACCATCAACATCGTGAACATCATCATCATCATCACCATCAACATCATCATCATCATCATCACCATCAACATCATGAACATCATCATCATCATCCTCATCATCATCCTATCTTCTACTATTTTCATCAACACAATATTGTTATTGTTTAGGAGGTTAGATAACAATTTTATTGGATAGACTAACTATCTTAATCAAAAAGATTTTCTTTTATTAAATATTTATATTTAAATTGAATGTATTCTAAATCATGTCAAAGTCATAAAGTATATGTTTATTTCTAAACTTAATAATAAATAAATTAAGAAATATTTAAGAAATTAGTAATTAAGAAATTAGGAAAGCCTTAGCCGTGCACCCACCACATTAATTGTGGTTAAACATATCGCGTGCGCGTTTTGCCTACACAAATCGCGTACGCGTTATGACTATATATACCGCGTGCACGTTTTTGGACTATTAAAACAGTGAATTGTCTTTGTCCAAAAGCAACTTCAATCTGTTTTTATTAAAATTCCAATCAGCGCGCATTTTTTTTGAAGAGCATGAGTTTGCCCATAATACTCACAATCTACACATTCTCCAGCATTCTTTTTGTTATGCAGTTGCAGCATTGAAGACATCTTTCATGGTTGAGGAGCACATAGGATAAGATATCAAGCTTCAATGTCATTTCATGGTGATGGTGGATATAACTTTCATTTGCTTATTATTCAAGAGAACCAAAGGTAAATTTTCCCATTCATTATTGTTTTGATGGGAAATATGAACAATTGAGAAGGAAGATTGAAACACCTTAATGGATCAATAGTTATAAAGCAAGTTAAAGGTTTGGAAGCTTGTAATTGAGGAGCAACAAAAACAAACTATATTGACATTGATCATTGTGGTGATGGGGAATGTACATAACCGAGGAAGAAAATCAGCAAGGAAGAAGAGACCTCAAGAATTCATCGAAGAAGGGAAAGAAAAGAAAAGAATAGACATGATGAATCGGAGGCTTTCTTTGGAAACTAATCCAAATCCAATTATAGAGGATATGACGGTTCATCTTATTAATCCAGCACAAGAAAAAATGAAGCATTGACTAGAGGGACTTTCAATTTCCACAATAGTTGTTGAACAAGCACCCCATGGAAGTATTCAAGAAGCAAAACGTAGGTGCTCATTAGGGGATGTTTCAAATCCCACATCAAGTCAAAGTGATAAGTTACCATCTTAAGACGAAGCTCATGAAGAGGCAATGTACATGGAGCCTATTGTTGAAGAGGCATTGGACATGGAGCCTACTGTTGAAGAAGAAAATATTAACCAGACCATCGATGAAGATGTTGGACTTCCACCATCCAACTACCAGGAAGACAGTGAAGGAAAACAAGTTGCTACTGAAACACCAGAGCGTATTGTTGATGCACTGGATGATAGAAATCCAAACCCCTTACCTCCATTAGAAAGCAGACGTCGAAGATCTCCGAAGCGTATACAAGTTGATGAAGGACTCGTCAATTCCATTGAAGGTACACTATCTAAACGTAGTATTGCTTATCAAACTCAACAGATACTAAATAAATATTTTGAGGAGAAATGTGATGGAGATAAACGTAGATTATTTTTATCATTGTTAAAATCTAGGGGCATGAATATTGTTAGGAAATCGTTAGGGATAAAGATGATAAAGCCTTTTGGACCAAGTTCTCATATAGTTAAAAGCTTAGTAGATGCCTTTGGTAAAATTGGTAAGAACACACGGTCAAAGGACCGCAATGCGGCTCGTCGTGTGTTGTCACAATCAATTGTAAATAAGAACACCAGGGTCCTTCATTTTCTCAAGCCTACATCTAAACTAATTAATTTGAATGTAAAAACCCTCCGTACGTATTCTATTAGAAGAGAACATCTCGACACAACCGTCCAGACAGATTTTTGGGCCTTTATTGGTCGGTTGCCATGTCGTGACATGAAGCTAGTTGATGCAGTAAAGGGACTAGTGTAGAGTTTTTGGCATGATCACACAAGGCCTTCTTCAAACCGGAAGGATGTACTAAAACTGAGAAGGGGTTCAAAGGACCATGAACCACATATTAAGCATCTTCTTGATATAACATAGACATAACTATACGAGAAATTTAGGAATGAACATAGACAATTGAATTTGGGGCAAAGATCTTTGAGAAATGTAAGCCCTGGTATGTTAGAATAAATACGCTTCGTAACACTTGTTGTTGTAGATACCATGTAGAATATGAATATTACTATGAAACATTTTTGTACATTTGTTGTGTGTTGCATACTAACCATGTGCAGGATTGCTCCTTGACAATACCACCGACCTCATCAAGAGAATTCATTCATAGTATCATGTGCAATAGGCCTGAGGGGCAAACTTACAATGCAAAATCCTGTTTGGATGGAACTTGCTCCAACTGTGTTGGAATTTCATTATTGAGCCAATGTATGCACGAGACTGGAGACAATGAATTTGGGAATATGGTTACAGACATGAAAAGTTTGAAGTATATCAGCTATGAAATAGTCCTAGGGAAAGAAAGCAAAAAAATACAATTGGTGACATCTTAGGTACATGCATTTATCTATAAATTTATGTTCAAGAATAGTTGCATTTCATTCCTTACTTACAAAAAAAACTGATATTGAGATCATTGTGTGTCAACAGGTACAAGTTAGTGTCTTCGTCAAGGAATTTATTGAAAAGACACGTCAATATGTTCAGCATGTCCACTTGGCACAATGGCAGGATGAGAAGCTTAGAATATGCAGAGATACATTTCCTCGTGGTACTATACTTTCAGTTGTTGATTTTGCTGAGAACTACACTCTGCAACCTCAAAATGAGATCCAAAGTCAGTATTATCACTCTGAGAAGGTTTCCTTGATGGTGCATACCACATATAGGCATGGCCCAAACAGTAGTGAAGAGCAAAGAGAAATTCTAAAGGAATATCACTTCTACATAAGTGATGATAGGTGCCATGACTTCCACTATGTACGTCATTGCTTCATGATGTTCTATGATCATTTGAAGGGTAGGAACATACAGATGGATCGACACTATATTTGGTCTGATGGATGTGCTGGTCAGTTCAAAAATGCACGCATATTTCAATGGTTGTGTTCATTGCATAAAAACTACAAAGTTCCACATATGTGGAACTATTTTGAGACTGGGCATGGTAAAGGAGAGCATGATGGAGCTAGAGCATGTGTCAAAACAACCCTACGAAGAGAGGAATTGAAATTATCTACAATATCTACTATTCGAAATGCTCAATCTATAGTCAGGTGGTGCACGTCAGTAATTGGGGAGGAATCAGCTATGCGAGTAGAATCCACAAGAAAGAGACATGTGGAAAGATTTTTTTGGGAGGTGGTAGACATAGATCGTTCACATGCATGGGAATGCAAGATTGTTCCTGGCACTCGTGGTTTTCATTCGGTTCGAAGTTCTGATAACGCAGTATTTGAAATTTGGACCAGAAAACTCGCTTGTTTTTGTCCGCCTTGTTGTGATGGTGACTGGGATGTGTGTGAATCATTGGATTGGGTTGATGGAT
>LPNX010807542.1:63894-95361 GCA_001517045.1 Pseudotsuga menziesii
GAACCCAATTGTCATTTGGATGTGTATGCTTTTTTGTGATTTTATTCTATTTTAAGACCCTATTATGTAGATATATTTAAAGATGTAGAATGCATTTCTACCTAAATTATCTTAGCCATGAGCTATTCTTACAATTAAGCTAAGAATGAGCATGAACCACATTAATTTTCATATGGAATAAATTCATATACATATGCAACCATATGATTCACTTAATATTAATAGAGTGAAAATAGATGCAGATAAATCAACAACCAAATACATTACTAAAGTCCCTCTCTCATATAAGTCATAATCAAGGCAATAAAAAACACATATGCGATATATCGCATATGCGTTTGGTAAATGTTGCATATCGCATATGCATTTTGTAAATGTTACATATCGCATATGCGATATATCACATATGCGATATTTAACATTACATATCGCATATGCGATATACATTTCCATGAACCTTAGCCTTGTGTTTGGGTTCGGGTTATTCCGAACGTACCATCAATAATGCATATGCGTTCTTGATTTGCACTTCGGAAGTGCGTTTTTTATTTCCTAAGTGGCACCAAAAAGTGGAACCAACTTCGTGCAACCGCCCAATAGTTGTATCATTAATGTATTTAAGCTAATAATTGAATAGTTGTATTTAATAATCGAATAGTTGAAGTTGAAGTTTTCTTTTTCCAACTACCACGAATTGTACATATCAGATGTTAACTATGCTATTTTTAAATTTTTTGAAATTGTTAATTATGAGTTAGACTAACCTCCTTTAAAAAGAATAGAAAACCTAATTATATCTATATGGAAAACCTAAACATGTAATATGAACTGTATATTAGCTAGATGTCCAACTACGAGATGCGAGAGTTTATTAGGAGTTTGGAGGAGTTATTAGCAGTTCCAACTATTTTATTAGGAGTTCAACTCTTACATGACTCACATTAGCTAGACTCCTAGATGCCAAATGGAGTTGGACTAAGCCTTAAGTGAATAGAGCTGAAGTTAATCTAACAGTTGTAAAATCATTGGAGTTAAACTAAGAGTGTATCTAATAGTTAAGCTAATAGTCATCTGATATAACCGTGATTAGAGTTGAAGTTAAGCTAATAGTTCTAGAATCATTGCAGTTAAGCTAATAGGTGTATCTAATAATCGATGGAGTTAAGCTAGTAGTTGTATCTAATAATCAAATAGTTGAAGATTAATTTTAATTTTTACAACTATCACTAAGTGTACTTATCACATGTTAACTAAGCTATTTTTTCCTTTTTCTTGAAATTATTAATTATTAATTTTGAACGACAGCCATAGAATCAATCTAGATAGTACACTTGTCTCATTCTGTTTTAATCTTGGACAACGCCCATAGAATCAATCTGGACAGTACACTTGTCTCACTCATGCCCGTAGATGAAAAAGCATAGATGGTAGTCCACCCCCAAAATTCTATCATATATACACATTCGGCGTAAAAATGTGAATCTGAAGCTATATGTCCCCAAAAAATTCAAAGTATTAACATTATGGAAGATAAAGAAGCTCACTATTGATCCTAGAAAAGACACCACCGTCTATCATAAACAGAGTCTTGTGGTTCAGGTTACTTCAATTCTCTCGTATCATTGCTGACATCTTGATTATGCAGAAAATTGTGATGAGGCCTACACATGAATGATTGCTATAAATGCAAGAAAGTCGCATTGCATTTTGTGATGGAAATGGAAGGTAACTAATATATAAAATTAGAATTTGAGCAAATTTTTTTTTTAGCCTTTCCTGGATCTCTTTCATTGTTTGGATAATTGTAGGGACCTAAGACAGGGATGGTGATGGTGTTGTCTGGGTTGTATTGTTTTCCAGATTCATCTCATCGATCCCCCTGGGAAGAAGAATTTTTTTATGTTTTTGTGTCTAACCTAATTTATATGATTCCCTAATTTATATGCTCCCGTTAAGGGTTTATTTTGACGTATAATTACAATTTTTATTTATTACTTTTTACTTAATGGTCGACAAAATATATTTATTAATTTTTACTTTTTAGAAGTAAAAAGTAATGTTACAAAACTACATCGTAATCGGCAAATAAAAAATAACGTTACAACATCTCATAATCGACAATATTATTTATAGCTGACATTTACAAGAGGAACGTTACATAACATAACGTTACAAGATCTCCCCCATACTGGGCTGTAGAGCGCCTTTCGGCACAAAAAAAGAAGAAAATATTAACAAAATTATTTGGAAATTAAAGACCAAAATTAACATGTGTATGATTTATAATGACAACATATTGAAGTTTTTCTCAACGTTTCATTTGCCCCATTTCAGTGAGTTTCTGAATTTATATTGGGGTTGTTCCTCTAGCCATTTCGTCATATGTTAATGGTCTATCGACGACCAATGAGGAGTTTCCCCCTATACAACACGTGATATTAAATAATTTCAAATACTTTATGCATGTTCTTGTTTAAACCCTTTTAATCAAGAGTGACATTATTTAACGGAAAACCGTAAAATCTTATAGACATACATGAGATGAGGATTGCGATATATTTAATATTCTAACCGACAGGAAAATATGTTTTCAAACCATAATGCATTTCTCTGTCTGTAATTGTTAACACGAAGCATCTCATCAGAGATATCTCTTGCAAGGGAACAGATCTCCATGAACCCTAGGGTAATTCGTTGAAGAACAAATGGGTCGGATCTCCCGAAGTGATTTTGTATTCATACATAGTTGTGTACCTCGTATAGGATGCACTTCCCATTTTGGGACGATGCTATTCGATCAGTCTTTCAGGGATTCGTCTTCCATCGCGGTCGAGCAAGGAAACGCCATTTTTCTGCTTGATCACGAATTTCATTACCTTGTTGTTCAGATGGTTGATAGCTTTATTTTAAATCTAGTAATTTTGGTTTAATTCTTTTTAAGATTGAGTTAGTTGAAAGGAGACATCCAACTACCTGGGTTCAATTCTTTTTAGGGGTGATTTCTTTTAAGAGTGAGCTAGTTTAAAGGAGACACTCAATACCCAATACCATCCAAGTAATTTTGACTTTAACTGCTTAAATTTATGTGGGTCATAATTTTTTAAACAAAAATCCCATTCTCTAATTTTATATAATTATGTTAAATTCCTTTTATATTTAATAAATTCATTTAATCAAACCATATTAACATATTAACATAAATCAAATCATATCAAATTATTGAAATACATCAATCATGTAAAATTTAATCCTTTCCATATTTAATAGATGCATGACTACATCAACATGTTATAAATAAGTTTATTTATTACCATATTTAATAGATGCATGACTACATCAACATGTTTTAAATAAGTTTACTTATGTTATAAATAAATTTACTTGTTATTTACTTGTGTTGTCATGTAGGTTTCATGACTACATGTGCCTTGTTACATGTCACTAATAAGTATCAATTAACAACATTTCTATTAAATATCCTTGGCCGTCGTTTGCTTTGTAGTTGTATTCCTATTGTACTCGCTATTAATGGTTCCCCAAACCCTTCCCTAATGGAGTACCTCGTGTCTTTTATTGAATAGTTCTAGCCTTACAGATTTAGCATGTAAAGAGTTTGTCCTTTACATGCTAATGTTTTCGCATGATAGAGCCAAGCAAGTTGTGACATGGTATTGTTTAGAGAGTTGTAACATGGCATTGTTTCGAGAGCATGGTTACTTTCATTCATGAAGTTTATTTAAATTATTGACATCAAAATATTTAGAATATTGTTTGTTTTTCGTCCATAGTTGTTTTGTATTATAAATACTGAAGTTGTTTCAGTTTATGCAGAAGAGTGTTTGTTTTGAATTAATGGTATAAAATTGGTATTTAACATTTATGTTTTGGCATTTCAAATTTTGAAGACTGATGAAGAAAGAATATTAAAATTTGTAGAGGGTAAACCAAAAAAACTGTAAATGTTTAATGCCATCTTTAAATTTGTTAATGGTATTTCATATATTTCCTCAATAATGAATATAGATAATACAAGTAATATCTGTGTGAAAATTTAAACATAATTATAATTATTTATTAATTAAGTATAGGCATTGAAGATGAGTGACATTGAGAGTGCAATAGATTAGCAATTATTCTTCTTAAATGAGTATTTTTTTTATATTTTTTTAATTGATACCTTATAAACTTAATATTAATTTGTATACTTTAATCTTAAAAAAATTGTTTATAATTTACCTATTTTATATCTAGAGGATATGAAGGGAGTTTTTGCATGTTTCATAAACACTTCGCTATGTTTTGATAAGATTTGTTAGAAAATAAATCAAAGAAAAAAATAAGTTTCAATATAAAATAACAATGAATCTATAAGAAAAAAAGGAACAACAATGATTTAAAAATAATATGTAGAATTTAGAAAAATTAGGAGACTACATATGAAGACCAAACCATGGACCTAAAAACTCAAAAACCAAATGCATAGGCTATTCTCAATGTAGTTGTGGTATGAAATGTCTACATCAAAGAGAACATGAATATATTAACTTAGGATTTTTTTAAGGGATTGTGTCTAATATACTATACTTGGGCCTTGGATTTTGGCTCTCATTAGAAGGCCTTTACATCATATTTATATAGCTATAATATTAACATATATGGTTCTTATATACATAACTAACATAAATATACATAATATTCCATAAATATGTATGCACAATAATGGAGTCTTAAACAAAGTAATGCATTTCCTTCGTCCTTAGAATAGCACTAACATTAGAGCAATCTACAACTTTCAAAACAAAAGGGGATACTTCTCCATTATGGTATTGTCCAGCTTCCATTTTTTCCTAATCCATACTGTAGTGTTTCCATTAGATCTTTACCTAAGTGAAAGCTTAATTTGAGATCAAGATTACTTATTTATCAAAGGATGCATAAAAACCTAGTTTACATAACTCTCAACTCAATTCATCCTAGATCAAATCCCAATTAAGCACAATGGTTAGGTCACATACATATTTATACTTGAAAATTATGAAACTAAAATTCATCCATGATATTCTCGTAAAACTTCAATGTGAACTTTTTATGTGTCAAAAATCATTGTTTTTAAGGGCATCCTATGTAATTTGGCAATTTTGTTCATAAATTGTATGCATATTTTGTTAATTTCCTACCACTATGAAGGAATCATGTTTTCTTGCTATCCAAAGTACATTGAAGATAAAATCCATTGTTACAATTTTCAATTTTCATTTTGAAAGTGTAATTTATGCAACAATCCTATGTGATGTTGGCATCCCAAACTTGACTAAAGGTATTATTTTCTTATTCTTGTAATTGTTTTTTTGGTAATTGAGTTGGTTGTGCATATCATTAAGGATAAGTTTCATAATATCTATAAAATCAAGAGTATACATTCATCCCTTATACCTGACAACCCTATCAAACAATATCTGCCATATTTTTCTCCATTTTTTCCTTCTATAATCATTCATACACTAAAAGTGTAATACCTCCATGACATTGCTTTTATTTTCATGTTTTGAAAATTATTTTTGATTATGTAATGAGTTTTTTTTCCCTTACATTATCCTCGGATGTCCAGTGGATCCTTTGCCCAATGAGTAGTTATCCTTCAAACACCTGTCTGGTTGCACCTTACGGGTCATGGTATCGCCTCTAGATCTGACTGAGCTCCCACTTTAATTTGTTGTAGGCGGTGCAAAACTCCATTTTTTTTCTGTTTCCACTAAACACACATCCACGTCTTTTTATTAACCTCTTGGAAGTATCGTCGTTAACCTTGACTGCAAATACCAACCTTTTTAGTAGTTTTATTTTACCCTATTAAATCTTGATGCATGTACAACCTTCGGAATACTTTCCTTGGAACATTACCTATCTGTACTAATTGGATTTAGTAATGTTCTTAAAAAAAGGCTGAATGTTTTTACAAGTTATTTATCCCTTTGTGAGGGTAGCTCTTAGCAAGGGTTTATACGTGTAGTGTGGTGGTAAATAACATGATGTCATTTTCTAAGGGAAAGGTTTCCTTTATTTTTTATTTATTTATTTTTACACTATAATAAGGGTTATATATTCTTGGACACATATGTCAAATGAAGAGTGAGTTATATATTAGTTGATCTTACAATGGTTTAAATTTTCGGTGATACAACAATGTGACGTTATATGTATTTGAATACTAAATGTATTGACTTTGGATTTCATGTATTTTAATTTTTTTGGTTGAAAGGTAAAATTAGAGGTTATAAAGATACATTGATACTATGAGTTTAGTTTGAATCTTTATATGTGGTGAAGAAGTTTAGAATTACATGGGAAGAGTAGCTTCACTTTTTGTGTGAAGGAGTCAATGGTGTATTTAGATAATTTATTATTGTGTTCGGCAAAGAATGAAACTTAAACATAATGTTTTTTTTCTTGATTTTAAAATAACAATTTTTTTTTCCAAGGAAACATCTCTTATTTAGGAGATAGGTGTTAATAATTTATTTCTTGTTGGTATTAGAGGATGTTACTCAGTGCCACTTAGAGTAGGTATGTTAAATTAGAGGGTAAACAAAGTTGTCCTTAGATGTATTTTATGAATTAACGAGATTTAGTAGTTGGGTATATCACATGTGGCATCAGAGCTAGGTTACTACAATTGGCCTTATGGTTCCCATATACATTTTCCCGAAAACTAACAAATGTGTAAATTTTTTCTCTTATTACTTGTATAGCAGAAACTGTTTTAATAAAGTACAGGAAGATATGACTGGAAGACGATCCCCTACCCCACCTGCACGGGTTGAACGTAATAATGAGGATACCCCTAATAACAACATTGTTAATTTTGATATTCTACAAATAGTGAGGGACTTACAAGAAGAAATTATGAACTTTAATACTGAACATGAAAGGGTACTGAAAACTCAAGAAGATTTAAATGAAGCCCTACTATTTAAACTGCATGAGATAACTAATGAAAAGAAAAAATGAAGTGTAGACAAGAAAACTCATCCTCTGACTGTCTTTACTCTAACGAAATCCATCTATCTAGTGAATTAGAGTATTCTAGCGACAATTCAAAGGGTAGACATAGGAAGAAAAGAAAATATAAAGATGAGCTAACAAGAGAATTCAAAAAAATAAAGCCTCCTACCTTTGACGACGACGTAAAAAATGGAGAAGAAGCTGAGGCTAGGCTCTTTGGGATCAAGAAGTACTCCACTATGTACAATTACTCCAATTCCATGAAGGGTGAAATGGCCATCTTCAATCTAGCTCGAAAGGCTGAGATTTGGTGTCAAGACTTAAAAAAGAGTAAAACGAATAAATGATAGGAAAGTAAGTTGGAACTGGTTTAAAAAGGAATTTAAAAATGAATACCTCTCATAATATTACTACCAAGGGTAGGCTAAGGAGTTTTATTAGCTAATACTAGGATCCATGTCTATGCATGACTTCTGTACTAAATTCTTATCCCTGTTAAGGTATGTGTCTTACTTAAACAAAAAAAACCCTAAAATACAAAGATTTCTAGGTTGCTTGCCTAGCTTTTATAAAGACAAACTGGAGTTTGACGAACCAAAAACTTTGTATGAAGCAATAAGGAAGGCCAAATTAACATATGACCAATCCAAGACTAAAAGTGAAAATCCTTTTGATTTCAAGAGAAGAGATGGAAGTACTTTTAAGAGAAGAGAGTTCAAACCTTTTAATAAAAATAAAAGTTTCCAGAAAAATAACTTTAAAGACAAACAACCAACAATAAGAACGGAATATAAACAACCTATGAGAACTGCTGAGTATAAAGATACTATTTTTAATAAGAAAAGTGAAGAAATAAAAAGAGAACCCTTGCAGTGTTGGGGTTGTGGGGGGAGTCATTTCTATTGGGATTGTCTTCATAAAAAAGATAATTGGAATATTCACACAGTTCGAGGAGAAGCCACAGTGGGAGAAGTTGCTCAGAACATATCGTAGATTAGCGCAGCACTGGACAATCATCAAGCGGATTATCAGCCCTCCATAATTGATGTAGATGGTAAGTTCCTTGAAAAACCTATTTCTATATTAATTGATTCTGGTTCTACCCTAAGTTATATATATCCTAAGTTATTATATTTGTGTAAAATGAGAAAGTATGATTTTGAAAAGTCGTGGTTAGTGCAATTAGCCACCGGAACAAAAAGAAAAGTAACCAGTTTTATTTCTAGTTGCGAAGTTCATATGCAAGATTTGATTACAAAAGTAGATTTGAATGTTTTACCATTAGGATCTTAGGATGTTTTGATTGGCATGGATTGGCTAGAAAAACATAAAGCTGTGCTAAATTGTTTTGAGAAAACTTTTGATTGTGTTGATAAAAATGGTGAAAGTAAAATGGTTAGAGGGAATCCAAAGAAGCTTCTTACTAGGAAAATTTATGCCTTGCAATTGAAAAAAGGTGCTACAAAAGGATGTAGTGTTTTTGCTGTACACATCACCGAAACTAATGATAAAGAAAATAAGCCTAATCTAGAGGATCTTCCCTTTTTAAATGATTTTAAAAACATTTTCCCAGAAGAGATACTTGGACGACCTCTAAGGAGGGATATTGACTTTACCATTGAATTGGTACCTGGAGCAGTACCGGCCTTGAAGGTCCCTTATCGAATGAAAAAACCTGAGTTGGTAGAATTAAAATTACAACTACAAGAGTTAATAGATAAATAATATATTATACCAAGTGTGTCTCCATGGGGAGCACTTTCTTGTTTGTTAAAAAGAAGGATGGCACATTGAGGCTCTGTGCCGATTATAGACAATTAAATAAAATGACAATTAAGAATAGATACCCTCTCCCCCGAATTGACGAATTGTTTGACCAAGTATGGGGAACATCAGTATTCTATAAAATCGACTTAAGGTCTGGTTACCATCAAGTAAGAATTAAGGACGAGAATGTCCATAAAATTGCATTCAGAACAAGGTACGAGCATTATGAGTTCTTGGTCGTACCATTTGGCTTGACCAATGCCCCAGCCACGTTCATGTGTTTAATGAATAGTGTTCTTCACAAATATCTAGATAGGTTTGTAATAATATTTATTGACGATATATTAATATACTCTAAAAAGGAAGAGCATAAAGAACATTTAAAACTAGTCTTGCAAACATTAAGAAGTACCTAGGTCATGTAATAACTAGGGAAGGTATTTCGGTGGACCTAGATAAAATCAAGGCAATCAATGATTGGCCTGTTTGTAAGGATTTAACCGGGATTCGATCCTTTATGGGAATCACGGGTTATTATCATATGTTCATTGAGGGGTTCGGTAGAATTTCCTATCCAATAACCTCACTTCAAAAGAAAGGAACTAAATTCATATGGTCTAATAAATGTCAAGAAAGCTTTGAAAAACTTAGGCACTTATTAACCACCGCACCTCTGCTAAGGATTGCATATCCTTACAAGCACTTCATAGTATGTACGGACACCTATTTAGAAGGATTAGGTGGTGTGTTATTACAAGAGGATTATGTAATAAGTTATGAGTCAAGAAAACTTAAAATACATGAACGAAACTATGCAACACATGGCTTGGAGTTAGCTCCTATAATACATGCATTAAGAATGTGGAGAAATTACTTAATAAGAAGAAAACTTACCTTAATGTCAGAGAACATAAGCTTAAAATACTTATTTGATCAACAAAACTTGAATGCTTGCCAAGCAAGGTGGTTAGCCTTTTTGAGCAAGTATGATTTTGAAATTAAACACATCAAAAGAAAATAGAACAAAGTGGTAGATGCCCTGAGTAGTAATTCCATTCCACATTGTTCAGCTTCCTTCAACAGTTATAAAACAAATCTCGAAGGTTTAATAAAAGAAGCAGCTAAAAATGATGAAGAGTACTTAAAGATTAAAGAACAATTAGAAACAGATGATAAGGGAAGTGATTCACCTTATTCCACAAGCTCAGAAGACTTGTTAGTTTAAAAAATTGATTATACATACCAGATTCTAAAGAAGTAAAATGGTTAATTCTTAATGAAATACATAAGAAACCTTATTCCAGACATCCGGGATACCAAAAGATGATAAAAAAGTTAAGAAAAAACTATTAATTGCCTAACATGAAGAAGGATGCTGCTAATTACCTAGCTAGGTGTATTGAATGTCAACAAGTAAAAAGTGAACATTAACATCCCGGTGGACTACTCCAACACTTACCCATTCCAGAATGGAAATGAGAGATAATAAGCATGGATTTTATAACGGGATTACCTAAAACAAATAAGCAACATGACTTAATAATGGTAGTTGTTGATAAGTTAAGTAAAGTTTCCCACTTCATACCTGTAAAATCTACCTTCAAATCCATTAATATAGTTGATATTTTATGAAAGAAATATTTTGATTACATGGTATTCCAAAGATTGTAATTTCCAATAGAGATGTGAAATTTACTGGTAACTTTTGGTAATCCTTATTTAAAGGTATAGATACACAACTGAATTTTATCCATTCTTATCATCCTCAAACGGATGAACAAACTGAAAGAACTAATAAAGTGTTAGAATGTATGTTGCGAATGTATGTCATGGATAAACCAGGTAAATGGGAAGAGTATTTGCATTTAGTAGAATTTGCTTATAATAATGGATATCAAGCTTCATTGAAAATGAGTCCATTTGAAGTTCTCTATAAACGGAAATGTCACACACCTCTGTCTTGGGATAACCCTGCTGACGGGATTGTTCTAGGACCAGACATGTTAAAATAAATGGAACAGATGGTGAAAAAAGTGCAACAAAACTTAAAAGTTTGCCAAGATCGGCAAAAACGTTACGTAGATTTAAAATGAACTCTAAGAGAATTCAATGTTGGTGATCATGCATATCTAAAGGTAAAGTCAAAGAAGATCTCTTAGAGTTTGGGATGATGTTACAAACTTGCACCAAGGTATTGTGGACCTTTCAAAGTGTTAGCTAATATAGGGCCAGTAGCCTATCAACTTGCACTTCCACCTAATATAAAAGTA
The DNA here is from genome assembly GCA_001517045.1 of Pseudotsuga menziesii. Lineage (NCBI taxonomy): Eukaryota > Viridiplantae > Streptophyta > Pinopsida > Pinales > Pinaceae > Pseudotsuga > Pseudotsuga menziesii. Next base: position 74,934 of record LPNX010807542.1, read on the forward strand.
CATGATGCATTTCATGTTTCATTGTTAAAATAATATATACATGATGCTACTCATATAATCGAATGGAATGTGATTCAGGTAGAACCCGAGGGCGAGTTCCAGACCAAACCTTTCCGCATTCTCGACAGGAAGGAAAGTATTCTTTGAAATCGAGCCATCGTTCAAATAAAAGTGCAATGGAAGCACTTCAGCCCTGAAGAGGCAACTTGGGAAATGGAGGATAAAATGCGGGAAGCATACTACCTCCATGTTTCAGAATGAGCAAGGGAGCTTATATTAAAAAGAACACCAAGGATAGTGTTAAGAATAAGGGGGGAAGAAATGTAATACCCCCATGACATTGCTTTTATTTTTCATGTTTGGAATTTTTTTTTTGTTATGTAATGAGTTATGAAACTCAAAGACTGAAATGACATTTGCACAAAAAACTTTATTTATTTATTTATTAATAAAGAAAATAACACTTGGAGAACTCAACTACATGAGGCGACACCATCCATGTATTGTCCCTGGTTTTGACCCTGTTTGCATGATGTATATATTGTAATTAATCGTGGTGAGGAGCTCAAGGCAAAATCCCCACCATCGATTTGTTTGTGCGTGTGTTTCGACAATGGGGATAGTTGCCGATGGTCTATCGCGCCATTTGGCACATTATAATTCGGCATCATGTAAATATGCACATCAATTAAAACTAAAACCACAACCAGCTATGGTAGTGCAATGTTGAATGAAAAGGGAATGGTTCCAAAGGATAAGGGCTGGGGGATGTCAAACCTTGGTTTATGGGGGAAAAACCCATGTGTTGCCACCTTGTTTGTTTTTCCACCTTTCTTGTTTCACTAACCTCTTCAATGACTTGGTTTTGTTGTTGGGTGCAGTTATGGCTGGTGGTTGAGGCAGTTATTGATTTTGGGAGTGTGGTGGCAGGACTGTCAGTCCCTTGCCCATGCGCCCACTCCACCCACGACTTCATCCACTCCTTTCTTCCACGATTTCCCCATTCTCCCATGGTCGGTTCGTTCCTCATGTTCTGCTGTTCATCCACGCGCAGAGGTTCGGCTTCCTCATGCCGGTTCACTCCCAACATAGGGACGCGCGTAGTAGGAGGTCGACTAAGTTCCCTCACGCACTGGTCGGTTCACTATGGGATCATCTCCTCACGCGGGGTTGAGTGAGGAGGGTGTGCGATCTCTGTTCAAGGGATCCTCATGTAGAGGTTGGGTCTGTTTTCCTCACGCACAGGAAGTGGTTCTGCCGGATCTCACACAGCTAGGAGGGGAGCTGCCTTTCAGTGGCCATTCACGTTTTCTACAGAGTGGAATTGGGTATGTTTTCCTCTGTGTTTTGTGGTCTGGTGCAACTTCCCTCACGCACAGACCGTTGGAGTCGTTTTCCCATGTTGTGTGCCGTGCTCACTGCTTGTGTTTTGGGGTTGTTGTCTTCCCCACGTTTTGTTGGTTGTGGTGCTCAATTTTGTTTTGGGCCACTGTTGATTTCTAATCTGTTGGTTGAGTTTCCCTGTTTTGGGACTGTTGATTGCTGCTATCATTCATTGTGTGGTTGTGGCTTCTAGAGTACCCTGGTTTTTGGTTGCAGCCGAGTTGTTTTCGCCACGGTAGGGCCAAGAACAACTCTGTGTTGCCTTGTGGGATTGAGCTGTGCTCATCGTTTGTTTTGGATTATCCCTGGTCGTCTTTGCTTCTTCACAGGGCTGTGAAGGGTTGTTTTGCTGCTGGTATGCAGTGGTTGTCCTTTGGACTGTACTGGCTTGGCCGATCTGTTGATGGTCTGGTAAACCCAATAGTGTTGGTTTGCTGATTGTGTCCCTCGGATATGTGTCCTTGGAGGAATCATGCCCAGCTCGGGGGTGGCAGTGTTGCTGAGAGATTGATGAGCACGTTGGCCTATGGTTGGGTGGAACATTGCAGCGACGTAGCTGGTTGCGGGATTCTTCATAAAAAAGATAAGTAATCTTGACCGTGTTACCTCTGCAATTGAATCTATTGTTTTATGAATTATAATGAACATATGAATGCTGGAAGGTACATGTTGCTTCCGTTGTATGATTGATGAATTATGCATCCTGTTATGATGGATTACGCATCTTAGCATTCATGTTATGCCTTTATTTCAGCATTGATAACTGTTCTTATCTTTCATGGGGCTGTTTGCCCGTATGCTTGGTGTTCATCGCGTCCTCTTCACCGGTCTGAGGGATGGGGACGTGACAATCCATGGCACCAAAGAACATGTGTAAGCAAGCTAGAGTAATTGATACCAATAAAATCCAATCTAAAACTCAACAATCAGACAAGATCCTAAATCATAGGGATTTAGGGATCTGATTGAAGATTTGATTGGGATGGCATAAGACCTAGGCAAAGATATTTATATAAATGCATTGGAATAGAACGAGATGCCATGTTGTGCACGGGGAAAATGATTGCTGAGTGCATGTGTTGATTATTTTTCTATTTTATAAGTCCATCATGAAAACTTGTTATGGACTCGAGGGTTGAGTGCCCCGAGGAAGTTACTTGCTATTCTGGTGCATGGTTGGTGATCCATCTCGAGGGTGGAGTGGAGCAAACTGTTGAGCTGTTGCCTCCAATGGTTGGGAGGAGTCGATTCCCCAAGTAGTTATTGTCAATTTATTTTCTCAAGTAAGTAATTTTTTTTATTATGAACTAGTTGTATAGAATATTGGTTTAAAGAATAAATTATAAATTCGATTCCTATAAGTGATCTACCATCTATGTTTTGATGAATCGTACTTATTATCTAAGAAAGGAATGTCATATTTGAATTATTCCTTTGTTTACTAATATCAAGGATCTGACGTGTTTTTTTTAACTCAAACAAGCATAAGTTTTCCAATTACAAAAATATTTTTTTAGAAATAAATCGATCAGAGGGATCGCTTGTTTTTATTGATGCTTCCCTATTTTTGATTATATTAACTTTAAAACCTGAAACTATTAACTGTAATCTCTCCGCTTTGAATAAAGTTTTGTAAATCTTATTTTTCTGTTGCCTGCAATTTCTATCCGACTCTAGATTTTCTGCAATGAATGAATAGATTTGAACTCATAGCATTATATTTTATCAGTAAGGAACCGATTCATAGCTTTGATGTTAAAGAGATCGTAGATCTAAAATCATAGAAGTTATTTATTTTATCAGTTAATATATTTTTTTGTTGCCTCCACTTTCTATTTGACTCTGGATGTTTTTGCAATGTATGCATAGATCCAAACTCATAGCATTGTATTTTATCAGTAAGGAATGGATTCATAGCCCCTGTGTTAAAGAGATAAACCATATGTAGTCGGTTAAAGAGATTGTTGTAATTTCTAAGTTGACAACTTTTTTTCCTGTTACATTATCCTCGGATATCCAGTGGATCCTTTTCCCAACGAGTAGTTATCCTTCAAACACTTGTCTGGTTTCACCTTATCGGTCACACTATTGCCTCTAGATCTGACTGATCTCCCACTTTAATTTGTTGTAGGCAATGCAAAGCTCCATTTTTTTTTTCTGTTTCCCAGAAAACACACATCTACGTCTTTTTGTTAACCTCTTGGAAGTATCAATGTTAACCTTGACTGCAAATACCAACCTTTTTAGTACTTTTATTTTACCCTATTAAAGCTTGATGCATGTACAACCTTCAGAATACTTTCGTTGGAACGTTACCTATCTGTGCTAATTGGATTTAGTAATGTTCTTAAAAAAAGGCTGAGTGTTTTTACAAGTTATTTATCCCTTTGTGAGCGTAGCTCTTAGAAAGGGTTTATACGTGTAGTGTGGTGGTAAATAACATGATGTCATTTTCTATTATAAGGCAAAGGTTTCTTTTATTTTTTTATATTTTTTTTACACTATAATAAGGGTTATATATATTCTTTTACACATATGTCAAATGAAGAGTGAGTTATATATTAGTTGATCCTACAATGGTTTAAATTTTTGGTGATATAACAATGTGACTTTATATGTATTTTATTGACTTTGGATTTCATGTATTTTAATTTTTTGGTTGAAAGGTAAAATAAGGGGTTATAAAGATACATTGATACTATGAGTTTTTTTTTAATCTTATATGTGGTGAAGAAGTTTATAATTACATGGGAAGAGTAGCTTCACTTTTTGTGTGGGAAGGAGTTAATGGTGTGCTTAGATAAATTATTATTGTCTTGTGCAAAGAATGAAACTTAAACTTAATGTTTTTTTTCTTGATTTTAAAATAACAATTTTGTTTTTCCAAGGAAACATCTCTTATTTAGGAGATAGGTGTTAATAATTTATTTCTTGTTGGTATTAGAGGATGTTACTCAGTGCCACTTAGAGTAGGTATGCTAAATGAGAGGGTAAACGGAGTTGTCTTTAGATTTATTTTATGAATTAATGAGATTTAGTAGTTGGGTATATCACATGTGGCATCAGAGCTAGCTTACTACACTTGGCCCTAAGGTGTCCATATACAATTTTCTTAAAACTAACAAATGTGTAAATTTTTGATCTTATTACTTGTATAGCAGAAACTGTTTTACTAAATTGCTGGAAGATATGGTTGGAAGATGATCCCCTACCCCACCTACGCGGGTTGAACCTAATAATGAGGATCTCCCTAATAACAACATTGCTAATTTATGATTCTACAAATAGTGAGGGACTTACAAGAAGAACTTTATGAACTTAAAGACTGAACATGAAAGGGTACTAAAACATAAATTTTCCAGAAAAATACCTTTAAGGACAAACAACGAACAATAAGAACGAAATATAAACAACCTATGAGAAATGTTGAGTATAAAGATACTATTTTTAATAAGAAAAGTGAAGAAATAAAAAGACAACCCTTGTAGTGTTAGGGTTGTGGGGGGATTCATTTCTATCAATATTGTCCTCATAAAAAGGATAATCGAAATATTCACACAGTTCGAGGAGAAGCCACAGTAGGAGAAGTTGCTCGGAACATATCGCATATTAGCGCAGCGCTGGACAATCATCAAGCGGATTATCGGCCCTCCATGATTGAGGTAGATGGTAAGATACTTGAAAAACCTATTTCTATATTAATTGATTATGGTTCTACCATAAGTTATATATCTCCTAAGTTAGTAGATTTGTGTAAAATGAGAAAGTATGATTTTGAAAATCGTGGTTAGTGCAATTAGCCATTGGAACAAAAAGAAAAGTAACCAATTTTATTTCTAGTTGTGAAGTTCATATGGAAGATTTGATTACAAAAGTAGATTTGAATGTTTTACCATTAGGATCTTAGGATGTACTGATTGGCATGGATTGGCTAGAAAAAAATAAAGTTGCGCTAAATTGTTTTGAGAAATTTTTTTTATTGTATTGATGAAAATGGTGAAAGTAAAATGGTTAGAGGGATTCCAAAGAAGGTTCTTACAAGGAAAATTTCTGCCTTGCAATTGAAAAAGTGTTCTAGAAAAGTATGTAGGGTTTTTGCTGTACACATCACCGAAACTAATGATAAGGAAAAAAAATCTAATCTAGAGGATCTTCCCTTTTTAAATGATTTTAAAGACATCTTCCCAGAAGAGATACCGGGACTACCTTCGAGGAGGCATATTGAATTTACCATTGAATTGGTACCTAGAGTAGTACCCGCCTCGAAGGACCCTTATTGAATGAACACACCTGAGTTGGTAGAATTAAAATTACAATTACAAGAGTTAATAGATAAAGAATATATTAGACCGAGTGTGTCTCCATGGGGAGAAGCTATCTTGTTTGTTAAAAAGAAGGATGGCACATTAAGGATATGTGTCGATTATAGACAATTAAATAAAATGACAATTAAGAATAGATACCATCTCCCCCGTATTGACGACTTGTTTGACCAAGTATGAGGAGCGTCGGTATTCTCTAAAATCAACTTAAGCTCTGGTTACCATCAAGTAAGAATTAAGGACGAGGATGTCCATAAAACTGCATTTAGAACAAGGTACAATAATTACGAGTTCTTGGTCATACCATTTGGCTTGACCAATGCCTCAGCCATGTTCGTGTGTTTAATGAAATTTGTTGTTCACAAATATCTAGATAAGTTTGTAATAAAATTTATTGACGATATATTAATATACTCTAAAAATGAAGAAGATCATAAAGAACATTTAAAACTAGTCTTGCAAACCTTAAGAGAACATAAAATTTGTGCAAATTTTAACAAGTGTGAATTCTTTCAAGATAAAATTCAGTACCTATGTCATGTAATAACTAAGGAATGTATTTCAGTGGATCCAAATAAAATCAAGGAAATCAATGATTGGCCAGTTCCTAAGGATGTAACAAGAATTCGATCCTTAATGGGAAACATGGGTTACTATAGATTGATTGAGGGGTTCTAGTCCAGAATTGCTTATCCAATAACCTCACTTCAAAAGAAAGGAACTAAATTCATATGGTCTAATAAATGTCAAGAAAGCTTTGAAAAACCTAAGCACTTATTAACCACCGCACCTATTGTAAGGACTGCAGATCCTTATAAGGACTTCGTAGTATGTACGGACGCCTATTTAGAAGGATTAGGTGGTGTGTTATTACAAGAGGATTATGTAATAAGTTACGATTCAAGAAAACTTAAAATACATGAACAGAACTATGCAACACATGGCTTGGAGTTAGCTGCTATAATACATGCATTAAGGATGTGGAGACATTACTTAATAGGAAGAAAATTTACCTTAATGTCGGATAACAAAAGCTTAAAATACTTATTTGATCAACAAAACTTGAATGCTCGCCAAGCAAGGTGGTTAGCCTTTTTGAGCAAGTATGATTTTGAAATTAAACACATCAAAGGAAAAGAGAACAAAGTGGCGTATGCCCTGAGTAAAAATGCCATTCCACATTGTTCAGGTACCTTCAACAATTATTAAAACAAATCTCGAAGGTTTATGAAAAGAAGCAGCTAAAAATGATGAAGAGTACTTAAAGATTAAAGAACAATTGTAAACATATGATAAGGGAAGTGATTCACCTTATTCCATAAGCTTGGAAGACTTGTTAGTTTATAAAAAACGATTATACATGCCAGATTCTAAAGAAGTAAAACGGTTAATTCTTAATGAACTACATAAGAAACCTTATTTCGGACATCCGAGATACCAAAAGATGATAACAAAGTTAAGAAAAAACTATTATTTTCCTAACATGAAGAATGATGCTGCTAATTACCTAGCTAGGTGTATTGAATTTCAACAAGTAAAAACTGAACATCAACATCCTGCTAGGGTATTGCAACCCTTACCCATTCTAGAATAGAAATGGGAGATAATAAGCATGGATTTTATAACGGGATTACCTAAAAAAAATAAGAAACATGACTCAATAATGGTAGTTGTTGATAAGTTAAGTAAAGTTGCCCACTTCATACCTGTAAAATATACCTTCAAAGCCATTAATATAGCTGATATTTTTATGAAAGAATTATTTTGATTACATGGTATTCCAAAGGTTGTAATTTTCGATAAAGATGGTAAATTTACTGGTAACTTTTGGTAATCCTTGTTTAAAGGTCTATATATACAACTAAATTTTAGCGCTGCTTATCATCCTAAAACATATGGACAAACTAGAAGAACTAATCAAGTGTTAGAATATGTCCTGCGAATGTATGTAGTGAATAAACCAGGTAAATGGGAAGAGTATTTGCATTTAGTGGAATTTGCTTATAATAATGGATATCAAGCTTCCTTGAAAATGGATCCATTTGAAGTTCTCTATGGCCAGAAATGTCACACACTTGTGTCTTGTGATAACGCTGCTGACATGATTGTTCTAGGACTAGACATGTTAAAAGAAATGGAACAGATGGTGAAAGAGGTGCATGGATGATTTTAAGGAACCATACTTCTTTAAAAGTGTATAAATGTTGGCGAATATTACCAATTCTTAAAACGACAACTAGAAAATGATTGGCGATATTTTTCAAAAAATATTTTAATTTCCAAGGATTTTATATCGTTTATATAATAATTCATTGATTTTTAGGGTGAAAAAATTTTACCCCATCAAAATTGGGCGAAACAGGGCTTCAAAAAATGCAAAATGGTGAATCTTTTTTGGGAGAAAAACATGGAAAAATAGCCCATTGGGCTAAAATTCGCCCTAAAATTATTCCTGAAGAGGTGCAACAAAACTTAAAAGTTGCCCAAGATCGGCAAAAATGTTACACAGATTTAGAATGAACTCCAAGAGAGTTCAATGTTGGTGATCACATATATCTAAAGGTAAAGTCTAAGAAGAGTTCTTTGAGTTTGGGAAGATGTTCCAAGCTGGCACCAAGGTATTATGGACCTTTTGAAGTGTTAGCTAATATAAGGTTGGTAGCCTATCAACTTGCACATCCACCTATTATAAAAGTACACGATGTATTTCATGTTTCATTGTTAAAAAATATATATACATGATGCTACTCATATAATTGATTGGAATGTGATTCAAGGAGAAGCCGAGGGCGAGTTGCAAACTGAACCTTTCCTCATTCTCGACAAGAAGGAACGTATGCTCCAGAATCGAACCATCGTTCAAATAAAACTGCAATGGAAGCACTTCAGCCTTGAAGAGGCAACTTGGTAAATGGAGGATAAAATGCAGGAAGCATATCCCTCCATGTTCCAGAATAAGCAAGGGAGATCAGAATAAAAATAACACTGAGGACGGTGTTAAGAATAATGGGGGAAGAAATGTAATGCCCCCGTGACATTGCTTTTATTTTCATGTTTTGAAAATTATTTTTTATTATGTAATGAGTTATGAAAATCAAAGACTTAAATGACATTTGCACAAAAGACTTTATTTATTTATTTATTAATAAAGAAAATAACACTTGGAGAAATCAACTACATGAGGGGACACCAACCATGGCACTAAAGAACATGTGTAAGCAAGCTAGAGTAATTGATACCAATCAAATCCAATCCAAAACTCAACAACCAGAAAAGATCCTAAATCATAGGGATTTATGGATCTAATTTGAGATTTGATTGCGATGGAATAAGACCTAGGAAAAGGTATTTATATGAGTGCACTAGAATAGCACGGGACGACGTGTTGTGCACGGGGAAAACAATTGTTGAGTGCATGTGTTGAGCATTTTTCTATTTTATAATTCCATCGTGAAAACTTGTTACAGACTTGAGGGTTGAGTTCCGCGTGGAAGTTACTTGTTGTTCTAGTGCATGGTTGGTGATCTATCTCGAGGGTGGAGCAAAGTAAACTATTGAGTTGTTGCCTCCTCTGGTTGGGAGGAGTTTATTCTCCAAGTAGTTATTGTCGATTTATTTTCTCAAGTAAGTATTTTTTTTATTATGAGCTAGTTGTACATAATATTGGTTTAAAGAATAAATTATAAATTTGATTCCTATAAGTGATCTACCATCTATGTTTTGATGAATCGTACTTATTATGTAAGAAAGGAATGGTAGATTTGAATCATTCCTTTCTTTACTAATATGAAGGATTTGACGTGTTTTTTAAACTCAAACAAGCATAAGTTTTCCAATTACTAAAATATTTTTTTAGAAATAAATTGATCAGAGGGATCGCTTGTTTTTATTGATGCTTTCCTATTTTTGATTATATAAACTTTAAAACCCGAAACTATTAATTGTACTCTCTTCGCTTTGAATAAAGTTTTCTAAATATTATTTTTCTGTTTCCTGCGATTTCTATCCGACTCTGGATTTTGTGCAATGAATGCATAGATTTGAACTCATTGCATTATATTTTATCAGTAAGGAACCGATTCACAGCCCCGGTGTTAAAGAGATTGTAGATCTGAAATCATAGCAATTATTTCTTTTATCAGTTAATATATTTTTCTGTTGCCTCCAATTTCTATCTGACTTTGTATTTTTTTGCAATGTATGCATAGATATGAACTCAGAGCATTGTATTTTATCAGTAAGGAACTGATTCATAGCCCCTGTGTTAAAGAGATAAACCATATGTAGTCGGTCAAAGAGATTGTTGTAATTTCTAAGTTGACAGTGTTTTTTTCTCGTTACATTATCCTAGGATGTCCAGTTGATCCTTTTCCCAATGAGTAGCTATCCTTCAAACACTTGTCTAGTTGCACCTTATCGATCACGCTATGGCCTCTAGATCTCACTGAGCTCCCTATTTAATTTGCTATAAGCGATGCAAAACTCCATTTTTTCTGTTTCCCACTAAACACACATCTGCGTCTTTTTGTTAACCTCTTGGAAGTATCGCCGTTAACCTTGACTGCAAATACCAACCTTTTTAGTAATTTTATTTTACCCTATTAAAGCTTGATGCATGTACAACCTTCAGAATACTTTCCTTGGAACATTACATATTTGTGCTAATTGGATTTAGTAATGTTCTTAAAAAAAAGGATGAATGTTTTTACAAGTTATTTATCCCTTTGTGAGCGTAGCTCTTAGCAAAGGTTTATATGTGTAGTGTGGTGGTCAATAACATGATGTCATTTTCTATTATAAGGCAAAGGTTTCCTTTATTTTATTTTTACACTATAATAAGGGTTATATATATTGTATTACACATATGTCAAATGAATTGTGAGTTATATATTAGTTGATCCTACAATGGTTTGAATTTTCGGTGATATAACAATGTGACTTTATATGTATTTGAATACTAAATATAAATATGTTGGCTTTGGATTTCATGTATTTTAATTTTTTTTGGTTGAAAAGTAAAATAAGGGGTTATAAAGATACATTGATACATGAGTTTATTTTGAATCTTATATGTGGTGAAGAAGTTTAGAATTACATGGGAAGAGTAGCTTCACTTTTTGTGTGAGAAGGAGTCAATGATGTATTTAGATAATTTATTATTGTCTTGTGCAAAGAAACAATTTTGTTTTTCCAAGAAAACATGTCTTATTTAGGAGATAGGCTTTAATAATTTATTTTTTGTTGGTATTAGAAGATGTTATTCAGTGCCACTTAGAGTAGGTATGTTAAATGAGAGGGTAAACAAAATTATCTTTAGATGTATTTTATGAATTAGTAAAATTTAGTAGTTAGGTATATCACAAAAAGTATTACTTACTTTCACATAATAATATACCCATATACTTTATTACCATCTTAACAATGTCTTTAATTCTTTGATGTCAATTTTTCTGTATACTTAATCATTGTTCTTAATAAGCATATTACCCTTGCCATTCTTCCATTTTACATGTTAAAATTTCCACTCAACTTTCAACAACCCCAATCCAAAAGAGCAAACTAATTTTGGAATCCATAATAACATGCTTAATGCATTGATTCTCCCTATTCATGCATTTCTTACCTACAAACTAATACCACGTTTTTTATTATTCACAATCCATTTAAACACCCCTTTTATTTAATTTTCATTCAAAATGTAAATTATATGAAACTTATTTTATGTACGTATGTATTTCTCCATTCATTTATAACATAACTAGCAATACTTTATGATATTTTGTATTTTATAATTTCACATTCATAACTAACAAAACCATAGTTACACTAGTGCAAATTCATGTAGCACCTTATATTGACACTCACTCAACATGCAATACTTTATCTAGTCAACACTCACTTTGCTCAACCAATCCATCATCTAAACACTTACTCATTTCCCAATGAACCCTTCATGGTCATGATATTATTATAGCACAATAAATATCGTCTAAGCCATGAATCTTATATGGGACATGGTTGGTTGTGCCCCGCATCGATCCCTTATCATAGAATTTTGGAAAAAACAACGGCTCTCAATAATCAAGACTTAGAATAGATCCATCTATATGGTAATTATTTTTCTTACTCAAGATTATGATAGGATAATTATTTATTTTTAAAAACATAATAATGTTCTTTCATTGGGTTAAGAGACACTTTTTTATAGACCAAATGGATGAGATATGTCAAGTTTATAGCACTTGTTAATTGAAAATAGATAAATTATGTAGACATAGATATGATGTAGTTTCACATTTAAGTACATGAATTTTTTTGTATAACTCTACATTTGATTAAATATCTTATTATGTGAAAGATCATAATGTGTATGTTGTTCATGTTGAATGTCGTTTAATTAAACGATAAATTGTTGGATGGGCTTAATGTGTTGTCTGAGAATTGAAAATATGACCTATTTCATTGTGTCTCACAATATTGTAATTGAATGAATGATTCCTTGCTTGGTTATTGGTAGCTAAGCCAATGGGGTTCCAATGGATGTTTAACATGATTCTGAATAAATAAATTGTGATAGAATGACATATGAAAATTGGTAAATTTCTTATCACAATTGAACTTTGTTATTTTGGTCACTGCCATTTCTCTGTATAGATGAATGTATTAGGTGCATGATTACATTTCAGTGTTATATTCATTCAATGATAGAAATCTTAATGGGAAATGTATACAAATTGTATTTCTTGGGTTAGGATGAATTCAATGAGGGTACTGCATGTTAAGGGAATACAATTCTTTAATGTAACCCTTTGAATTCCTGAAGGATGTTGTAATCCTATTAGTGGAATTCTGGTCTGATTTATTACGAGACTTGTATATTGTTTCTAACTATAAGAATTATTTGTCATCTGAATGTTTTAGTTTTAGTGTTTGATCGTAACTTTGTTTCACATCCTTAATGTGAATGAGTTATAAGATTGAAAATCTTGTATTTATTTTCAATAGTTAACTCTATTCCTAGGAAACATAAGTTTTCTAAGTTATCAGGCTTAAAGTTGGTTTAGTTTAACAATTCATATATTTATATAATTATTTATTGTTGAAGGCATGTGAATTGCAAGTTAAAACAATGGTTATGCTTTGACTTAGTCATTTTCTTAACTTCACTATGATTATGTGTCGAACCAACTAGTTAATTGAACTTGACACAAGCCTAAACCTTAGGTTAACCCTTTTTCCCATATTTCAAAATGTGATAGACTTCATGGAGGAGTTTTTGATGTTTTTTGTTAAGTTCCAAAGCAGTGGGTCCCACATCCAAGGGGTAATTTTGGTGTTGATGTAGAAGTGGTGTTGTCGATGTTGGAATCGAGAGTTGTTGTGTGGATATATGGTTGCTTTTTTATTTCTAACTTTTAACTTCTGATATGGAGGGTGTTACAGCTGATTTTACCACACATGGTGAATCACACATTTATGGCCTTCCCTGTCCCTCTGCAGACTCTTTCGACCCCATGGACCATTTTTGTACCTTTGATGTTTCCAAGACTATCCCTAAAAACATGCATTATTTTCCATACGCGAATTTTAAACCTATTCTCGCGTATATACGCGGATATGACCCTCAAACCCGTATACATCGAGATGTGTGCAAAAGGCCAAATAGTTTTGGAGTTTTCCTTGATGTGGATCTGAGTCACTTGTCTCTTGGCCTTCCATATGCCTTGAGATCGCTTGGATTTGACCTTCCATTACTCCATTGAAGCACTATATAAGGAATGCTTTGGATACATTGAAAGGAGAGGAATTGAAGAGCAAGAAAACTATAGTCCATTATTGCCGGAGCTTATACTTGAGTCTGCATCCCTTTGTCCCTTGGAGAACATTGTGTTCTTCCCAAGATTTCCTTTGCTTGTGAGATTTCTATCAAGAGATGGATGATTGAAGTGGTGGAGGCCCAAGTGGAGGACTCAGTTTCTCCGGTTCATAGACATGCCGACAGAGGTTGTCACTATTGTAATCTTTGATTTATATTAATAGAAATATCTTTTCCTGTCCAATAATGTGTATTTAAATGAATATTGAATCCATGGATGCTTTTACAAGCTTATATGTTATTGATTATATATGCTAGAGTAGGTCTAACACCATTATATAGCATGCTTGTCTTGTTTGCTGATTATTGAGAGAGCAAACTGTTAACACAAGCGGGATTGGAAAAGCTCAACGAGGATCTACATCAACTGTCCAGAATAAGGTAGGTTTTGAGATCCTTTAGTGTTAGATGTTTTATTTCTCTTGCATATTGGGAAGAGATTGATTTATGCGGTTACTCTATCTGTTGTGGTACACCCCAAGCCATAGGAAGTTTTCTCCGAAACATAATTTGCGACCATACTGGGGATGTTCCTTATTTTTCTTTGGGGGTTTGGGGCACAATGTGCTTGATATTCTTGACTTGCTCTTTGTTTTTCATTGTTTCTATGTTGCATTTTATAGTATGTTCATCCATTGACACTCCCCTTTATTGGTTTGACCCTTGGCCAAAATTTACGTATACATGTAGCTTTTTGGCCAAAAGTCGCGTATATACGCAACTGTTCTTTAAACAGTTGTGTACATCCTCCCTTTTGGTGAGTTTGATGTTGTGGGAACTTGTTGGGTGGGTTGTGAGCTTGGTTGGTTCTTCCTTGGTTCTGATGTTGTCTGTTGGATGCTTCTTTTGTGACCAGAGACCATCTTTTCATTGATTTTTCTTTGAAAGTAGTTTTAGTCATTTATCCTTTTTTTTTCATTAGTGCATTACTCTTTTTTGTCTCGATGTCTTGTTAGGCTTGTGTTTTATACTTGTTGTAGAGACTGAGAATTTTAGATGACTTTTATTGCATTTTTCATTCTTTTATATTGAAAAATACAAATTAGTTGCACTCTTAATTGCATCTTAGATATGGATTTGAGGAGGTACTTGCATTGGATTGCTTGGATGAGAGTTGTGTTTAGGCTTTCATATAGGAAGGATTGCATTGGCATTCAGAAAGGAATATATATTTATGCATCTCATGTAGTGGCATACCCTATTTTTCATTTGACAAAGATTGCACTTAGCATTGTTTGTTATGGTGTGAACTTTTATTTCACTACTGAGTCTTCATATCATTAGTTGCATGGCCATTTCCCTTTGAGTAATTACAGCCATTAAAATCAACGCATAATTTAAAATGAAATACACATTTTTCTTTTATAGGGTTCACCAACAAGAATAGGTTTTAGGGTCTTGGAATAGTTCATTGTGAGTTAATTCTCCAAGACCACTAAACAAAACGATTAGGTGTCTGTCCAGGTGAGAGAGAAATCCTTGATATAATTAGTGTTTCTCAGGACGCTCCTCTTACACGGGAGTTAAGCACGATGCAGTGCACATGATTGTGATTTGGATGACCCCTGGTCACTTTCTGTGAGCGGCAAAGATATTTCCAATATTGTATTCGTATCTGGGGGCTCTTTTGAGAGTTTTGTGCTTTTCTACCCTGCCCATACGGTCGATCCCGCCTACGACTGTCCACTTGAGCATTGGTTATATTGAGGTGACCTTAGTTGACTTACCTAGGTATCACAGGGACTACTTGCAGAGGTTATTTTGTGAGTGTCCTGGCTAGGTAGAGGTCGGACAACACAATCGCTTTATGCATTGAAGCTGGGGGCCACTATAATTGGTTATGTACCTCTGCTTGTAGTGTATGGGAGTTTTGAGCCTCTCCTAGGAGAGACATACCTTTTGCATTCGGGAGGTCACATATCCTCCCCTTGGTTTGCTTGTATTTTGGCTGTATATTTTCTTAGGAGTGTGCTCTTTATGCTTTATTTAGCCTTTGGGATCGTGGTTACTTGAGTATATTTATGCTCTCTTGAGTTCGGGTCCTTTTATTTTCGGCATGCCTTGTATCCTGTCACCCATCCTTGGTCCTAGTACACACCCTAGTGTCATACTTGGGGGCATCACAACCCCTTACCCTGCTCATAGATTTGGGAGTGGTCACATTCCGCCCTCTAATCCATTTGTGGAGGATGTTGAATCCCTTCTCTCGGTCTTTACACCGATGGTCACCCTCACAGGGGTGGTAGTGGATGCGTGAACATTGGGTCGACACCTTACTTTCATTTTTTATGTCCCATCATTCACTGCATTGTTTCCTTTGGGTGTAGTTGTCATGATCATTCCTCCCCATATCCTATAGTTTGGATTCTTTATTGACTATTTTGGGTTGTTTTGGACTAATATGGTTGTCATATAGGGTCCAGTTTTTGTACACTCTCTCTGAGGTTTTGACTCATTCATTCCTATCATAGGTATTATATCTGAACTGGCATATAGGTTAGGTTTCACATCCATTTGCACTTTGCATGAATTTATGACAGTTCCATTATAACCTTAGGTACGAACCCATTCTATCTTGTCACAGAACCTTCTTGTTGCTTTTAGAAGTGACATGATGTGAATGGTAGAGGTTGACCATACATGGGTTCCCTAGTTAGCTCCTGTTTCGCATTTGGTGCCCATGCCGACATTTTTCCTTTAGGGTGTGGGAGTCCTTTATATAGTATCGCCATGACTTTGTGCAAGAGCCTCATACTCCTCTTGATCTTTTTACTGGCCTTTTTCCCCAGGAATCCCTTATGTCAAGTTGTAATTACATTATCATGAGTTTTTCTTGCCTTATTGAGCCTTATGTTGGCTTCCTTGACTTTGATTATCAACCATATAGCCTGAGCTTGTCTCATATCTAGAAAAGCAAAGCCATTTTACATATCTTTTGCAGCTTGATTCCCCATTTTTTACCGGGAGGGGACTTTCCCCCGAGTGTCGTTATCCTACACATGTTTCCTTGCATTGAGCATAGGTACGTTCCACTACTTGGAACTAGTTTGTTTGCCCCTTGACACTCGTCTCCTCCTAGTCTGTAACTATAAAGCACTTTTATTCTTTTTCAAGCTTTTTACAATATTTGAAAAAGTCCGAAAAAAAAAAAAAAGCCGGATAGGAAAAGATGTTATCTTTGGAAGGAGTCGAGTTGTGTCGCCTTCGAACATAGCACTGTATATCACATCTGTTGGTTGGGTTAATATTTGGACTTTAGGAACTGTACTCATTTCTCTGAGTTTATCTCCATCGACTAGTTAAGCTTCCAATCCCTATGGAGCCTCTATCGATGCCTCCTGTGTCACAAAGATGTCCTAGTTTTGTATATTGAGTCTATGCTGCCTACATTCAGTCACCATTCGCCTTTATGCTCTTGTTTGAAGGAAGTTGAAACCTGAGTCAGACATTCCTTAGTTCTTTTGACTTTGCATGTCGGCCATTCCCGGTATTGATACTTGTTCGTGCACATTATGATCGAGTCCTTCCACATTATATAGCTTTGTTGAGTACCTCGTGTTGGATGATGAGTGACGCTTTAATGCCCTCCTTCCAGCAGATTTCATCCCATCTAATTCAGATCATTTATTCTGGGATAGGAATCTAGAGTCATTTTGAGTGACTTGAGACTTGCAGTCATCAGTGGCAGGTTCTCTCGCCATCGACAATTTTTGGGAATACATCAATGTACCCTGATCGATGGATTCTTTCAAGTGTTCAACCTCAACACATTTATTCACACTTGTTAGTTTTCACTCTAGTACCTTGGTTCCCATTTTCATTATCGGTGGGTAATCTTGCGTCTGTTAATGGAATACATCAATGACTGGTAATCAGACGATGGACTACTATGTTCGACCTTGACACCTCTATTCACATAGTAGGACATGTACTCATAGTGGATTGTGTAGAAGACCTTCTAGATTGGTGGCATTTCATATATGCTACCTCCTTCATCGTGCCAGTGTTCATGAGATTTCAGCTCTCGTGACTTGATTCCAGTGTATGTCAGATATCTTCAGCCATTATGGAGATCTTGATCCATTGTATATCTTCATATTTCATGGAGATCATGATCCTTTGTATATCTTCATCATGGATATTATGATCTATCTATATTGTATGTGGTGATGACCACACATGTCATATTTTGTATCATGCCTATTCATGGCCATTGTACTCTTATATATCCGAGACTGCTGTATGTACTTGCAGACATGTGCAGAGTTTGATTATTGTATTATACTGTTGGATGGTTGGTTCTTCCACCTAGTTATTTATCACTCCACTTATGGGATGGACTTGTAATGTATTTCGACCATCGTATCACCCCTCTGACCTCACACATTAGGGGGCATCTGTTACAAATAATTTTACCACACATGGTGGATCACACATTTATGGCCTAACCTGTCGCTCTGTAGACTCTTTGGACCCCATGGACTATTTTTGTACCTTTGATGTTTCCAAGATCATCCCTAAAAACATGCATTATTTTCCATATGCGACTTTTAAACCTATTCTCATGTATCTATGCGGATATGACCCTCAAACCCGCGTACATTGGGATGTGTGCAAAAGGCCAAATAGTTTTGGAGTTTTCCTTGATGTGGATCCGAGTCACTTGTCTCTTGGCCTTCCATATGCCTTGAGATCACTTGTATTTGACTTTCCATTACCCCATTGAAGTGCTATATAAGGAACCCTTTGGATACATTGAAAGGAGAGGAATTGAAGAGCAAGAAAACTATAGTCCATTGTTGCCGGAGCTTATACTTGAGTCTGCATCCCTTTGTTCCTTGGATAACTTTTTGTTCTTCCCAAGCTTGCCTTTGCTTGTGATCTTGC
Organism: Pseudotsuga menziesii; assembly: GCA_001517045.1. Taxonomy (NCBI): domain Eukaryota; kingdom Viridiplantae; phylum Streptophyta; class Pinopsida; order Pinales; family Pinaceae; genus Pseudotsuga; species Pseudotsuga menziesii. Next base: position 93,402 of record LPNX010807542.1, read on the forward strand.
TATCGAGAGATGGAGGATTGAAGTGGTGGAGGACTTAGTTTCTCCGGTTCACAGATGTGCCGACAGAGGTTGTCACTATTGTAATCTATGATTCATATTAGTAGAAATATCTTTTCTTGTCCAATAATGTGTATTTAAATGAATATTGAATCCATGGGTGCTTTTAAATGCTTATATGTTATTGATTATATATGCTAGAGTAGGTCTAACACCATTATATAGCATGCTGGTCTTGTTTGCTGATTATTGAGAGAGCAAATTGTTAACACAAGTGGGATTGGAAAAGATCAACGGGGATCCACATCAACCATCTGGAAAAAGGTAGGTTTCAATATCCTTTAGTGTTAGATGTTTTATTTCTCTTGCATATTGGGAAGGGATTGATTTCTGCGGTTACTCTGTCTGTTGTGGTACACCCCAAGCCATAGGAAGTTTCTTCGGAAACCGAGGGTGATAGCACTTTGCATATGTGATTAGCCAGAGTTTCGATGCTGATGTCAGTGTCAGAAAGGTCGTTGGTAATTTTTTTTTAGTTAGTGTCGACTTCTGAGATCTGATGTGCCGACGTCAGGTAACTTAGGATTGAGTCATCGGAGTAGGAAAGTTGGGGTTGTTTCCTTAGGGACCCATTATGTGGTGTTGATATCTGACTTACGATGTCAGAACCATCAAGAAGGTATGGTCAAGTTGGCAAGGCATAAATAATAGTCGAGGAATCTTATTAATGTTAATTAATTAACATATTAACTAAATTTAATCAATAACTAAGACATATATCCTATAGTTAACTATGATTACACAATGGTGATCACTATTAATTGTTTAAATAATTTAAACTAAAATTTGTGAAACTTAATCTACAATTTGTAAGCTTCCGATGTGCAGAGCCAAAAGAGCCCTCAATACATATTAAGTGTAATACCCCCATGACAATGTTTTTATTTTCATGTTTTAAAAATTACATTTTATTATGTAATGAGTTATCAAATTCAAAAACTCAAATGACATTTGCACAACAAACCTTTTTATTTATTTATTTATTAAAGAAAATGACACTTGGAGAACTCAACTATATGAGGGGACACCAAGCATGGCACCAAGGAACATGTGTAAGAAACACTAGTACAAGTGATCAATTTTGCCACGGCAAAATGTGGCAATATCCACGGAAAAGCGTGGATATTGCCACGGAAAAGCGTTTTTTTTTCCCGTGGCAGTCATTTCGTCGCAATAGCGACGACCCGTTAATTGAGTGGCAATAGCGACGGGAATACGTCGCAATTGCGACGACCCTTCCTAGAATGTAAAAAGCCCAATCCAAATACCTGCGACGACGAGGCGTCGCTATATCCACGGCAAGGCGTCGCTATATCCACGGAGAGGCGTCGCTATATCCATGGGAACGCGTCGCTATATCCACGGCAAGGCGTCGCTATATCCACGGAGAGGCGTCGCTATATCCACGGGAACGCGTCGCTATATCCATGGCAAGGCGTCTCTATATCCACGGCAAGGCGTCGCTATATCCACGGAGAGGCGTCGCTATATCCATGGGAACGCGTCGCTATATCCACGGCAAGGCGTCGCAAAGTTCCACGGCAAGCCGTCGATATAGCGACGCTACCTGTAGGTTTTTAAAAAAAAAATATAAAGACGTGGGCCTTATCAACGAATTATAGTACCAATACATAGCTCTGTTGTTTTCTTAATTCCAATTTGCTCTTCAAGGTACAGTGCAGATTATGTATATTTTCCTTGTTAATATGGTTGGAAAGTCAAGGACATACTAATATAGGACATACATCGTTTTAGAAAAATCTCTAAACAGTTTATTGTCAGAGTTTTGTTGTTTGAGCGATTGGACACTTAGAAATGTAACTAAATTTTCTGCTTGAAATACAAGTAATTAAAAAAAATTGCATACTCTTGAAAACCTAACTCTCGGTCAAAGATTCACTCA
>LPNX010807548.1:5089-47605 GCA_001517045.1 Pseudotsuga menziesii
ACAGTTTTTAATGATTAAGTCATCTTGTAATCCTCACCCATGCAGGTAAAGAATTAGACTTGAATGCATCAGCTAACAAAAAGAAAACATGGGATACTAGTTCACACAGGGCACACCGAGTCTCAACTAAACTACTTTGCAAGGGAAAGGAAGAGACACATGTGTATATGTAAGTGAGCGAGCCCTGATCTAGCTAATTTACAGACATATATGTTATCATTGGGAAACAAACCTTAATATGATTGTTGATACGTCCATATCTAAGATTGGTGAAGCATATTAAGTATTCCATTAAATTTCTTAGGAAATATGTTCATCTAAAGGATTAGTGCATAGAGAAATAAATATGTGCACACCATCTCATATTTGGTATGCGATGTGGATTAAGGGCGGTGGAGAAGAGCGTTGTCAATTTGGAAAAAAGATCAAGGGCCTGTTAGTGAAATGACTCTATCCTACCACTACAACCATTACTAATATCCATGACTGTCTTGCAGTACTGCAATAACTATTTCATGTATTTCATGCTAGTTGATAAGTAAGTTTATATATATATAAACTTGCTTTTGGTAGGGATGTGTAAGTTCAGTGAAAACTAAATCTGAACCCAATACACCTCGTATGTTGTCATGCTTCGTATGATATGTGAACAACCTTTAACTCTATGAATCAAGCACTGCTTATACTTTAAGTTTGAAACAACAACAATTTAAACTTCAACATTCAATTTGGAAAAAACGTACAAACATTGACTTATGGCAGAGCTTGAGTGGTCTAAAGAGCGTTGTGAGAAGGAAGATGGCACCACACATTATGATTCCTTTAAGAAACAGAAGGATATTGATAAGCTGGCGACGGCAGCAACTATTTTTTTTTTTTTAAATTTCTCCCACCGTCGATACAGTGACGGCAATGCAAATATTTTTTTAATAAAAAAATCACCCACCGTCGATATAGCGACGGCACAGTGTGGGTATAGCGACGGAACAGCGTGGGTATAGCGACGGCACAGCGTGGGTATAGCGACGGAATTGCGTGGGTATAGCGACGGCTTGGATTTCCATTTTTAAAAAACATTGTACAGAGCGTGGCTATAGCGACGGAAAGGCGTGGGTATAGCGACGGAATTGCGTGGCTATAGCGACGGCTTGGATTTCCATTTTTAAAACAAAACTTGTACAGAGCATGGCTATAGCGACGGGAAGGGGTCGTCGCTCTTGCGATGCAAATTAGGGGTCGTCTCTATTGCGACGAAATAGTTTCCACGGAACAAAAAACACTTAGACGTGGAAATATCCACGCTTTTCCGTGGATATTGCCATGTTTTTGCCGTGGCAAAATTGATCACTTGTACTAGTGAGAGTATCAGGATGGTCAAAGGAGAGGTTATGTTGACTTACCTTACTAGAATCTCACAGGTAAAAGATGAACTTACAGTAGTTGGGGATATTGTTCCTAGTCCAGAGCTGGTGAGGATAGCTATGAATGGGGTGTCAAAGCCTTGGGTTTTGTTTGTGCAGGCTTTGGTGGTTAGGGGGAACCTACCTACTTGGGACAAGGTGTGTGATGATTTTGTCCAAGAGGAGACTCGGAGGGGTCTTGTAGATGGCAGTGCTTCTACTAGTAGTGAGGAGGAGGAGGATGTGTCCTTGACAGCAAAGGGGAAGAAGAAGAAGAAGAAGGGTACCAAGAAGGGTGGGGCCAAACAGCGGGATGGGAAGAAGAAGGATCTGAGCACTATAAAATGCTTTGCTTGTCATAATATGGGACACTATGTTGGGTAGTGTCCGAACAAAAAGAAGAAGCAGCAACAACAGACATAAATTTGGCAGAGATTGATTATTTTGCAGCTAGATTTCAGAGAGAGTTTTCTCTGTGAATTGGGCATATTAATAGAGAGAGAGCATCTATTATCACCAGTGCGGATGTTGATAGAGAGAGGGAGTTTTCCTTGTTGACTGACCATTCCTACAGTGCATCTACTTCCAGCACTTGGTATATTGATAACGGAGCTTCAATCCACATGACAGGTGATCGTGAAATGTTCTCCGAGTTTTCATAGACAGATATTGACGTGGAGGTGGTGTTGGAAGATGATTATGCAGTTAGAGCAATTGGGCGTGGGACCATTAACTTTCAGAGGGAGTCCATGAATTCCATATTTTTGAGAGATGTATTGTATGTACCTGGGCTGAAAAAGAACTTGGTGTCAGTTTCCATGATCGAGGATCGGGGTCTTGGGGTGTCCTTCCTAGATGGACATGTGCATGTGTTTCCCAAGACTGTAGGATGATCTGCTTCATTTTCCAATGGAGTTAGATGAGGGAAAATGTACAGACTTTTATTTTAGCCTCAACATGCCTTGGCACATAGTAGCGACAATGAGCTTTGTGAGCTTTGGCATTGGAGGATTGCTCACTTGCATCATCCAACTTTGGAGTTGTTGAGACATATGGCTACAGTTTTACCAGGGTTCATCTCGGAGCATATTGATGTTTGCAAGGGGTGTGCTTTGGGAAAGTACACCAAGACTGCTTTTCCTAGTAGTGATAGCAGGTCAGCAGGGATTCTTGACTTGATACATTCAGATTTGTGTGGACCGATGTCATCTATTTCCTTGAGAGGATATGAGTAGTATGTGACATTCATTGATGATCATTCCAAGAAGACCTGGATCTACTTCCTAAAGAGAAATAAATCTAAGGAGGTATTACAGAGGTTCCAAGAGTTCAAATCTCTTATGGAGAACCGGAAAGGGAGGAAGATCTGAGTTCTCAGAAATTAGATAACGGGGGTGAGTATACCTCTAAGGAGTTTGATGGATATTGCAGACAGGAGGGTATCAGGAGGCGGTTGACAGTTCCATACACTCCAGAGCAGAATGGAGTGGCAGAGAAAAAGAACAGGTCTAGTGTTGGAGCATCCAGAGCTATGTTACATGACCAGTCACTTCCTTTCTTTCTTTGGGATGAGGCATGAAACACAGTTGTATATCTTCAGAACAGGAGTCCCCATCGTGTCGTGGGGAACATGACACCTGAGGAGTGTTTAACAGGAAAGAAGCACGAGGTCAGCCATTTTCACATATTTAGTAGTTTGACTTACTCTCATGTCCCTTCTGAGAAGAGGACAAATTAGGAGCCCACCACAGAGAAGGGCATCTTTGTGGGCTATGATGAGACTTCGAAGGCCTTCTGTATTTATCTTCCTTCTCAGAGGAAAGTTGTTGTGAGGAGGGATGTGAAGTTTCAAGCCCGCCTTCTGGAAGTCTAGAGAGTTGGAGCAGGGAGAGTAACAAGTTCATGCACCTTAGGCAGTTACACAGGTACCCTCAGTACAACAGATAGGATCATAGGTTTTCGAGGTTACTGGACCACACAATGTAGGAACAGGTTCACCAGTTTCAGTGGTTTAGCCAACAGGATATTCGAGGATAGGTTTTGGGTTTCAGATTTCAGGTTCACCGTACAAAGTATCGGGATCACAGAGTTCACCAGTTGTTGGTACACCGGCTACTGGTTCACAAGTTACTGGGGTTTCTACCTCTAGTAGTTATTCAGATGAGGACAGACCAATGTGGGAGAATCCTCCAAGGAAGAAGAAACCCAAGTGGCTTCGAGACACCTTGAAGGAAGCAAAGAAGTTTGGAACTCCTAGTGAGCCAGTGAGGTCTATCCATATGCTAGATAGATTAGGTATGGAATTAGTGGTTAGTCTACGTGATTCTGAGCCTTCTACTTTTGAGGAGGCCTCCCAACACCATGTTTGGCAGGATGCCATGATAGAGGAGTACCATTCCATCATGAAGAACGATGTTTGGGAGATAGTTCCGAGACCTGAGGGGAAGTTAGTGGTGACTTCTCAGTAGCGCGGGGGTTTTCACAGGTTGAGGGTTAGATTATGATGAGACCTTTGCGTCGATTGCTCAGTATACTTCGATCAGGGATTTGATTTCCATTGCGGCATAAATGGGTTGGAAGATCCATCAGATAGATGTGAAGACCACATTTCTTAATGGACTCATACAAGAGGAGATTTATGTTGAGTAGCCTCAGGGATTTGAGATTCATGAGAGAGAGTCCCATGTTTGCAGGCTGAAGAAATCCTTGTATGGGTTGAAGCAAGCTCCTAGATATTGGTACTCCAGGATTGACTGTTACTTGCAGCAGATGGGGTTTCAGAAGAGTGAAGCAGATATGAATCTCTATTTCATCATGGTTGGAGATGATCCACTTATTCTTCTGTTATATGTTGATGACTTATTTATCACATGGGGAGAGAGACCTATTGCAGCTTTCAAGAAGGATCTTGCTTCAGAGTATGAGATGACAGATATTGGGTTGATGCACTATTTTTTGGGATTAGAGGTTTAGCAGGAGACTAGACATGTTTTCCTAGGACAAGGAAAGTATGTTGTTGATATTCTAAGCCTGATTTAGGATGGAGGATTACAGATCGATGTCGACATCGATGGTCACCAACTGGAAGAAGCTTAATGCTTCGGAGGGAGAGTTGGTGGATCCTACATTATATCGTCAGCTCATTAGTTCATTGATGTATCTGGTCAAGTCTCGTCTAGATTTGTGTTTTGCAGTGAACACTCTCAGTCAGTTCATGGTTGTTTCTAGGAGAGTGCACTGGGTAGCTGCAAAACATGTGTTGTGTTACCTTGCAGGGACAGTGGAGTATGGTCTAGACTACAAGAGGTTGGATGGGATCAAGTTGATTGGCTTCACAGATTCAGATTGGGCAGGCATTGTGGCATACTGGAAGAGCACCTCCGGATGTTGTTTCAGTTTGGGCTTGGAAACAGTGTCGTGGTTCAATCGAAAGTAGAAGTTTGTTGCTTTGAGTTCTACATAGGATGATTACATGGCATCTAGTCAGGCTAGTTGTGAGGCACTATGGCTTCACAAGTTGCTGGTGAATTTATTTGATCTGGAGCTGAGGCCTATGGTGATCCACTGTGACAATCAGATTTACATCCAACTCTATGAGAATCCAGTATTTCATGACTGGTCAAAGCATATTGAGATCAGGTATCATTTCATCCAAAATTATGTTCAGAGAGGAGTAGTGACTTTAAAGTACATTTCCACTGATGAGCAGGTTGCAGATATTCTGACGGAATCTTTGGGGAGGGGCAAGTTTGTTTTCTTCAAAGACAAGTTGGGAGTGGTGCAAAACACCTTCCTCGGTAAGAGGGAGTGTTGATTTTTGTACCTAGGAAATTGTTCCCCTAGGTGACTTTAGCCTTAGTCACTTAAAAGGGGGAAATAATGTGACCCTTGCATTAAATGACTTGAGATGAGCATTTAATATGACTTTAGAGAATAAAGTCACTTTTTGATAAATTTAAGTGGGTGAGTGAAATTTATATTTATGAGATTTAAATATTAGCATTTAATCTCATCCATCGATCTAATCTAATCTCCACCATTGGATTAGATGAACCCTAGGGTTCTCACCAAAAAGGCAAGGAAAGGCCATTTCACTCACTTTTGCAGGTTGAAGTGAAGGAGAGAGCTCAGAAAGAAAGTTTCCATTTTTCTGAGAAAGAGAAAAAATTGCAGCACACAAATTGAGGGAAATGACAACAGCAGAGAGGGCACAAAAATCAAGGAGAGGATAACAACATTTATTGGTGTTTCGTGCAGTCTATACGGTACAGTTTTCAATACAACATGCACGATTTTTTAGGTAGATTTCTGGGCACAATTTTTGAGATTTTTTTTTTGGGCACGGATTTTGAGGTCCGTGTAGTTAGTTCATACGGTGTTGTCTATATAGTCCATACAACGACATAGAAATCGAGGCAGAAACAGAGGACAAAAAAATCTGTGTTTGATTTTTCCGATTTGGCACGGAAACGAGGCAGAAATTTTCTCTTCCGGGTTAAGATAAGTTGGTCTGAAAATTTCTGAGTTTTTTTGTAAATTTCCTATTACACCCAGATCCTGTCACCAGCATGTGATAAGATCCCTAACACCTCTATTTTCCCTCAATCCCAAACTTGAAGTTAAATTGATGTTGATTCTAACATACAAGACTTCAGCACCACTCTTATCCTTAAGCAGATAAGCGGTACCTTATGTAGCACCTCCCAAGTTATGTGGAAACCAGGCGGTGCCACCGCCTTTTAACCTTTGTTGTTGGCACGGCTCTCACCCATCGTCGCTCTGTCATAAAGGAGTATAAGTGGTGCCCTTGGTAAAAAGTGAAAAAAGGAGATTTCATGAAACTTCTAGACCAAAAGCCTCGTGTCTAGCCTTATCCCTACTCACCTGGGTTAGTTAAGCTCGAGATCCCTCTTTTTAGGATCTCATGGCCACCTCACCCACCAATTTCTCAACCATTCCTATCCCTTTGAGCCCTATAAACACAAGGTCATACTCTATGGTTAAGGGAGAGAAGAAAGAAGTAAAGTTATGCTGTTGAATTAACATCATGGTCTAATCCATTAGAGAGCATAGAGGAGCAAGTTGGAGCTATCGAGGATGAGGTGCTAGTCTTGTGAAGGAGTGCATCGACACTAAGGAAAAATGGCAGTAAGCTCTTTCATTCATATTTTAATGCAAAGTTGATTTCCTTCCCATATATTTGTTGTGTTAATCTCACATATATATTATTGGATTCCTTAGTCACTAATATGGATCTACGGATAGTTTTCTTGAATATTTGATGTTGTTGTATGTTCGATGTGTTTCTATAGGTCTACAGGTCCTTCATCAGAGTTTCATTCCAGGCATCCATAGCTTTCAGGGAAAGTATTCAACCTAGTTGTTACTCATTTGTTCTGGATCTGAACCATTTAGACCAGAGGAACAACTTCTGTCTGCAAAAGGTGCTATATTCCTGATAAAAAATTTGGTGACTCCGCTGGGGAGTTTCTGTTCTATTCTTCCTCAGTTTCTAAACTACTCTTGTCCGAATCCAAGCTCTAGCTTTCAGTCTTTTCAGTCATATCTACATCTGATTTAGCGAAGTTTTGGTTTGAAATCCTCAGATATTTTCAGATTTGAGTCACCTCGACTTTATATGCTTTGTATTGTTGTTGATTCATCAGTTGTTGTAGAGTTTTTGCAATTTTTAACTTGATTTGTTTGCTCTCTTTAGGTTTTGGATTGTTACAGGGAACCATGCATGTGCCTTAGGCAACAAGCGGTGCCAGTGCCTGAGTCCAGTTAGCAATAGGCGGTTCCAGCGCTTGAGTTCAGTGAACAAGAAGCGGTTCTACTTCAAAACCGCTCTGTGAGCAATCTCTTTGGCGCGATGCCAGGTAGGCCTGTCCCAGACCTTGATTTTTTCAAATTTTTGAAAAGGATTTGTGATCTTTTTGGTCTTTTGTGTGTTCAGTTAATTTTGTGTAGACTTGTTTAAACTTGCTTGAGTGATTGAAATCTAAAAATTTTATGTGGGAATTGCTTGTTTGTTAAAATAAAAAAAGCTAGGTTAGATTCATTATTCATTATTGCTTGTAAGTTTGATTTTTCTGAAAGGAGTTTTTGGATGCTTTAGGTCAGATTAGATCTCTGCCTGTTATTGATTAGCACTGAAAAGAAATATTCCCTTACATCAGTTTGCTTGTTTCTATTTTTCGTCAAGTGTGAGAAAGACTTCATTTTACTCTAAAGCAAAAAAAGAAAATTTGTTGAGATTAGGTCATTGTTTTATTGAGCTTAAGTCACTGGGTCTCTGATTAGCCTCCCAAGCTTTCAGGATTCCTTTGTTCTTTTGTCTCTTTTGCATCATTATCTCATCAAAAGGAAAAAAATATACATCAATAGTTTAAGTTAGATCTTTCCATGTTTTAGAAAAATTGAAAAATAGCTTGCATATGTAAATTTGGGTGTTGTTTGTCTTTCTTCTTTGTTGAAAATAGATCTTACCCTACCTATTCGCTTTCAAAAAGAGTTGATTTGAAGAAGTGTTGTTTGATTGTATGCTCAGAAAAAGAATTTTTATTATAGTTGTTTGGGGAATTTTTTGGTTTTGAAGCAAAGTTGAAAAAGAAAAAGAAAAACACTCTCTCTCCTTCCAGTAATTAGGCATACTGATTGGTAAAGTGAATGAACTTGCATTTCATATTTGCATGGTTTTACTTTTCTGTCAAAACCTCATGCATTCACCTAACCATCCACTTTAAAATTAACGGTAGTTATAGGCTTAAAATTTGTATAGAAATTTGAGTGATAGGTTAGAGACGTGTTTGGGTGTCATTAAATGTACGAGCTGTCATTATTTGTTCGCACTACATCTCGGGACTCGCGCGGTTCTTCCACGTACCATTGGTATATCGAACAAACTTGCACGTACCCTTGAGGTATGTCGAAAGGTACTTCACGTACTCAATTGTATATCGGAAGGCCCCTTATGAACAATTGTGCATTAGTCAACACTACTACCGATTTGAGCTCCCACATACATTGAGTATATCGGGAGACCCCACTAGGATACCCTATCTATCTGAGAAAAGCCCTTTGGCCATCTTGTGTGGAGCAATACACCGAAAACAACATTCGGGGAGATTACTACGCACGTACCCTTGTGGTATATCGTGAGTTGCACCTACTTGACAATCCTGGTGAGAGACCGACCATTAGAGATTATTCTATCATTTGAATTTCCTTGTTGGCCTATAGCTTGAGTAGGAGAAAGTTTTTTGGCATTTTTTTTCTTAGCTATGAAACCCTAGGTTATATTAGTGACTGTGCAATCTGGTTGAGTTTCATTTGAGATGGTCCAGAAGAACACAGGGCTTGCCACCTGACTTTCCTCCTGTCACAGGAGAAGGTCTAATGGAAGCTACTAACCAAGGAGCTACAACTACTTCCCATGTGGAAGAGAACCTAGTTGTAGAAAGCGGAGACCAATTCACTTCTTATGTTACTCCCTTGGTCCAACAACCTCCTGTGGGTGACACTTCCTTCCATGGTCCTGTGGAAGGTCATGTTGATAGTCATGTTCGTACAGATTATGGTCCAGATGTTCTGTTTTGGGGAACTTTTATAGGACAGGACATTGCTTGATTTGGAATACATAGGCCCTCTCCTAAACATTCTTCACCAAGTGAAGTGGAATATAGACAAATTCAAACAACTATTCAATGTGCACAAGATGTTCAAGAGAGAATGCAAAGATTAGATACTATCTTGGCAACCCCCGTCCCTCGTAAAGAACCTATTTTGACTCTTCTTCCCTATAACACAGATCCTTGGCCAGGCAGATATCGTTCATTAGCTGACACTATGAAACCTATTGATCCTGTTGAGACTTCACACCACCCAGGTCAAACTTCAGACCCTACGGTTGCAAATGATAGGTCTTTTTCTAGTCCTCCTAGGTCTTCTAAGGCTGGGGGGCAACCTTCAAATCCAGTTGTATCAGTACCTTATAGTGTTTGGGGGAAACCCCCGGCATGATCTACGTTACATTTTGGTGGAGTTGTTATTCATAATATACATGCCTCTAATGCAAGCAGATCTGTAGTTTGCGTTCCTCCTACGAATATAGTTAATCCTCCATTGAGTTCAGGTCAACCCTTGGGGACACAATCTATAGTTAATCAAGCTTCCTGGTGATATGCTTACCGAGCAAATCAAGTACCTATAGGAAATATGAATTATCAACCTACCCCTACAGGAATGCCATACACTGGGATCCCATATCATGGAAACACTTTTACTCCATGGGGGCAACCCAACTGGTCGTACATGCCAGCATTGGGAGGAATACCTATTCATATGGTTGGAGGAGCCGGAGGGCCACCTTACGGAGGTCCTAGAGGGCCACCTTATGGGGGCCTGGTGGTCCTCCTCCTGGTGGTCTCAGAGGTCCTCCCCCTAGTGGTCCCGGTGGTCTCGGAGGTCCTAGTGGTCCTCCTCCTAATCCTCCTAGTGGCCCTGGTGGTTCTGGAAATCCTAACCCTGGAGGCCCATCTTCCAGAGGTTCATCATCTCATCATCCCTTTCAACAACCTGTGTCTCATTCCACTTACGGTCCTACTGGTGGTTACATGCCTTATCAATATTACCAATATGTTGAACCAAATTGTCAATTACCTTTCCTAGAAAGTTTGGACGTGCCTGATTTGTCCAAATTGATCAATGACCCCATTCAACACAATCCTTCGTGGCCCCCTATTCTAGTCAAGTTACCATCGGATATTCCGAAATTCGATGGGAAGCAAGGAGATGATCCCAAAAATCACGTTATGACTTTCCATCTATGGTGTTCGTCAAATTCCTTGATGGACGATTCTATTCGATTGAGACTCTTTCAGCGCACTTTGACTGGTACGGCCGCAAAGTGGTATATCGAACTTCCACGACACTCGTTTGTGGATTTTAGTTCTTTGGAAACTATCTTCCTCACTCACTTTCAGCTACCCATTCATTATGAAACAGGTACAGACCTTTTGACCTCTCTACGTCAAAATACATCCACACACATTTCAGATCATATTCATGAGTGGAGAAGGCGAAGAAGGCTCATTAAAGCTCCTATCCCAGACCAACTCTTAGCTGATTGGTTTATGAAGTATTTGTTGCCACCCATTTCCCGAGATGTGGCTATGGGGGGTGTTGTTACTGAAGAGAAATCCATTAGTCGTGCTCAGTCGGCTCAGTATATATACTTTGTGTATTCCCAGTCTGGAACTTTGTATGACCTTATCCCTCAAGCTCCTCGTCCCAACACCGACCCGGCTAATCCACCTGCAGAAACTCATGTTGATGGGGTTATCGGTTAAATCCAGCCTCCGTCAGCAGTAAAAGCTTCCAAACAACCAAGTCCTTCCACTACTGCTCCTTCCAGCCCTACAGTTTCCTCTGAGGTGAATTATATTCAAACTATGCAATCATCCGGTAGTAAGAAGAAGGGAAAAGGTAAAAACAAGAAACCTGGAAACCAACAGGAAAATCCCAAACCTATGACCCCGAAGAATGACAATAAAGGAAAACAAAAATCTAAATATCCCTACCTATTGTGTGGCGGCGATCATTTCACGAAGGAGTGTCCCCGACATGATGAAATTAATAATTTTTTAAAGAGTAACCCCACACCGGTCGTTCTTATTGATCCTTTTCCTTCTCAACAACAACTGGTAGACCACATGTCTACCCAGGGAAATTCTAGTTCTACAGAGGAAATTCAAATGATGTCGTCATAAACTATCAATATAGCAACTCGAAGTCAGTCATATGGCAAACCTGAGGAAAAGAAAATCGAGAAACCTTCTCCAGATAAAGCTCCTTCTATCGGTTCTCCCACATCCTCATCTAATGGTCCCCTAACAATTGAGAAACCTAATCTCGACATGGGTTTGCATCCACCCAAGAACAATCTTAGTAAGGTTGTTTTTAACCCTAATTCCCTAGCTGCACAATTCTATAATGTTGTAGAAGACCTAGCTCAAGCACCATGTGCAATGTCTACCTTAGAAGTACTCCAAAGCTGTCCCACACAATGCAAAAACTTATTAACCGCTTTGGGAGCCATGGACCCGAGTGACACGAATCTGATTCATTTCAATCCGGAGAACCTCAAACCTAGATTACCTCACCAACTGGATTTTCAAGTCATAACTAGAGTAGTTGGGAAAAAGGTCTTTTGAACTGTTCTAGATGAAGGTGCTTCAACCTCTGTTTTGTCTCTCTCCTGTTGGAAAGCCATTGGCTCTCCCGAGCTTATAAAATCATCGACAACACTAAAAGCCTTTAATGGAAGAGGTTTCCAGCCCCATGGTCTCATGCCAACCCTTTCAGTTGAGCTAGGGGGAAAAATTGTTTCCATTCAGGTGGAAGTAGTGGATTCCCTGTTAGACTACAATCTTCTCTTAGGAAGAAACTGGTTTTATGCTATGACCGTTGCCGCTTCGACGGTGTTTAGAACTCTCTAGTTTCCGCATTTGGGAAGAATTGTGTCGATTGATCAACTTCATTTCTATACGCTAGATGTTACTACCCCTATAGCAAATAATATCCCTTTGCTAGGTCAGTTCTCTCCTCCTTACAAGTCGATTAGGGCAGGGATGTTGAAAGACTCTGCCCTCATGGGCATGTTTCCATCAGACCCTTCTAGCATAGAAACGGAAACAATTAATATGATCTCTTCGTTTAACTATGATCCTGAGGGTAAGCAAGTTGTTGAGGCATCCTCCCTTAGCCCGCACAGAGCAGTTTATGATGTCATCCAATTTTTTTTTTCTGATTTCCATATAGATGATCTTCATCTTGTGGATTCAGATCCTTACCACCTGCCCTACTAGTTAGAACCTTCGCTTCCTATTCTTGATTATCTCTCCCAAACTTTTCTACCAGATGAGTCTATTATAGATATTATGAATACAAATAAATCAGTGTGGGAGGATCACCATCACAGATCCTTGTTCCTCCCCAATACCAGTTTGACAGATAATGATTTTGCATCTCTCTTGGGTACTAATATTGTCAATGATCCGCAAACACCAGTCTTGTTGCAAGATTATGAGTCTGAAGACAATTTATGCAACATTACCAAAACGGTTCCAATCGACATATCGGTCAAGCCTGGAACTATTGAACATGTTCACATAGGGAAAAACTGTTCAATAGATGAAACTGAAGAGTATAGAGCACTTTTCAAAGAATTCCGAGACATTTTTTCTTGGTCTTATGAAGAAATGCCTGGGATAGATTCATCCATTGTAGTCCATGAGATTAAAACCTATCCTACAGCCAGACTAATTAGGAAGAAATTGAGACAAGTCCATCCACGAAAGGTTGCGACTATCAAAGCCGAAGTAGAGAAACTTCTAAAGGCAGGATTCATCTTTCCTGTATGCCTGACAGAATGGGTATTGAATATTGTTCCCGTGAACAAAAAGCAGGGAACTATTCGAGTCTGTATTGATTTCCGAGACCTGAATAAAGCTTGTCCTAAAGACAACTTTCCGACTCCACACATCAATCAGATTATCGATAACTGTGCTGGGAGTGTCATATTCTCATTTATGGATGGATTTTTTGACTACAATCAGATTGATATATTTCCCGCCGATCAGCATAAGACGACATTCATATGTCCGTGGGGAACCTTTTCCTACAAGAAGTTACCCTTTGGTATTAAGAACAATTGGGCCACATTCCAGCGTGCTATGTCCTATGCATTTCACGACATTAAGAACATTGTGGAGCCATACCTCGACAATCTCCCTATGCATTCACAGCTATGGGAAGACCATCCTCGACATCTTAGAGACATTTTCCTGAGATGTCTCCATTACAAAATACGGTTGAACCCAAACAAATGTGTTTTTTGCGTTGAGATGGGACGTCTCGTAGGCTTAGTGGTTTCCAAGGATGGTATTCGGATTGATCCATTAAAGATTGCTGCAATAATCACTTTACCTGACTCGACCAATCAGCTTGAACTCCAAAGTTTGCAAGGGAAGGCAAACTTTCTTCGTCGTTTTGTTTGTAACTTTGCTGAGAAAATGCATGGTTATATGCGTCTTCTGGGATGACCAGGCCCAACAAGCCTTCAATAAAATTAAACATGCTCTAACTCATTCACCCGTGATACACCCCCCAGATTACTCAAAGGATTTTCTCTTGTATGTTTATTCCTCTACTACTACTATCGGAATGGTTTTAGCTCAAGAGGACCAGAACGACCTAGAACACATGATTTATTACACAAGTAAGAATCTTCTCGATTCTGAAACTCGATACTCACGTGTGGAGAAGCTAGCATTGGAAATGGTCATTGTTGTCCAAAAATTTCGTCACTACATCTTGCTTCGCACCACTACTGTACTCGTAGACCAAAACCCTATGTACTACATCCTGACTCGTCATGTACTAGGGGGCAAATACTCCCGATGGATTGTCATCCTACAGGAGTTTGACCTTGAGTTTACCAAAGCTACTTTAAAGAAGTCATTAGTCTTTGCAGAGCTAATGTGTGACCTTGCCTATGCTTTAACAGCTTCTAAGCCCAGTGATTCATTCCCGGATGAATTTCTGTTCCTAATAAGCACAACTGATCTGTGGTATGGAGATTTAATCATTTATCTCTAGACACAACGTTTTCATCCTAGCATATCTCGTGATGATTGTCGTCGCATTCGCCACCACGCAAAGCACTATCTTATCCTCAATGATACATTGTATAGACGTGGTATAGATACCATTCTCCGATGATGCCTCACCCATGACGAGGCTGAACAAGTTCTTAATGACTGCCATTCTAGAGCATGGGGCGGTCATATTTCTAGGATGGCTATAGCTTAGAAAATCCTTCGTGCTGGCTATTTCTGACCTTCTATTTTTAAATATTGTCACGAGGTTGTTAATAAATGCCCATCTTGTCAACACTTTTATCCGAAAATGCGCACCCACCCTACTCTATTACACCCCGTCATTGCCATTGTCCCTTTCACCAAATGGGGGATAGATTTCATGCATTGTAAGCCTACCTCAGTCGGGGGGCATGGTTACATCATAGTCACTGTGGATTATTTCACTAAGTGGGCTGAGGCTATGCCTACATATGCAGAAGATGGTAATACTGCCACCCTATTCCTTTTTAACCATGTAATAGCTAGGTTTGGAGTTCCTCAGTCTATTGTCACTGATCACGGATCACATTTCCGGAATCAGATGATGGAAGATTTAAGTGTTAAGCTGGGTTTTCACCATGAAAACTCAACTCCCTATTATCCACAAGCTAATGGTCAAGTTGAGGCCATTAACAAGGTTTTAAAAAATATGCTGCGTCGGATGGTTGGAGATCACAAATTCAACTAGCACCAGACTCTCTTCTCCACTCTTTGGGCTTATAGAACTTCAGTGAAAACAACAACTTGTCTTACACCCTTTCAGTTAGTATACGGACTAGAAGTTGTCCTACCTATTGAGTGTCAGATTCTGTCTTTGAAACTTGCTGTTGAACTTCTCCCTAATACTTCTACCGAGGAAGAAATGTTTTTATACTTAACTAACCTTGATGAAACTAGATGAGATGCTGCTTTAGTTAATGAGGCACATAAGAAACACGTCAAGGCACAGTATGATAAATCTGTCGAACCTCGTGTGTTTAACGAAGGTGACCTAGTCCTGACTTATGATTAGAGACATGATAAGCTAAGAAAAGGGAAGTTTGAATCAATGTGGTACGGTCCTCTTATCATTTCCAAAGTTTTAGAGAAAGGGGCATACGAGCTCGTGGATTATGACGGAGTCCCCTTCGGGCAACCTCGCAATGGGTTGTACCTGAAGAGATACTATGCCTAGATCATTCATATATGGTACCTTGTATATATGTACATTGTTTGAATTTTCAGTGTGTTTTAGTATTTTCAATATGGTTTTGAGTTTAATGTCTAGACTGTTTATACCATGTTTTGTTTATGCAGATTAGATGATTTTTTATGGCTTCGCTGATGGTGCTTGCAGCCATACCCTGAACCTTGCTTCAGCTGCTTGGGTTCTATATTCCCCTGCACATGATCTAGTCAGTTCGGGAGCGGTTTGTATTGGTCCTGCTACCAACAATATCGTCGAATATGAAGCAGTCATCGGTCTTTTGACTGAGGCTGCCTCCCGGGACATTCATGACTTGGTAGTTTTCATGGACTCCTGGTTAGTGGTTTTTCATTTGAACCAGGTTTATACCATCAGAAACCCTATATTGCCCTGTCTCTATCAGAGGGTACATTTATTGGAAAGGTCATTTGAGGTTACTACTTATAGGTATATCCCTATGGTAGACAATGCAGTTGCTGATTCATTGGAAAATTATATCCTAGACTAGTATATTGCCCATTCATAACATGAAAATTAAACATGATTCATAACATTGTAAATAAAAAAATAAAAACATATAAAACTCATGTAAATACATTTTCCATTTGAAGCATATAAACATCGGAGGTAAAAGTCTGTGTATAAGTCTGTGTATATATATATATATATAAGTGTTTTACAAAAATAGGTCATGAGACCTCATCTGAAGCACTCCATCTTTCAAGAAGCACAAAAACATACAAAAACCTGAAGCTATAATAGTTTTTAGTAATACATCATGTAGAATTGTCTATTCATGCTCATGGTAGCATATAACAGCCTACGCTACCCTACGTAGCAAACGACTAAAACATCCTGGCACTCCTGCTGTGTGCCTCTGATATCGCATCGAAAGATCATCGATGGATGCATCGGGTATGTCTAGAGTCAACCTCTCCAAGTTCTCCTCCATCTCTCCCATCGGGTAATTGCCTTGTTGAACAAATCAAGCTCCCGCTCATCTGTCCAGTGGGGATGATCCCCCAGGTCGTGCAACTCCAACATCTACATGGAAATTTTCAGGTCTTGTTACTATACATAAAAAATAAAAACATTAAAATACAAAACCACAAATAGCTATCTTAGGGTTTTGTTTCTTACCCATGTCTCCCCACTGTTCGCCAGGTGGAAGTGGTAGGTCAGGGTCACCTCTAAAATTGGTACCCGCATACGCATAATCCTCGACCATGAGGATCTGATCATTCAGCCAACGAAAAAATGGAGTCCCGAACTTCACTTTCCCTCTGTCTTCCCCTGTGCAGGCCATGATCCTGACCCACCTCAATATACGAGGGTCTGTCACCCTCAACTCAGTAAAAACCACTTGGGGCCTTAGATGAGGGACCCGCTCAAAGAAGAAACATGCTAAGATAGAACCATAGCCAAACTGTTTTAGCTCTCCTTGTCGACACTTGGTTAGTTGGTCCTTGAAGACCGGTAGTAATGCCTTTGCCTAGTTGAAGACAGTAGGTGCCATAGCCTCTATCTCATATAACATGTGTACCCAAGAAGTCTGATGAGGCCCTTGGCTCCCAGCCAGCCTCTGCATGGTGAAAAGAACAGTACATAGAGGATCATCCCTCACTACCTTGATGGGAATTTTATTCCCTGAAGTTCGGGTACCAGGAAGGCAATAATGGTCAATCAACTCTTGGGTAGTCACATCCCCTCCACGGGAACCTGTCAATGAAATCGGAGCACCACATCTTGATAATCCAGTCAAGAAATAGATATCTTCTATCTCAACAGTCAACACATGGGCTCCTACCTTGAAGTATTGTTGTTCTGGGTTCCACATATGGAGGATATACTCCAGCAATCACTCGTGAGACACCATGCTAGGTGTGCGGAAGAATTTGAGAAGGCCACAATTCCTCAATGCGACTATGCATCCCAGATTTCTTTCAGCAAAGGCATCATCCTCATCAAGTTGTCGTTCTTTCCATATTACCATTTTTTATCACTAGAAACCTGCCAAAAACAATTGATGGATTAGTTAGAAACACAATCAATCATTAAAACCCATTAAAAACTTGTTTTCTTTCCTATCCATTCATTTTTCCCCATTCACGGTCGGCACCGCTTGAGCTCCATTTGCACAGAGTGGTGGCACCGCCTAAGTGCAGTTGAGTTTGCGTGGTTCTCATGGTGCACCACCTGTCCCGTAAGGGGCAGGAGCGGTGCCTGCATTTAAGGTTTATGGCTTGCCTAAAACAACCCTATACCCTCACAAAATAAAAAAATGGATGCTTTAAAAAGAAAGGCTAGGGTTTTGTCATTTACCTGGCTCTAATGGCACTCGAATCAGATGGTAGAATCTCCCGAAATCGCTGATTGAAGATCTGGCTCAAATTTGCTCCAAAATGCTCTCACCAAGTGGTAAATAGTAAAATGTTTTGATTTTTACTATTTGGAATCACTTTTATACCTATTTTTAGGGTTTTTAATGTTATTTTAATATTTTGAAATCATTATCATTATAAAATCCATCTATATAACTCATTCAAGTCATTTTCCGAGAGATTAATGTTGTTTTTTAGTCTTGCATGGGTAGAAATGGAAACAATTAAAGTCTATAGGGAGTTTGTTTTTTACTTTTTCGTACTTCTTTAAAATGGAAAAAGTCCTCGAGCGTTTGTTTCGACACTTTGGTCATGCTCTCAGAACTCTGTATCAAAGTTTCGAGTCTTTTTTATGATTCTTTTTAGGCTCGTAAACTTTTCATCGTTAAAAAAAGACCTAATGTAGTCTCCTTTAAGCTCTTTTCAGACTCCCTAAATATGAAAAGATTGTCGAGTACTTGTCTTTTTCATACTGGTAAAAGTATTTGAAGAGTCGTCTCTTTGAAAGTAGGTTATCTCTTTTTCGATTCGGATAGACTATTTACGAAAAAGGACCCTTTGGAGTTTTCTTTCGTCTTCATTCAGACTTTCTAAATATGAACGATACCAAGTTTTCTTTCATTGGACTCGTTAAACTAAACACTGAGAGACCCGCTTTTGGGAACGAACCCCTCCTTTCTCAGGTTCTTGAAATATTTGGGAATGGACTTGTCTTCGGATAAGCTAAAACGAGTGTTTGTTACCCTCTTTGGACTCGTAAAAATGAAAAGAGGCACTCATCAATTATGATGGGGGAATTAAGAGAAGGGAATCATTTTGCAAATCAAATGGTAGTTGTTTGTCACCTTTGAACATGGCACTTGTCTGCATATCATTCAGTCAATTGGGTATTCAGCTGAATTACAAGTCGATCCTTTTTCCTGAGTCATGTCACTCCTTTGAGTCTTTCAAAAGAATGCATTGTCCATTATTGTATTGTGTGTCTTTTTGGTCTAGTCCTGTTGTCAAGTCTTTTGTCGTGTCGCCCGATGTTCAAAGGAAGAAAGAAGTTTGCATCTATAGTTAAAACAACCTTTGTGTCAGTACCTTTGATTCAGTCCTATGGTTGCATAATCTACAACATTCCAGAACTTTGTTTCGATTTTCATGTCGTCGATGTGGGATTCATCATGGACCTCCTTCGATGAGACTATTCATGTCGACATCAAATCATCATCCAGGAAATGGTCTTAGAAACATGTTTAGTACCTTGAGATCCGTATGTCTTAATGATAGATTCTCTCGTTATCGACAAAAGTTCACATCATTGACTTTTGATCGGTAGACTTTGCTGGGTGTTCGACATCAAAACTTCTATTCACACTCAATAGATTGTACTATGGTACCTTGGGAATCATTGACATTAATGGTGATTTCCCTCGCACTTGTTAACGGTCCACATCATTGGCCAGTAATCAAGTGGTTTCTACCATGTTCGACTTCATAACATTGTAATCACAAGGTTAGAATCGTGCTTTGTGGAAAAAGAGACAAAGACCCTGGGTATAGGTTAAGCACTCATAGCTTTCTCCCCGGGTTGCGATGGAGTATATTGTATGAAGTACTAGCATGTATCCACATTTGTATGGTCGTGGCTATGCTCAAATTTTCATCTGTATGACATAGATATATGTTGTATATATGGTATCTATGTCCAAGTTTGAGTCCTCTATCATATGGATCTGTGTTGTATTCTAGTAGCCATGGTTGTTTATTCCTCCCATGGATTTGCCTTGTATTGTTCTGCAGCCATGATGAAGTTACATTTATTCATGAGTCAAAGTATTGATGTATTGTAGATGCCTGTTCCATGAAATTCTCCAATCAAGCTGGCTCTTACCTCGAAGTGATAACTTGCTTTATCAAAGCTCTCGCCTATCGTATCCCTCTAGCCTCATGCTATGGGGGGCATTCTGTTACACCAAAATCCTGTCACCAGCATGTGATAAGATCCCTAACACCTCTATTTGACCTCAATCCCAAACTCGAAGTGAAATCAGTGTTGATTCTAGCATAAAAGACTTCAGCACCACTCTTATCCTTTAGCAGATAAGCGGTACCTTATGCAACACCGCCCAAGTTATATGGAAACCAGGTGGTGCCACTGCCTTTAACCTTTGTTGTTGGAAAGGAATATAAGTGGTGCCCTTGGTAAAAAGTGAAAAAAGGAGGTTTCACGAAGCTTCTAGAACAGAAGCCTCGTGTCTATCCTTATCCCTACTCACCTAGGCCAGTTAATCTTGAGATCCCTCGTTTTAGGATCTTATGGCCACCTCACCCACCAATTTCTCAACCATTCCTATCCCTTTGAGCCCTATAAATACAAGCTCATACTCTATGGTTGAGGGAGAGAAGAAAGAAGTAAAGGTATGCTGTTTAATTAACATCCTGGTCTAATCCATTAGAGAGCAAAGAGGAGCAAGTTGGAGCTATCGAGGATGAGGTGTTAGTCTTGTGAAGGAGTGCATCGACACTAAGGCAAAATGGTTGTAATCCCTTTCATTCATCTTTTAATGCAAATTTGATTTCCTTCCCATATATCTGTTGTGTTCATCTCACATATATATTATTGGATTCCTTATTCACTTATATGGATCTATGGATAGTTTTCTGGTATCTTTGATGTTGTTATATGTTCAATGTGTTTCTGCAGGTCTACAGGTCCTTCATTAGAGTTTTATTCTAGGCATCCATAGCTTTCAGGGAAAGTCTTCAACCTAGTTGTTACTCATTTCTTCTGGATCTGAACCATTTAGACCAGAGGAACAACTTCTGTCCACAGAAGGTGCTATATTCCTGATAACATTTCCTAATAATAAAAATACTCTCTCTCTCCTAACATGTTTTCCCCTTGTGGGTTTTTCCTGGGCATGTTGCAAAAAATTTACTGTGTATGATAATTTCATGGTGTGCATTTATTTCATTTTCTATCATTAAAAGTTGAGTTACAACAATGTTTATTTCAGTCTGAAAATTTATGTTATTCTCCAGCCTTATGCATTTATGGGTTGGGAATTAATCTGACATATTTTTGACATTTAAACTAGTGGCTGAAACTGAGAAAAACTTACAATTTCGACATTTCAAATTGGTAAGATCTAAATATTTTGTATTTCAATTTGAGGTTCTCATTAAAGATGTCTCATCACACCAAGCTTGATGAAAAGATTGAAGGAGCTGATAACTTCCGAGCATGGAAGTATAGGATTTCACTTATTCTTGAAGAAAATGAATTGGATACCTACATAAGTGGAGAGGTTCCAATTCCAGAGGAAGATGAGGCTAAGGCCTTACACAAGAATAACTTGTTCAAGGCCAAGAGGATCATTGCTGATTCTATCGAGAATTGCCTTATACCACATGTGTCTTCCCTAAAGACACCTAAAGAGATGTTTGATTCGTTGACCAAACTATTTGAAGGGAAGAATATAAATCAGAACACGACTTTATGGAATCAGTCGAAGAATGTAAAGATCCAGAATGCAGAGACAATATAGTCATACTTTACAAGGGTCTCTCAAATCAAAGAACAACTTGAAGCTGTGGAAGAAGAAGTAGAGAATGCAGAAATTGTGATGACCACCTTGAATGGTCTCCTTAGGTCATGGGACTTCTTTATTCAAGGGATTTGTGCTAGAGGAAATTTAATCACTTTCAGTAGGTTGTGGGAGGAATTCTCACAAGAAGAAGCTCGAATAGTAGATCGAGAAGAAAATATGGGAAATGAAGATGAAGCTCTCATAGCACACACCAAGAAAATAAAAAGGGACCACCATCATCTCAAAGGTAAGCATTCTCACCAGAATCAGAAAGTTAACCCTAGAAGATCGAGTAGAGATCTATCTAAATTTAGATTCTATACATGTGATGAGAAAGGACACTTTGCCAGGGATTGTCTTAGAAATAAAAGTGGCTCACACAAGAAGAAGGGAAACAAAAGAAGACATCATATTCACAATGTAGAGGATGATGAACCTCCTAGGAAGAGAGTCAAAGAAGAAAGTGAAGATTATTCAAGCGATGAAGAGTATGGTTTGATTTCTGCCCTCACGAGAACTATTACACATGGAAGCAATGATTGGCTCATAGATAGTGGGAATTCCAAGAATATGACGAGATTCAAAGAATCCTTTGTGAAACTATCTAAACATGAGTCACCCCACAAAGTGAAACTTGGGGATGACTACTAGTATCCCATAAAAGGTAGTAGTGAAGCTTCCTATAAGCTAGACTCTAGAAAATCTATGAAGATGAAGGATGTCTTGTCTCTACTAGGACTAAAGAAGAATCTTCTCTCCATATCTGCATTGGATGCAAAAGGTATGAGGGTTGCATTTATAGATGGCCAAGTCCTTATGTGGCCAAAGTGAAAGACTATAGATGATGTAGTAGTGATTGGAGAGCAAGAGGGAGGCTTATACAAATTAAAGGGCCAACCATAACAATATTTGGTCCATGACTCAGTAGAGCCAAGTGAACTTTGGCGTAGAAGGCTTGCACATGTGCACTATAGGCAACTACCACTTGCAAGAAAAGTTGTTGAAGGTCTTCCAAAAATACAGGAAAAGGATGTGCGAAGGGAAAGGACACAAAGAAGACATTTCCAAGTAGTGAGAGCAAGGAAAAAGGAATCTTGGAGATTATTCCCTCCGATGTATGCGGTCTGATGTCATCCAGTTCATTAAGTGGGTATGTATATTATTTTTCTTTCATTGATGATTTTTCTAGGAAGGCATGGATACATTTCTTGAAAAGCAAAGATGAAGTATTCAGTAAGTTCAAGGAATTCAAAGCCTTGATCGAGAATCACACAAAGAAGAAAATCAAGACCTTTCAATCAGACAATGGCAGAGAATTCACATCAGATGAATTCAAGGAATTATGAAGAGAGTCGAGGATTAAGAGGGAGTTGACCACTCCATATAATCCACAACAGAATGGGGTTGCAGAAAGGAGGAATAGAACAATTATGGAAGCAGCAAGGGAAATGCTTCATGATCAAGATATTCATATGCATATATGGGCAAAAGTTGCTAGGACAACTGTGTATGTACATAATCGCAGTCTGCATAGAGTACTTGAGAACAAGACACCAGAAGTAGTCTTCTTTGGTAAGAAACCAAAAGTTAGCCATCTCAAAATATTTGGTTGTCTAGTGTACATACACATTCCTAAAGAAAATAGGACGAAGTTAGATCCTTCATGAAAGAAGGGTATTTTTGTGGGATAAAGTGAAAGCTTGAAGGCTTACATAATATATTTCCCAGGATTCAAAAAGATCGACATCAACAGGGACATGGGATTTGATGAAGACTTAGCTTACAACAAATCCAGAAAGAGACCTATTGAATACCTTGAAGAAATAGAAGTACCCAGGATCCGAGATACAACTATGAAAGAAACAACTCCAGAAGAAGATCGAGAAATGGAAGAACCTCAAGAACCTATAGATCCACCCCGTGAGAAGAATTCTTATAAGAGGAAACCAACATGGGTACGGGAGGCTATCCTAGGTGCAGAGAGATATGGCACTCTAGAAGAAATGCACAGAGAAAGGAAGAGAACTAGGTACTACTCTAGTTATCTATCCCTGCTATGTGACATCGTTGATAAAGAACCTTCCAACTATGAAGAAGCGACAGAAAATAAAGAATGGAAGGATGCTATGATCAAGGAGTAACAGTCGATCATGAGGAATGATGTCTGGGATGTGGTCCCAAGACCAACAAGGAAGTATTTTGTGACTTCCAAGTGGATCCACAAGATCAAGCATGTTGCAGATGTCAACATAGAGAAATATAAAGCAAGATTTGTGG
The DNA here is from genome assembly GCA_001517045.1 of Pseudotsuga menziesii. Classification (NCBI taxonomy): domain Eukaryota; kingdom Viridiplantae; phylum Streptophyta; class Pinopsida; order Pinales; family Pinaceae; genus Pseudotsuga; species Pseudotsuga menziesii. The sequence continues at coordinate 28,613 of LPNX010807548.1, forward strand.
CATGTGGCTTCTCCCAGAAGGAAAGGATAGATTATGAAAAAAAATTGCACCTGTAGCCAAATACACTTCCATCAAATCAGTACTTGCTCTAGATGCGGTGATGAAATGGAAGATACACTAGATGGATGTCAAGATTGCGTTTTTGAATGGTGTAGTGGAAGAAGAAGTGTATATGGAGCAGCCACTCAGATTTGAGACACATGATAGAGAGACTCATGTGTGCAAATTGAAGAAGGTCCTGTACGGTTTGAAATAGACACCCGGGATGTGGTACGGTAGGATTGACAACTTCCTGACTAGTTTGGGATTTACCAAGAGTAAAGTTAATTCCAACCTTCACTACAAGGTTGTGGAAGGGGAACCAGTGATACTCCTACTATATGTAAATGACTTGTTTGTAATAGGTGAGGATGGGTTGATTGCTGACACAAAGAGGAAGCTTGCTGTCGAGTTCGAGATGAAGGACTTGGGTATGATGCACTACTTTATAGGCATGGAGGTGTGGCAGAATGCGGATGGAATCTCCCTTAGACAAGGGAAGTATGCATTGGAGATCCTGAAGAGGTTCAGGATGTTGGACTGCAAGGCCATGGCCACACCTATGGAATCGAACCTGAAGCTATTGAGTGATGCTTCATCAGATTCAGTTGATGCCATGATGTATCATCAGATGATTGGTTCCTTGATGTACATGACGAATATGAGACCAGATATTTTCTTTGTTGTGGACACATTGAGCCAATTCCTGACGGATACGAGACATGTTCAGCTGATTGCTGCAAAGCATATTCTAAGGTACCTAAAGGGTATAGTTGATTATGGGCTCAAGTATGAGGCGAATAAAAATATTAATCTGGAGGGTTATGTGGATTCAAATTGGGAAGGAAGTGGCATTGACAGGAAGAGCACTTCGAGGTGTTGCTTCAGTATGGGATCAAGTGTGATCTCTTGGTTTAGCAGGAAGCAGTCTTACGTGGCATTGAGTATAGTCGAAGCAGAGTATGTTGCATATTTTTTGGCTAGTTGTGAGGCAGTATGGTCGAGGAAGCTACTGTCTAATTTGTTTAATCTCTAGTTGGAAGCTACTTGTATATATTGCGACAATGAGAGTTGTGTGAAGTTGTCGAAGAACCCGATGTTCCATGACAAGTTGAAGCATATCGAGATCAAGTATCACTATATCAGGAATATGGTGCAAAGAGGAGCAGTGAAGCTCTAGTATGTTGCGACAGATGAGCAGATAGCTGATGTGTTAACCAAGCCGTTAGCTAGAGTGAATTTTTAGTACTTCAGAGAGAAGCTTGGTGTTTGTCGGATCGAGGTTCCCTCCAAAGGGAAGTGATGAGTCCAGAAGACACAGATACACATGAGCCTTTCCGACATGGTGGCAGGCTGAGCCTCCCATGCTCACATGTAAGTGCAGAGCCTTTATAACATGGTGGAAGCATGGGCCTCCCATGGTCGGATGTAAGTGCAGAGCCTTTCCAACATGGTGGACGGATAGGCCTCCCATGGTCGGATGTAAGTGCAAATCCTTTCTGACATCGTGGTAGGCTGGGCATCCCATGGTCGGATGTAAGTGCAGAGCCTTTCCAACATGGTGGCAGGTTGGGCCTCCCATGGTCGGATGTAAGTGCAGAGCCTCCCATGGTCAGATGTAAGTGCAAATCCTTTCTGACATGGTCATAGGATGGGCCTCCCATGGTTGGATGTAAGTGCAGAGCCAACATGGTGGCAGGATGGGCCTCCCATGGTCGGATATAAGTGCTGAAGATGATGAGACCTACATCCATCATGAAAAAGGGCTGGCATTGTAGATGAAGACCTATATGGAGGCTAGGGATACATCCAACATGAAAAAGGGCTGGCTCTGTATAAATTCCTATGACGAGTAGATTTGAGAGATAGCACCATTTTCTTGAGATAGTGGCAGCAGTGATGATGATGATCCAACTTTGATGATGATCCAGTGATGAAGACTTTTGTTGATGAACTTGTGTCAAGAGAATACCTTCCTAGTTAACAGGGAGTGTTGATATATTTGTAACTTTGGAATGTATTAACTTGTATATTTCTTATTGTATTTCATTGTACCCTAACGAAGATGTTTTTTCCTCCGATTGAGAGAGTCATTCATATAATAAAGTCATTGAGGTTAACCCTTCATTGAGTTGTATTAGGGTTATTAGACTCTCCTGGAGAAGTCAGACCTGTAGGGTAATTGTCTAGTGGAAATTAAGTATAAATAGAGAGTGAGACTCTTTATTTGAAACAAACACTCACTCAACAATAGCACATGAGTGAGAGAGGAGTAGCTCACACAAGTGAGAGAGAGAACAGTTGACGGAGATCATCTTTGTATATTTGGGTTTTACTTTTGCTATTGGTGCCCATTCTATCTTTGAGGAAGTTGCTGGGTTTTCTCCTTTATGGTTTCCCTGAGGAAAATTCTTTGTGTCTCTTGTCTCTTGTGATTATTGATGTCCATGTTATTCTCTCAAATAAGATCCTAGATCATATTGATTAAATGATAAAAATCTAGCAGTATGATGAGGGGTAAGAGAAAAAGGTTGTGTTGGACTTGAGTGTGTGGGGGTAAAGTGTTAGGGAAAATATGTAGGGAAAAATGTTTATGTAGGTTGAGCTATTGAACAACACCTTGTTGAGACAAGGGATCAATGGCGGTGGTTAATTTCTAGGCTTGATTGTATTTATATAGAGTATAGGTATTATGGTGAGCCTTATATAGAGCCCTATGTAGTTGTTGGTATGGGAGGTTTAGGATGAGGTCAGAACAATCTAGAGGGGAGGCCTCATATACGACAGTGTATTTGAAAGGGCCAGTGGCAAAGGTGACTACACAATGTTGGTAAATGAGAAGGAAAGGTCCAAGTTGTTGTACCCAACCCATATGATATTGAGAGGGATGGGGGATTGTCTAAAGTTGAAGATACTACACAAAGTTTGGGGAGATAAGATTCTTTTGGTTGTCATTGTCTACTACAATGGTGGCTATTTAGTCTTTAGCATGGAAATTATGAGTGATAAGGAAGGTATGAGATGAAATGGTGTTTTCCTAAATAAGAAGAAACAATATATATAATAAACCTCTAAGTACACTTCATTTATTCCACTCATGGCGCTTCATTTAATCCACACATTTTTTTTTTGTTTATTTCAAACATAATATTTTTTGAAGTGGGAGTAAAATAAACTAAAATATCCTCACACTGAAACATAAAAAAATAGATTAATACTAGTCTCGATGTTACGAGATTTGGGAAGGACGCATGTTTGCAACATTTAACCAATAAGCTTCTAAGGGCCTCCTCCTATCAAGAGAATGTTCTAAGGATCCCCCCAATTGGCCAACCATATCAGTCGGATGTTCGAACTATCCCCCCATTCTGTTGAATTTTTACACTTACTCTAATAATAAGAGCTTAGCTTGTCTCTAATATACTACTCTATAGATTCTAAGATACATACATATAAAATAAATTTTAGATATAATCTATAAGCAACAGTTATAAATTCATTAATTGTTGAACATGCACAACATAAATGGAAATCAAACACACACATATGGTCTAACACAATGATTTACCATGAAAACACCAATGGGGAAAACCAACATTTGTGGGATTTCTTCAATCTTGATCCAGAGAGATAATAGAGTTATACAATCATAAATTTACACAAGTAGAGAAACCTAATGGGACAATCCCTAGATCTGCATGCAGCTACGACTGTTACTCTAAGGAATGCTCCTTCTACTCCACTCTAACTCTGAATCTATGATAATTTCCTCTACCAATCTTTGGAAGAGGTAGTTGGCTCTCTCTCTAAGTAAATCTCCCTCTTCGCCCCTCTTAGTCTTTTTTGCTCAACTGATGAATAATTGAACCTTCAATCTCAGAAGTGCACCCACAACTATAGAAGTACACCCTCTTCTCCTCAGAAGTGTGCCCCTCTTTGTATCTCAATCAATCTATGATGAGATCTAATGGTATCCTCATCAATCACTAACGGAAGACCCATATTCTTCCATCAACCCTCTTGGATTCAAGAAGTGTGCTTTGTCTCTCACAAGTGCGCTTTTGTCTAGAGAAGTCCACCATCACTATCACAATGGTGCGCCTTTGCTACTCGGTTGCTCAATATTTGAGTATTTTGCTCACATGTGTCTCAAAATTGATCCAATGATGCGCTCCCTATCAATATCAAAAGTAAGTGCATTGTCACTCTACTAGGAATGCACTCTCCTATCTTAGTAATGCACCCCCTCATGCATTGACTCACCCTCTCCATGCAAAGTAGTCAACCTCTTGTAGCCTCTTGTTATATGATCCTATTTCACACAAGTTTTATCAATGTGATGATCTCTCACACTCCTGGAATGATATGCTCCTATCACTATTCCAAGGATCTGTTTCCTCACTCTTTTCTCAACCCTCTCAGCTCAAGAATTGCACCCTTAGTGTCACAAGTGACAAGAATCTCTCATCTTTTACCTTCTCCAACCTTTTATAATATTCTGGTGAATTTTAGGGTTCTTAAACCCTAACCTACATTTCATGCACATGAACATGCATATCTTATGCACATGCAACATGCAAATCACATTGCTGCATTAAAAAACAGTGCATCATGCATTCCTCATGTGCAATTGGTAAAACTCTCATAAAATTCTGCATGTTTCCATCACTTGACCCATGATGATTGGTAGAGTATTTCTCACACCCTATATCCATGCCTACCCTTATAATGTGCCTTCATGGTAGGCATGACTACATGAAGGACATCCCGAGATACAAATCTCAACACTCCGTCTTAGTGAGGGAAGTCCTTCTGGAACCTAGATCTATCAAGACCTCTACTGTTGAAACTGCTCCCTCTAAGCTGACTGCATCCACTGCACTTTGATATGATAATCCATGACCTCCTCCATCAATATCCTCTCTAGGGAAGATTCACACTCTCCCTCTGTCACTGACATTGATCCATGCTCTAGAATTCCTCTGGAACTCTGCTCCAAACTCCCTCTGAATTTTTCCAAATATTGACCCACCACCCTTTTCTTGACTCTCTTGCTCTGAGATGTCTCATCTCACTCATGAGCCTCTCTCAGATTCAAATCATACTAGCTAATCCTCTTACCAAAAATGGAAGAAGTAGCCTCTCGCTGAATCTCGTGAATTGAGGATGCTCCCTCGTTTTTCTATACAGAGGACTGAATACTCAGATCTACTTCAATCCTTGGAGCTTCTCTCTCTCCCTAAACTGTGGACTGACTACTCCCATCAATCCTTCAAGCTTCTTTCTCTCCATCTATCTCAAACTCAAAACATGTTATCCACCCAGATCCTCCAAATGTAGTCTAACCACACACTACATGCTCACTATTAGTATTTGTCTCAGACATTTAAATTGCATCCAATCTCCCTAGGTCCACCTACAGCCTTTCCCAGCAACCTCTGCAACTTGCCTTGTCTGATGACATGCCTCACTGTTGCATCCAAGGTCGCTCCCTTTAAATATAGAATCCTCTACTCAACTAAAAACACCATACTATATTCCTCATCCTTCAGATTTGGTGTAATATCCCAAGTCTAATATGCAGACCTGAACACTAACTAATGCTGCAAATTAAATTAAAATTTCTGATATTAAATTATAACCACTCAGAGCATCTTCAGACTAGGAAAATCAAGGTGTTTTACTGGGGAAATTTGTAGACAGGGGAGTAGGCAGTGGGAAGAAAACAATATTAAGTTTATAACATTGAATTCCTTTCCCCCGACACATTTAGATTGGGGGCCATTCAAGTTTCAGAGTCCTCTATGTGGAAAACTACTCCCACGCTTCCGGGTCACCCAACCGTGAAATTAGGGAAATTCCTTCTACCCTTTCGACTAGAGGCTTGGGGAAAAGTGAAAAGGTGTTATTAGGCCTCCAGATATCAAAAATAATGGTTTGGGATAGTTTGTAACGGATATGGAGAGTTCTGGAGAGTTTAGGAAAGGATTGGGGATTTTAGGAAATTTTGGCCTAGGGAAGTCCTACACAATGGAGGCTCTCGAAACTCAGTACAGACTCAACGAATTTCTGATATGAGATGATTTATGGGTAGGTAGGTCTGTCAGTGACATGCACCAAATTACAGAATAAAACATTACTGAATACAACTCTTTGAATTGGAAGAACAAAAGACTAGTTAAAATTAACTAGTAATCTAGCTAGGGTGTGTAAATAAGTTTGAATTTCAGAACAGAAACGTATCATACCTGATAAATTTATCTTACAGAGACTAATATATATTATTATAGTATATCATGCCATCCAAACTCATTCCCATGAACAAGTCTAAGCTATGACTGCACTAGAATGCTCAAATCCTTCATTTTGATGACTAGTTAAGCTTATACATGGAAATATGAGTATGCAAAATTAATGAACATAGTTATTTCGACTTGAATTAGATAAATAACAATATTTATAATGTGGTATACAACAGAAAGAAATGGACCCACTGAGCATTACATCATAAGACTCAAAATGATGGGCAGGAGGCCCAAAATATGACCATAGAAGGGCTGAGAGCATAGGTGAAGAATGGAATTCACTGGAGCTCGACCTGAATGTGATGGAGGCTGAAAAATATGTCTGATAGGACTTCAATGGATGAACCTAAAGTGCTCCATACCAGCAAATAGAAGAGAGTAGGAATGAAGGAGTGGGGAAGGGAAGGTTTGAGGCTCATCTCCCAAAGCTCTGAGGTGCATCACTCAGAAAAAATATGCTCACATAGCAACAAAAAAGTTAACTCATCAACCAAACTAAATCAATGGGATCGAATTTTCTTTTAATATCATCATGGATGACTTGTTTAGCAAGTGGAGGCCAATGGTGACATGTGAGAGCAATTCAACCCCCTAGAATCCCTAACCCTAGCCACGTAATGCCCTCCTTAGGAAATTTGGAATGTAGGACCATGTGGAGATGTTTCCATGTGCAACTCATCCCTCTGATTTAGTAACTTCACCCAATGCTTAGTCAAATAGTTGTCGCTTTTGTTCATGACATCGTTCTGCTTTTCCCTACTTTTGAGATCGAGTCTCCATAAGAAAGTTGTGCCGTCCTTTTCCAAAACATTTATGCTTTTGTCCTTACAACTTTTCTGAGTTCTCCAAAAGGAAGCTGTGCCCTCCTTTGCAAAAATTTCGTGCTTTTATCTCTGGCTACTTTTATGCTGCTTTTAGGCACTTTCCCCTTTTCCCTCTCTGTCTGCTTTGGTCATAGAGTTTCCTCTGTTTTTTACCTTCGCAAGTTGACTTTCCCAATGCGCCCCCCCTAACATGGCAAGCTCATTTCCACATCATTAAATTGTCTAATTAATAAAAATGATGAATAAAAATTAAATACATGCCTTAACAATAACTATTAGCAAAATTTCCTTAGGAAGAATAATTGTTACAGCTGATTTTACCACACATGGTGGATCACACATTTATGGCCTTCCCTGTCCCTCTGCAGACTCTTTGGACCCCATGGACAATTTTTGTACCTTTGATGTTTCCAAGATCATCCCTAAAAACATGCATTATTTGCCATACGTGACTTTTAAACCTATTCTCATGTATATATGCAGATATGACCCTCAAACCCGCGTACATCAGGATGTGTGCAAAAGGCCAAATAGTTTTGGAGTTTTCCTTGATGTGGATCCGAATCACTTGTCTCTTGGCCTTCCATATGCCTTGAGATCGCTCGGATTTGACCTTCCATTACCCCATTGAAGCACTATATAAGGAACCCTTTGGATACATTGAAAGGGGAGGAATTGAATAGCAAGAAAACTATAGTCCATTGTTGCCAGAGCTTATTCTCGAGTCTACATCCCCAGTATGGTCGCCAATTCTATTACGGAGAAAAATTCCTATGGCTTGGGGTACCACAACATATAGAGTAACCGCATAAATCAATCCTTCCCATATGCAAGAGAAACAAAACATCTAACACTAAAGGATCTTGAAACATACCTTATTCCAGATGGTCGATGTAGATCCCCGTTGAGCTTTTCCACTCTCGCTTGTATTAGCAATTTGCTCTCTCAACATTAAGCAAACAAGACAAGCTTGCTATATAATGGTGTTAGACCTACTCTAGCATATATAATCAATAACATATAAGCATTTAAAAGCATCCATGGATTCAATATTCATTTAAATACACATTATTGGACAGCCACCAGGCCTCGCGGCCATTGATGTTCTATGCGGTGGAGTGAAGCAAGACCGGCTATCCTGTTGAGTGCCAATAGTATGGCCTTCAGTCCCAGCACCTGGATCGAGTTTGTCGGGATTTGACTCCCAACCTTTTTCGTGTCCAAAAATCAGTATACCACAATCTACTCATCAATAGTCAAGCCACCTCCGAGCCCGCGAGAGCGTAGGTTTACCACCCCTCCTCGTCGGGATAATCCAGTAATGAAATATATATCCTCAATCTCTATACTGAGAGACATCTCGTCAATGTGAAAAGACTCTGAGTCTGGATCCCAGTAATCCACTAGCATCTATAGGAGTCTTGGTTTGGCCCTCAGGATGCCAAGACACCAAAACTTATACAAACCGCATGCACGTAGAGCTTGTTGGGCCATTAAGTCACCTTGAACAGCCTCTTCTACATCTCCATGTTCCCTCTCCCTCCATTCTAGAACCATCCTGCACATAAAACATGATTTTTGGTCATTATTTACCTTAAAAATCCTTATGTGTAGCCACATACGCGACTGTTTGCAAAACAACCGTGTATGTACGTGGTTTTGGGAGGTTTTTCTGCGTATGGCCAGCCCTATATGCGGAAAAAACCCTGATATATGCGTGGACCGAAACACCTACTTTAGATTGGCCTAGAAAATAAAATTGACCATGGACACTGAAAAAAATTTGCATGAAATGGGAAGAGGAGGACATGAGGAGTTACCTGGAACAAACGGTGTCGAATTTCGCTAGACGATGCTCCCAGAATTTGCGTTGGAAGTTTTGAGCTCAAATGGGTAAAAATTTCAAATGATATGGAATTTTTGAATTTTTTACTATTTATAGAAATTTTTTGAATTTTTTTAAATTTTTTACCCACTTTCTATAGTTTTTTACCGTTTCTGACTATTTTGGACCGTTTTGGACTAATTTGATGATGTAGTAGTCCATTTTGAGTGTTGTTTGATTGTGGTTTTGACCTGTTCATGCCGATTTCAGGTATTATTTCTAAACTGACATATAGGTTAGGTTTCACGTCCGTTTGCACTTTGCATGACCTTATGACCATTTCATTATAACCTTAGGTACGAACCCATTCTATCTTGTCACAAAACCTTCTTGTTGCTTTTAGAAGTGACATGATGTGAATGGTAGAGCTTGACCATACATGGGTGTCCTAGTTAGCTCTTGTTTTGTATTTGGTGCCCATGCCGACCTTTTTATTTTAGGGTGTGGGAGTCCTTTTGTATAGTATTGCCATGACTTTGCACAAGAGCCTCATACTCCTCTTGATATTTTTGCTGGCCTTTTTCCCTAGGACTCCTTTATGTCAAGTTTTAATTGCATTATCATGAGTTTTGCTTGCCTTATTGAGCCTTATGCCGGCTTCCCTAACTTTGATTATCAGCTATATAGCCCGAGCTTGTCTCATGTCTAGCCAAGCAAAGCCATTTTACATATCCTTTGCAGCTTGATTCCCCATTTTTTATCGTGAGGGGACTTTCCCCCGAGTGTTGTTATCCTACACATGTGTCCTTGCATTGACCATACGTATGTTATGCTACTTGGAACTAGTTTGTTTACCCCTTGACACTCGTCTCCTCCTAGTCTATAACTATAAAGTACTTTTATTCTTTTTTAAGCTTTTCAAAATATTTGAAAAAGTCCAAAAAAATAAAAAAACCAAAAAGATGGGCAGGAAAAGATGTTCTCTTTGGCAGCAGTCAACTCATGTCACCTTCGAACAGAGCACTGTATATCACATCTGTTGGTTCGCTTAATAGTTTGACTTTAGGAGCTGTACTCGTTTCTATGAGTTTATCTCCACCAGCTGGTTAAGCTTCCAGTCCCTATGGAGCCTTTTTCGATGCCTCCTGTCTCGCAGAGATGTCCCAGTTTTCTATATTGAGTCTATGCTACCTACATTCAGCCACCATTCGCCTTTATGCTATTGTTCAAAGGAAGTTGAAACCTGAGTCGGCCATTCCTCAATTCTCTTGACTTTGCATGTCGGCCATTCCTGGTACTAATACTGGTTCGTGCACATTATGATCGAGTCCTTCCACATTATACAGCTTTGCTGAGTACCTCGTGTTGGATAATGAGGGATGCCTTAATGTCCTCCTTCCAGCGGATTTCATCCCATCGACTTTAGAACATTTATTCTGGGATAGGAATCTAGAGTCATTTTGATTTCCTTGAGACTTGCAGTCATCAGTGGCAGGTTCTCTCACCATCAACAGTTTTTGGGAATACATTAATGTCCCCTGATCGATGGATCCTTTCAAGTGTTCGACCTCAACACATTTATTCACACTTGTTAGTTTGCATTGTAGTACCTTGATTCCCATTTTCATTATCGGTGGGTGATCTCGTGTCTGTTAACGGTATACATCAATGACAGTTAATCAGACGATGGACTACTATGTTCGACCTCAACACCTCTATTCACATAGTAGGACATGTACTCGTAGCAGATTGTGTAGAAGACCTTCCAGACTGGTGGCATTTCATATATGCTACCTCCTTGATCGTGCCAGTGTTCATGAGATTTCAGCTCTCGTGACTTGATTCCAGTGTAACTCAGATATCTTCAGCCATTATGGAGATCTTGATCCATCGTATATCTTCAGCTTTCATGGAGATCATGATCCTTTGTATATCTTCATCATGGAGATTCTGATCTATCTATATTGTACGTGGCGATGACCACACATGTCATATTTTGTATCATGCCTATTCATGGCCATTGTACTCTTATATATCTGGGACTGCAGTATGTACTTGCAGTCATGTGCAGAGTTTGATTATTGTATTATATTGTTGGATGGCTGGTTCTTCCACCTATTTTTTCATCACTCCACTTCTGGGATGGACTTATAATGTATTTCGGCCATCGTATCACCCCTCTGACCTCACACATTAGGAGGCATTTGTTACAACTGATTTTACCACACATGGTGGATCACACATTTATGGCCTTCCCTATCCCTCTGCAGACTCTTTGGACCCCATGGACCATTTTTGTACCTTTGATGTTTCCAAGATCATCCCTAAAGGCATGCATTATTTTCCATACACGACTTTTCAACCTATTTTCGCATATATACGCGGATATGACCCTCAAACTCGCGTACATCGGGATGTGTGCAAAAGGCCAAATAGTTTTGGAGTTTTCTTTTATGTGGATTCGAGTCAGTTGTCTCTTGGCCTTCCATATGCCTTGAGATCGCTCGGATTTGACCTTCCATTACCCCCATTGAAGCACTATATAAGGAACCCTTTGGATACATTGAAAGGGGAGGAATTGAAGAACAAGAAAACTATAGTCCATTGTTGCCGGAGCTTATACTTGAGTCTGCATCCCTTTGTGCCTTGGAGCACTTTGTGTTCTTCCCAAGCTTGCCTTTGCTTGTGAGCTTGCTATCGAGAGATGGAGGATTGAAGTGGTGGAGGCCCAGGTGGAGGACTCAGTTTCTCCGGTTCACAGACGTGTCGATAGAGATTGTCACCATTGTAATCTTTGATTTATATTAATAGAAATATCTTTTCCCATCCAATAATGTGTATTTAAATGAATATTGAATCCATGGATGCTTTTAAATGCTTATATGTTATTGATTATATATGCTAGAGTAGGTCTAACACCATTATATAGCATGCTGGTCTTATTTGCTTAATGTTGAGAGAGCAAATTCCTAATACAAGCGAGAATGGAAAAGCTCAATAGGGATCTACATCAACCATCCGGAATAAGGTATGTTTCGAGATCCTTTAGTGTTAGATGTTTTGTTTCTCTTGCATATGGGAAATGATTGATTTACGCGGTTACTCTATTTGTTGTGGTACCCCAAGCCATTGGAAGTTTTCTCCGTAACATTAATTAATGTCAATTTGAACCCCTAGGAGTTTCAAGATGGTAAACACTTTTAATGATCAAATTGAGGGGACATGACAGCCCTCCCCTCCCAAATTTGCTTGTCCTCAAGCAGAAGCAAAGCAGGGTGCTGCAAGATCTGCTCATCCTCCCAAGTAACATCTTCACTAGGTAATCCTTTCCACTGTATCTAATATTCCTTGATTTTTTTGTTCCGTGATTTCCTTTTCTATTCCCATCAACACTTTCTTTGGTACTAAGATCAAAAGGCCTTCATCATCCAGAGGCGGCAGTTCTTCAGAAGCTACTATTTTTTTTCCAACTGCTTTCTTCAGACAAGAAAAATGAAAAACATTATGGATTTCGCTATTTGCTGTCAAATCCAATTCATAGGCCACTTCACCAACGTTTCTAATAATCTTGTAGGGTCCATAAAACCTTGGCTGAAGTTTTTTTTCCCCTTTCTTCTTCAAGGAAGACTGTCTGTAAGGTTGCAACCTTAGGTACACTAAGTCTTCCACTTGGAACACTCTATCTATTCTATGCTTATTTGCATACATCTTTTGTTGGTTATGTGCAATCTGCAGATTGTCTTTCAATGCCCTTAAAATGTCTTGGATTTCCTGCAACCAATTAGCTTTTTGTGCCCTACAATCTCCAAATATTAAGTCTGCAAAATTCGGAGCTTCATACCCATACAAGGCCATAAAGGGTGTCATTCTTATAGAAAGATGAAATTTGGTGTTGTAGCAAAACTCACTCAGGTGGAGCCAAGTTTCCCAAGCTCCTTGCTGTCCCATAACATAGTTATAGAGGTACCCTTCAAGCCATTGATTCACCCTTTCAGTTTGGTCATTTGTATGGGGGTGATAGCTTGTGCTCATGTTTGGATTTGTTCCAACCAGATCAAAAAATGCCTGCCAAGAAGCACTAGTGAACTTGCTATCTCTGTCACTGATTATAATTACGGGTAGTCCATGCAACCTAAAAATGTCCTTGAAGAATAGGGCAGCAACCTCACTAGTAGAAATAATGGACGCAAAACTTATGCATACTTTTTCAACCTGTCCACCACCACATAATTATTGTCTTTCCCTTGTGATTTTGGAATCCCAGTGATAAAGTCCATGGATACACTTTCCCCATTTTTGATCTGGAATAGGAAGAGGCTGGAGAAGTCCGGTAAGGTGTGTGTGCTCCACTTTGTTCTGTTGACATGCAGAACATTCCTTCACATACATGCGAACATCATCTTTAAGGCCCTTCCAAGTAAATCTCTCACTTACCTTCCGGTAAGTCTTCAAAAAACCAGGGTGACCAGCCATTGGTGCATCATGTGAAGCTTCTAAAATCTTCCTCTTTAGTGTAGATCCAGGCGCTAAGAAAATTATGTTTTTCTAGTAGATGAGGTCATCATGAACTTTGTACTCTTCATTCTAGTTTACCCCATCCAAAAATTCACAAGAAAACTGATCTTTAAAATATTCAGTAGCCAACTGAATCTTCCATTCATTAAACATTTGCAACAAAGAGAATGTGGGCTTACGGGAGAGCACATCAGCCACAACATTCATTTTTCCATTTTTATACTCAATGTCAAAATCATAACACTGAACTTTACTCACCCATTTTTGTTGCCTGTCATTGAGTTCCTTTTAGGTAAGGAAGTGTCTAAGACTATTGTGATCAGTATTCACATTGAATTTACCTCCCACCAAGTATTGTCAGAATTTGGCCAAGGCATGCATGATGGTCAGCATCTTCTTATCATATATCGAATACAACCTTTCATGTGGCTGCAATTTTCTGCTCTCAAATGCAATAGGGTGCCTATCTTGCATTAGAACAACTCCAATGCCTACACCAGAAGCATCACATTCCAGCCCGTCTTTGATATTTTCAATCAGAAATAGAAGATTTCATTTTTGAATGGGAGAATGACTTCTTTTCTTTCCACGATCCATTTGCAGTCTTGTTGGAGTCATATTTTTTCAGAATCTTTAAAGGTTTTAGATTACATTATTTCACCGGCACTTCTGGGTGAGTATTGTTTTCTGAAGGAGTTTCTATCATTGTTTTTATATTTCAGACATTATTTATTGATCAGTGGCATAGATGAGATCATCTCTGTCTTGAAATTCTTTGAATGGTTATTGTGGCCCGTCTTCCTTTACTTGACCAAGTTGTAGAATTGGATAGAGTAGGAGGAGTGTGCATAAATAAGCTCACATATGAGTATCTAGTTTTCAATTTTGCAAGTGATTTTTAGTAGTATGCAGTAGATATGGTTCAATTGAATAAGACTCCAACCCAATGGAGCACTGGTACATAATAGGACAGATTGCAAGTTTTCAATTTGCAGTGTATGGTTACAGGTTGCAGAGATGGAATGGAAAAGACGCACGGTTTGTTTGTTCTTGGAAGCTTGCAGGGAGCATGCCATCCCCAGCCAGAGACAACGGTTTTTCACCAGAATCTACTCCATCAAAATTATTCACAATTACGGCAGTGCATATGTAAAGATACACCTCAATTCTCGATGCCGAAATGTCCACTTACATTTTTTTGGAAAATGATTCCCTCAAAGTCTTCACTCTTTTAATCATCTTGCGTCAAGTTCTCCTTATCCTCCAAAATTCCGTCAAAATTATTGCTTGCTGATCTCTTAGCTCATTTCCCTAAAATAATAATTTTATTTAAAAATAAAAATCATTATTTTAGCGAACCAATTGCTTTTACCTATCCATTATTCTTTACATGTTATAACTTAGTTATTTAAAAAGTGGATAAGTATTATCCTATTTAAAAAATTGGTCTCCTGTCCACCTTATCTTGGTTTTAAGCATTCACATCATTGTCAGCCAAGAACAAATGTAGAATGAATTCATGCAAGAGCCCACGGGGGACACTCGTGCTCAATGAACCGATTAGACAACTACATGCCTATTAATATAAAAAGTTTGATTTTAAAATATCTCATGCATGTGGCATCTTACCCAGTGCACAAAAATAGGTGTTTGTCCATATGACACTACAGGAACTGAGAAGCATGGTAGGTGTTCAAGCGGTCAAGTGTGTTCTTAAAAATGCAAATATTGACTTTGAGATTTAGAGGCCACAAATTGACTTTGAAATCTACATTTTCGGATTGAGAGCTATATTTTTAGCAACATTTAAACTTTCAAAGATACATATGGAAAAATATTCTGAATTTGAAGGTAACAATTTCAACAATTCCAGAATTCAAGGGAACTTTTCATTAGTTTTTTTTTTGTTTTGTTTTTTTTTTCAAACGAAAATAATAGTATCTTGGTATTTTATTGAATCAAAGGTAACCTGGTACATCTTCAAGCAAAACTGTCAGGGAAACATTAATTCTTCATCATAATACAATAAAACAGCAAGATAACTAATCTCATAATAAAACCACACTATCAGTATTTGGGAATCAATACATGAAAAATACCTCTCATAAGAGTGCAATATATCATCAGTTAGAATAGGTCCCTCAGGAACATAACAAGAGCCCAAAAGCCTTATCCAAAGCAGGCTTGAAACTCTCAAAATTCCTGTTACTATTGCTTAGCTTAACCAGAATAACTCAAAGGTTCCAAGGAGACAAATGCCTGAAATAGAATAGAGCAAAGCTCTAAAAAAGCTGGAGTGAGACTTCCCCAAAAAACTCATCATCACATGATTCAGTGAGTAAGAGATGACCAAAAGCCATACTCAATGCTTCCTTAGATAAGGTGTCTTCCCTCTTGTTATGTTCCCTATAGACATGACTGAAATCCACCCGAGTGAATGAGGACATAAGCATCCTGGTGTTATAGCACCAAGCCTCAAGGTTCACCATGTCAAGGGTGGATTCACCCTTTGCCCAATTTATAATCATCGAGGAGTCGCCAAAGATATGTAAGTATGGCAACCCAATATCTTTGGCGACAAGTAAAGATGCCCAGAGTGCTAATAGTTCAACTCTAGTATTTGTACTGTCAAAACCCCAAAATTTCCGAAAAATTTAAAAATTTTAAATCTACAAAAACATTAACGTAAAGCAGTTTAACTAACATTAATTAGTTATGTGTTAACAACTTTCTATTAAATTCATCAATTGGTTATATTTAGTTACAGAACAGATCTTTTAGCTTACTGACTTTTGTTCCTCTTGTGACCATAAGGTGAAACTGTTATGCATAACTGGGCTTACTTAGCTTTCGAGCTAACGCAACGGTTTCCACTTTTCTTACAGATGTACAGGTAAGAGGTTGTGGCGCTGCATTTCGTAATTCTAGAGTATTTACTATAAGTTCGTCGTAAGAGAAAAAGCTCGAAAGAAAGTAAGAGACAAATCGTTTCAACTTATGTTAAGGTATATTCAAACTGGTTTCTTTCTAGTAAAAGTAAATTATGTTCCTATTGATCTGTCATCTTCTCTATTCTATTACAGTTGTAATTTATACAAAATTATCTTATTCACTCTTTAAAATCAAAGTAGAGAAACAGAGTTATGAAATCTATAATAAGGATCCAAATGTAAACAAGCATTTCAAAACAAGTGAAAACTGATAAGGGGCTTCCTGTATTACTGCAAGGGTTTGGCCTATCCTTGCCAAGTCCTTACTTACTATTGAGGATAACACTTTAAGTAAAAACATCGTCTCCACATGGTAAATACTACTTCCTTGTATTTTAGTAACTGGTGCTACAGATGCTATTTTAATCTTTGTAAATATATCATTTAAGAGATTACAAGTAGAAAGGAAACTATACCTAGCTTTCTACCTTCATGCCTTCCTTTATGAACTTCTAAACTATAATAGTAAATAAAGGAATTTAGCTTATAAAAGCTAGAAATCATTGAATAGTTCTATAATACTTATCATAGCCCCTTTACGCTTGAGCTTAAACATAAGACTAAACGTTCCAAGGGTGATCTTTACACTAGAGATAAGTTATTACTTTTAAACAAGGGATGATTTCAAGGCTAATGGCAAAACAATAATATGACCCAATGATTATATAGTTTGCAATATTAACAATCTATGGTCTTTATGCTATTAATCTTTTTACTTACTTAAGAACTTAAGGCACTTTATAATATAAAGGGGAAAGTTTATGTTAGAATTTTGCGCCAAGGTTTCTCTTTAAAAACTATACTATACAATGCAACCCTCCCATGTATATATGCTATGTTAACAAGGTTAAGATTCCCAATCGAATACTTTCCAACCATCAAGCTTATAAATACTATGGTGTCGTTACGCAAATTACTTATGATTTCAAAAGATTATCATAATAGAGTGGAGAATAATGAATAAAATCATTTGCATGCAGCGTAGGTTGAAAAATCATGCACGAAGACTTTGGATAATCTTTGCTCTTACGAATGATTGGGAAAATAATTCCTCCACCGAATTGTTGGTTGAACTATACAACAGAACCCACTCTGCGTTGATAAATTTAACCGCTGTCGTGGCAATACTACAACCATGCACTGCGTGGATAAAAGAGCTGTTGGTTAACCCTACCTTTCATTTTCTCCATCTTCCTCGGCGCTGGTCACTCTGCGACGATGCTATACACCTCTGCGTGGCCTCTCTGCTGCAAGTATACTCCGGCTTGGCCTTTGATAGTGGTTCGTTCCACACGTTGCTATATCTGTTAGCCATTCGCTCCTCCATTATTCCTTTCTCTGCCATACTGAACCGAACCCTTGCCAGAGCTACGCCTTCCTCTGAGAGTTTCTATGGTTGGACCTACTGTCTTTGCATTCTGTGTAAGGTTGAGAGTTACTCTTCCTTTTTCCTCCTTACAGGTGTTACCTCCTTGCGCTGTTAGCTGTGACTTGGTTACCAGCGGTCGTGCCTCCTCCACGGAACAGGTAAGATTAAGAAATTAATTCTTTGCTTACTGTTTGTCTTTAACCTTATGTTTTTAAAACAGGTTACAGCATTCTCATAAAGGGTTTATTCTTTGTGATTACAGGTTATTCAAACTCCGATGTGCGCGACCTTTGGTAAGAAGACTGGGGCAGCAGAATGAAATCCTGGTAATCCTGGTTACACCATGGCTTGTCCTCCTTATGGTTTACGTTGGAACCCTCGTGGGTTGGCTTTAAGAAGCCTGAAACCCTTACTGCTTCAGTTTGGTCTTAAAACTGCTGGTTAAAAGAATTAATAGAAGGAACCCTTCAGGCGATGTGAGGGCATTACGGCTTAGGTCGAGGTTGTAAATATTAGGTATCTTTTACATTTTAAGTGCTGTAAAAAAAAAACTGGGCTGCAGCCTGTTTGCGAAGAGGTTATGACCTCGACTTCTTGTCTTAATGTATAATTTTGGAAACACTGGGTGTTTTCGCCCATAGTCTACAATATAATATATTATACTGTCTTTCTTCTTCTGTAGCTTTTGTTTGTATTATTGCATTCATTTTCAATTTATGATATGTGTAAGAAATAAGTAAAATACAGGCTTATGACAGCCTTGTAGTGTTGATTTATAATGTGGCCGTAAGTAAATTATTGTCTTATCTTATAATTATTATTTTACTTGCATAAACTGGAATTTATAGGGTTAAACCCTAATTTTTACAGTTTGAGAATCATTACAGTTTCTTAATTTGATATTATGTATTAAAATACAAACTCTGTTTGTATCTGTGAGTAAATAAATGATTATTACCATATTAATTAAGCTCGATGTACGAGCAGTCTATTGTTCTATTATTTACCTTTATTTTTAAATTATGCAACTGAGTTATTTTACTGTAGATAAATTCTTTTATAAAAAATGTTGTCAGGGTTATGTACCTGGGTTATACCTTGATTTACTTGTTATGTAATCTTGTTA
>LPNX010807548.1:62666-125028 GCA_001517045.1 Pseudotsuga menziesii
ATTCTCCACTATTTTGGTGTAACTTATATATCTAAATGGTCCTAGAATCTTGATTATATTAATAGTATTTAAAATTTCAATAACGATGCACATGATCTTGCCTCCTCTCTATTTGGAAATAAACCTTGGCACTACAAATTTTGTCCCTAAAATGAATGCTCATTAAAATGTGAGAACAAATTTTAGAAAGTTAAATATTATGGAAGCTAGATTGTTACTCCTAGACATGAGAAACTAACATTTATGTTAATTTTATTGCAAACAATTATTGTGTGTAATGTAACAATTAACATAAGATCCCAGGATACATGTGTTAATAGAATGAAACACGTGGTGAACAAGAGTAGGCGCATGGCAGAAGACCCGGGATAAATGTTGAGAGACGGAGGTTGTACATCGACCCACTATAGTGTTATGAAGTGTGAAGGAATTGAGGGGTTTGGTAGGGGTTTAAGTTAGTATTAATATGGATTTAGTAAAGTATTAATAGGGTTTAGATATGAATTTAGTTAGGGGTGAATAGGGATAGTAGGGGTTAGTAGGGGGTAAGGTAGTAATATTGAGGGGGGGTTAAGTAGGGTTAGTGAGGTTAGATTAAATGGTAGGTTTAATTTATGTTTTGAAAAAAGGGGGTGGGGTATGAAGATTTTTTATTAATATTATAACTTATTAACCAATTTCAAATAAATTTTTATAAAAAATTTATTATTTGTCTCGGGCCTACAGTTGATTAATTGTCTCTATGGTTCATATAGGTTTGTTTAGTTGGTGTTTTATGGATTTTTTTCAATCCTCCATGAATTCACGGAGGATTGAAAAAAATTGGGCTGCATTTCGGCTTGCCCGAGACACATTTCAAAATTAAACCGGTAGCATAAACACTACCGGTTGACATAATTTATATATATATAACAAATTAACAAAAAAATTCAATTTAACTACAAATTTTCAAAAATCCGGCAGCATTTCTGCTTGCCGGTACACATTTTAAACATGAAATTATAAAAACATACATTTACCAAATTTTAAAACAAATTTTATAAATTTATAAAAAAAAAATTTAATTCCATTTAAATTGAAAAACAATTATTTAAACTGTTACCTCTTGGCTCTGACGCCATCGCGACGAGGTTAGGTTGCTTCGAGGTGCCAATCCTTATGCCGTTGTTCCGTCGTTCCTCGGTCGAGCTTCCACAGTGAAAAATTTGTCAAAGAAACGACCGCGGCCTCTTTTTATAATTTTTTCGACACAGGCACCTCGATCGAGGTCTATACCTCGACCGAGGTGCATACCTCGACCGAGGTGCATACCTCGACCGAGGTGCATACCTCGACCGAGGTATTTCTTAACCCTCGGTCGAGGTATTAATACCTCGACTGAGGGTTAAGAAATACCTCGGTCGAGGGCTGAACAGGACCTCGGCCGAGGGCTTGATAAAACCTCGGTCGAGATATTAAGACCTCGGTCGAGGGCTTGTTAAACCCTCGACCGAGGTACGTTTTTCTGTTTTTGTCGAAATGCGCTTGCCAAAAAGTGTTACCCAGGTCCACGGATTCACCCATAATGATTTCATGAAAAATGGGTTTAGCATCTCATTCAATGAATGGATATAGATCCACATGATCAAGCAAAGAATCATGGATTGCAAATGTCGAGTGGAAAAGTATTCAAGCATTTTGTTATATATTCAAACTTTGAAGCAAAGGATCGAAATAATAATTTTAGATTTCAAGGAGTTGAGAAGGAAAATTGATCTCATCATATCAGGACTATTAGTTCTAGCATTGGTAGAAGATTATCAATAAAATAACAAATCCATATTCAAGGGTGAAATTATGAGTCAAAGGATCAAATTGCATCCTAAATCTTCAGGAACTTGATGAGCATTTTTAGGAACCATTTATATAATTTCCAGGTTTTACTACCAGGCTTGCACACACAGTTAACAAATTCTTTCAGACACATCCAGATTTTGAGGCAACAGTTGGGATTTTAAGGAATGAAGGTGACCAATCTAGGTGAAACTTATTTACCCGACAAACTTTCCCTTGGGATGGGATAGTGTCAAACCATTGCATGAGAGCACCGACGGTGCTCATTTGACAGGCTCCCCTTCCGACGAAAAGTCTGTCGGGTAAATAAGGCACTCCTTCAATCGACAGCTAAGAAGATCTTGATTAACTTCATTCCAGATTTCCAAGCATTAAGTTAGCAACCAAGAAGAAGATTTAATGCACAAGTGGTAGGGGATTCATCAGTCAAAGATAATTCCAAATTCTTGTGAGATCTGACTTCAACAACTCCATCAATTCGATATTTTTGACAGTTTTTCCAGATTTCTTGTAACATTGTTTTTTTTAGTATGTAGATTGAAGTTGTATTCTAGAAAATAGAAATAGTTTGTTGACGTAATGATTAATATAAATTATGATTTTGGAAGGAGTGAGGAGGAGAGTTCCAGCGGAGAGGCTGAGAGTGCATTAGGAGTGTGGAGATCAAACTACTACTATATTTGTAGGCATGTATTACATTTTCTATGTTTATAAAGAATGCTTTGAAGTGATTATATGCGAGTTGAACCAGCCTTGTTTTAATATTTGAAATGATAAATGTTATGTCTTGTTCATAATTCTTTCCCTTTGATAGTTGTTTCCTATACTTTGATCCTTATGAATAAGTTGTATGTGTGTATCAATGATTTGGATAAAACTTGTTCATTCCTTATATAAGTTCATTCTCGTAATCCGTATGCCCTTGTTACTATGTTTCTACATCCACTGTTAGTAATCTGGAGATGTTAGCCTGATCTTTATTTCTTTTACATTTTTATAAAACAACAACCAACCTAGTCATCCATAAATATAAGATTATCTAGACTTTGGACCTTAGCAGTCAAGGTACAGACTCTAGTGATAACAGATGAACTTTGAAAAAATGAAAGGTTAGAGGATCTTCTCTCATAGAAAATTGCATTGGGAATACATTGAAACATGACAATTTACATGTATCCTAATTATGTTATGTCTTAACTTCTTCCCACCGAGTCACCATCTTGTTTGCATGTTGGAGTCTCCTCCAAATTCTCCACATACACAGTGACGTCCCATCCCCAAGCTCTTAACATCCTCTAATAAACTCAAATATGCAAGTGTGTACAAAGTGGAGGATATTTGTAACTCAATTATGCAAGTGTGTACAAAGTGGAGGATGGTAGATCTTCTTAAGGATTGAGCTATGTTGTTACCTCCATGGGCGCCCTCGCTCTTATTACTCCACTTCTCCACCATCATATCAAGCATTAGATGACTTAATTACATCATAGGAGGTGGCATGCGCTAATCAAAACCCCATTTTTTAATTTTCCCTTTGCCTAATTTTGAGGCCAAACTTGAATATTGATTGGCAATTGAAATTTGGTTTTCTGAGCACGTAGTAGAAGGAAGTACAATCAAAAGATTTTACAAGAAATTAAACTCTTTGGACATACTTAGCCACTTAAGCATTATTGAGAATTGATTGAAAGAACATGTAGTCTTTTATAATCACCAATTCCTTGACCATTGTTATATTCTTAATCCCCAATTCTTTATCTTCTTAATCCTTAATACAACGCTAGAATCTCCACCTTATTAATAGTTATTTCTTGTAGTCCCCAAACTAATACTAATCTTTAAGTTATCTTTAATCAATAATAACCTCACACTTGCCACCCCTGACAACTTTCTTTTATTATTAAAATGATATAAATTACATTCTTTCTACTTTAAAAACATATATTTGTATTTTCTCCACTTTTATTTACAATATCTAAGTTAGAATCATTGTGTTTTCTCCACTTTGAATTTCAATATCTAAGTTAGAATCATTGTGTTTTCTCGGCTTTGAATTTCAATATCTAAGTTAGAATCATAATCTGTTTAGAATAATAATATTCTAAAAGCAGATATAATTATATTTTTCTACCTTGTTTACCCACTTGCTATCATGTTTTCTCCACTTTCATTTGCTATAAATACGTTAGAATCATTTCGATCGATTGTCTACTTTTTTTTGGGATCATTCTTGTACATTCATGGCCCAATAATTCATTCAATTGACATCCACTGAGATAAAGGACATTCATATTTCTCCACTTTGTTTGTTGCCCTGCAATTCAATCAATAAAGAAGATTCACATTGCCTTCCACTTTCTATATTCACTCCAGTGTCACTTTCACTTTATTTTTCCTTTGTATGTACATCAACCTAACATTGGGGCCATTTATTACTGTGA
The DNA here is from genome assembly GCA_001517045.1 of Pseudotsuga menziesii. NCBI lineage: Eukaryota > Viridiplantae > Streptophyta > Pinopsida > Pinales > Pinaceae > Pseudotsuga > Pseudotsuga menziesii. The sequence continues at coordinate 66,941 of LPNX010807548.1, forward strand.
ACTGGAAAAAGCACATGGCTTTCATCCACCAATGGAATTGAAGGAAATTTTATAATTTATCATGTTTGGATGCGCATCAACATTGTTATAAAAGTTTGCAGGCACGATATGGATAGAGTAGAGGAATGCGGTTGAAAACTTCTTTGGAATGCACCTTGAATTGGGTGTATTCCAGGATTGACAGGAAGCAGATACATTATGCAATTGTTGATTACAAAGTTTGTTGGCTGCTTAAGATGGCTGTTTAGCATCCCTTCAGTACAGCTTGCCTTCAATGAAACAGTAACAGATTCCGTTAATTTATTGGCTGCTGTGGGAATCCCCTGCATAGGAAATCTAGCAGTTTTTGCTGCAAGTTTATTTTCAGTGGGTGTATTCAAGGTTTGGCAGGGAAGCCCATTCATCATACAGGTATTGATTTGAAGATTGGCTGCTGCTTGGGATCTCTATTTGCTTCATTATTTGGGTAGATTCCATCCTCTAACAGAGCCTAGTCCAAGAGAGCCTGTTATGCCTTGATTAGTGAAAGTTTTGGAGATAGTATGCATTGTATCAGGAATAGCAGGAACTTTGGGTATAAAGGCTTTTGGGAGATGGATATATGGTGTGAAGTAAGGTCTACTTTATCTTCTCAACAAGATTGTAGAGAAGACACATGGCTGACTGTGTTCTCAAATATATGTTAAATTTACTCAAAATACATTCAAATCTATAAGTTCTGAACCTGTGTTTATATTATGAATTGCGAGCCATGTTGCCTGGTCAAAGCTGCTGATCAGATCTAAAGATAATGAAGCCAGAGGAGTCAGAATGATGGCTTTGGATGGCCTAAACAGTATGAGAAATATTAACACTGCAATCTAGTAACATGGATGGGAAATATTAACACTGCAAACTTAATAGTGCCAAGGTTTGCAAAAGTATTAGTGAACCTTGCCCTAATTGGCTGGTTCAGTGTGGATGATGCCTCTAGCTCTTCGGTAATTTGGACAGCAAAGGAAGTAGACTTGCTGCTTATGGGTTTGAGATTATGTTTTGGACAGTAAAGGAAGCGGATCTCCTTCCTATGCTTTTGAGATTATGTTTTGGACAGTAAAAGTCCAAGTGGATTTGCTACATATGTCTGTAATGTCCCGGTTTTGACCCCGTTGCATTAGATGTATATGATGTATAAATTGTAAATGATCATGGTGTGGAGCTAAAGGCCAAGGCCCAACCATTGATCGGTTATGTTATGTTTTGGATTTAAATTGTCACCGATGGTATATCGGGGCATGTGGCATACGTTTTGAGTTATCCTCATGTAAATATGCATTTATAATTAAAATGAACACAACCAGCTACAGTCGCGGCAACTAAATCGAATGGGGGAATGATTTTCACAAGGATAAGGGTGGGGAAATTTGTCAACCTTGGCCAATGAGGGAAAATAGCCATGTGTTCTCTTCCTTTTGTCTCACCCAACCACTGAAATTAATAATTTCTGTTGGTAGCTGAGGGAAGTTATGGCAGTTAATTGTTTTGGGAGTGGGGTGGCAGGACTGTCAGTCCATGCCTCCACGCACACTCCACCCATAGTTGACTTCTGAATGGAAAGGAAAAAAACGCACTCTTCACCCACGCAGATTTTTCTTCCTCTCTCCACGTGTTGCTGAGCACCCACGCACTGAAAATTCGCGTCCTCCTGGTAGCTGTTCACCTTCACGCACTTCCCATTTGGCCGCTCACTGTTTTCACGCACAGGAATTTCCCTGGGTTTTACCCACGCGATTTTCTCCTGGAAATTCGCGTCCTCTCCATTGCTGTGCATTCTCACACAGAGGGATTCCTTCCCGTTTTGGTCTTCACGCACAGGATTTTCCTGGATTTACCCACGCAGCAGTTTTCCTCTGCGGATTGGTGAATAGTGTGGCCGTATCCTATACTCACGGGACGATTTTGGGTTCTGCATTGTTGCTCACGCTCACCCACAGGCGGGGAGACTGCAATTTCTTTTCCAACTCGGTCTGTGTATGTTTTCTTGGTGATTTCGTAGCCCAGGACGGGCTGTGTTTTTCCACGTTGTTGGTTGTGTTGGTTGTGGTCTTCCTTACATGCTGGGGGCTGTTGTAAATTCGCGTGAGAGTCATTTTGGCCACGATAGGGCCAATAATGACTCAGAATTCGTTTTCCCTGTTTAAGCTGTGACAGTTGACTTGATTACATACGTGCAATTGTTGGTCTTCAGACTGTGGGAGGGGCAAGGATGTTGGCTTAGATTTGCTTGATAAACCTGGTGGCTAGAAACCACATAGAAAGAGCTAGAGGGCTGGCCTTCTTCTCCATCACCCCTGAATAGCATTGGAAGGGAATGCAGGGCCTGAGGGACTGTGTAGCAGAGAAGGGACTGATTCCTTGTGTTGGGTGTGTTTGGGTGTCTTAGAGGTCAAGCTAGTTCTGGTGTGGGTGTTCTTGGCTCTGTAATGAGCTCACCAGCTTAGCAATTTGCCTTCTCTAGCTCCTTAATGGCCTGATAAACAAAACTGTGTTGGCTTGGCTGTGTTTTGTATATCCCTGGCTATGTGTAAGCCTGCTAGTTCCCTTATTCCTTGGAGAATCATGCCCAGCTCGGGGGTGGCAGCGTTGCTGAGAGATTAAGGAGCACGCTGGCCTATGGTTGGGTGGAACGTTGCAGTGACGTAGCTGGTTGCGGATCGAGTTCATCATAAGATAAGTGATTTTATCCATTTTACTTCTGCAACTGTAATGTTTGTTAATGAATATGAAATGAACATGTTGAATGAATGCTAGCTTAAATGTATGATGTTTCCGCTGTGTATGATAGATTATTGCATCTGTGCATGATAAATGTTCATGTGTGTATGTTTAAGCATTCTGTTTATGAATTTTTAAGCCTGTACATGTTCATGGGGCACTCAACCCGGGTGGTTTAAGCCATGGTTCCCGTCCTCTCTGCTCGCTTGGAGGGATGGGGACGTGACAATGTCTGCTTAAACTAGATCTCTGGTCAATTTTAATGCTGTAGAGGTACTCTTGTAGGCCTAGGCTGGGGATATACATTCCATGTACCCTCTGAACCCAGAGTGTATTGATAATGGCAGTTATTGGTATAGGTTTTTTGATGGGCATGGACTGTTTGCATTTGTATTTGGGCAGATTTCATTGTCTAATCACCTAGGGAGTAGAGATTTAGAGTAACAATAAGAGAATGAGTTTTAATATTTATTATAAGGCTGAATTTCAATAGAATGAACTCCATCACAATTCTAAAAAATCTCATTTCAATGGGATTTACAGGTCATTTTATATATCAGTTCAGTGCATTATCACTTGATTAACATAGTATATCTTATGATTGGCTTACCATTTTCTTTTGAACGTGAGATCAGATGAGTCAAATGCATTAAGATGTAACATCTGACATGGGGACACAGTTTTGGAAAGTGAATACTCCAAAGCCCAAAATCTCCAAATCATCACTAATTTATGTATCAAGATTATGCATGAAGGTTCTACCTAAAGTTATAACTTAAAATAGATATAATCTGTATTCATTTAGCAATATTTTATAAGTCAGAAACTATTACAGATTTAAATATTTCTACTGAATATATAGATAAGTTCAAAATTGATAAACCTTTGATTTGGAATTTGTAACTGTATTATTGCATTGAGAGTAGTTAGATGCATCTACATCTACAGCTCTAGAGATGTTCTCACATATATAAGGTTATATATCCTCTTCAAAAAATTCTAAAAAAATCCAATACTTATAATAAATAATATTAATACTATATGTAACCTGTGTATTGATAGAAACAAAAATAAAATCATCTCTATACATATGAAAGAGAGATTTAATATATATACTGAATATAAAAATTGTTACGAAGAGATAAAAAGATTTGATAGATGCTTAATAAATTTGAAGGTAAGATGAATCTATATTGATATACACTATCAGTCACAATAGAAACCTATCTATATACAGTATTTAACATGAAAAAAAAGGACATTCAGAAATATTAGACACCACCTCACAGTAATCTAACTTTAGCAGGCTTCTATAGGGTTATGATAATCTGAACTTCAAAATTTTACTCAAAATGTTCTATACTAATCAAAATCATTGTCATTTTTCCTTTGTAAAGGCGCTCTCCATCATACCTTTCTGATGAGTCTGAACTATATTTGCTCTGAATGCTCTGTTATCTAGAGATATTCCAAGATAGGAAGGTGCATTTGCATTAGGACTTCATTATTTTTGTGCTTATTATAGAATAACTGCTTCCTTCAACACAAATTATTTTTGTGCTTATGATAGAATAACTGCTTCGTTACAATACAACTCTCAATTTAAATCTTACACAATTAAATGTATTATAGAGATTTTTAATTGTTATCCTCTGTTTTTAATTTAACTCTTGTATTTTCTGGATAGTGATAAATACAAGAAGTTAGGCTTTCTATATAATAAACTAAATCCAATAACAAGTATTACAATCAAATAATAGCAACAAATGTGTACAGACCAGTGATCATACATTAAAAAAAAAAATTGGAAAATTTGAATATTTTTGTGAAAACAATAGCAACAAATGTGTACAGAACAGTGATCATACATTAAAAAAAAAAAATGGAAAATTGGAATATTTTTGTGATTTTTAGGTTATTTAAGGTGATTTTTGCATGTCAATATGTATTTAAAGTTGCAATTTCATTCATTTTTAACGGTAATTTAAAGGGTTTGAGGGCCTTTAAATTAGAGTAACTTGATAAGTAGAAAAATAATTAATTCTTGATCATTTAGATTAATTTAAATGGATCAAAAAATTTAATGGTAAAGTTTCCCAAGGAAATGGTAACTTTCTGCAAAATTTCTGCTTGATTTATACAACAATTTTGATAAATAAGATGTTGAGTTTGTTTAATAGTTAATTTGCTACCTTTAAATAATATATATCATTAAAATGGGAAATCAAACAATGGGTTTCACTAAATTTGCAGATATGTGATTGACCATATTGTGATACAAAACTTAGATACATACAATGCAATGATGATGGTCATTGGTGATTGTTATTGTCTAGTGAAACAAACTTTGGTTTATCAAATATTAAGAAAATTACCAAGGAATTAATTGGGTTTTTTAAAGAATAGTATTTATATGTAAAAAAAGATTGAAGAGAAACTGTGTAAATCTTCTTAGTTTGGATGAATTTACAATTTAGTAAGGTTAATATTGTCACAACTATTTTGAAATTGAGATTTAATATAGGTATACATAAGGCATTCTAAGAGATTGTTTTTAATCATGTATCTTCTTAGTATCATAAAAATGACAAATTAGTATGAATCGGATGACATTTTAGAATTTGTCCAATGCTTTGTGAGTCATTATGGGGCTTGTGAAAGTTCATTATTATTTTAACAATATTAATTTTATTCTTTAAGCTATTTATAATAAAAACATACTTTTGATCTTCTAAATAGTTGTGAATGGCATATTCATAATATCTTAATTTTCTCTGTTGCCCTATTTATCTTTACACCACATTTTCTCCTTAAATTTGTATGTATTTTTAATGTAATCAATACTCTTTAGAGATATATGACTTTGACTACAACTTGAATCAGCTTAGCATTTACATGTCATTCCCTTTTGAGATATATATGACTTTGACTACAACTTGAAGCAATCTTAGGAAGCCTCTTATCTTCTAAACACACACACACATAGGTGAATAGTAAATATGAAACATATATAGGTGAATAGTAAATATGAAACATACAATTTACTACTGAAATTTGTAAATTATATCACACATACCCTAAAATGGTCTTCTTTACCTCTAATATATAGCTAGAACTATGAAAGTGACATGTGGGATAAACAATTTTCCTTTTCCCTTATATATCGATTGGTAATAAGAGAGTTTATTACATGATCCATGTGGGATAACTCAATTTTGTAATATTAAAGTTATTGATGCCTTTACACAACCAACACCACCACACAAGTCATCATTGCATATTCCAACAGGTATAGTCATACATAAAATTAGTGTGAGTTTTTTTTGGATTATTTTATCATAGCTTTTGTTAGTTGTTTGTGAAGATCACAGAGGCACCTTGCCATAAGAACAATATCATTAGTGTAACAAAGAAGGATGTGTGATCCAGATTTGTGTTGAACAAAATGAAAGAACATATATAGAATCATAAACATTGACATATTGCAAAGAAAACAAATATACAGTAAACACATTTTCTATTAAATGGTGGAAATAGAACAAACTATAAATACAACACCCAGAATGGTGGTAGCTATCTCTAAGAAGAGATGTGGCTGCTACGCTCATCCATGCCAAGTTGAATACAAAATGAGGCCAAAGAGGCATATGTATAATAGGCATGAGGGAGAGAACCCTAAAGGTCCAAAACATAACCCTAGAAGATGAATCGACATAAAGTTTGTGGCCCTAAGGTGCTTAGTTGAACAATCAACTTCCCTAGAGCATAACGTTTGCATACGATCTCCAATATGGGTGCTTGATGTCCCATTGGAAAGGTCTATTTGAGCTTTAAGTTTTCAAATTGAAGCGAAATGCATGCCTTTGAAAACCATTTGGCCCCCAAATCACCAAAAAATGTTGTTTAGGGCTTCAAAACAACCCCAAAAGTTTGGGACCCGAAAAATCGTAGAAAAAATAACTAAGAAATTGTCAAAATAGACACTTGTTTTGAGCGAGTGTAATAGGTGGGTGGCCATCGATCTCCATCTGGATCAATGTGACTATTCCAACTAATGTAGTGCCAACATAACCTACTACTTTCAGTTATGTCTCCTACTTGTCACTGTGAATGCCAAAAAAGGTACGGGACATGGGACAACCTTGTTTAAATTCTATATTACAACTAATTTCTTATAATCAACCATTATGTTCCCAAATGTAGCGATAAAATTCTTGTACAATATTACGGTAGCAAATCAACTCAAAAGGAACCTTTATCTCTTCTAATCTATTCTAAAGGTCATTTCTAGACATTGTGTCAAATCATTTCCTAAAATCAACCACAAAAGAAAATAAAATGGTTTTGTTGTTATGACATTCCTCTATCATGATTTTAAGTGTAATTAAATGCTTCATGATTAAATGATAAATTTTAAAGTAACTATGACAGGTAGCACTTTTTCAAACCACTGTGAATTGTTTCAATATAAAACCCAATCACAAGCAATACATTAACCATAACATATACATATTAATCACTATACATTGGAACTTTTAGTTGAAGAAATATTTCTCTTGCCTAGAGCCATCTAATTATATAACAAGTGTTTGCTCTGTGTGGAATGTAGGGATAGATAATAAAAAATCTTGAATATAATGCTAGAGTCGTCTAATTATTGCGTCCAGAGGTGGTATCTATAGCCCAAAGTGGATGATATGTGTCATGTTTTGTAAAATTAGCAAAGCTATAGGATCACCAGGATGGATTGAACCTCACTGTGAAAGAAGAATGAATGAGGACGAATTTCAATGCTATAATGATCAAACAATCATGGTGAAATTATTCAAACAAGAGGCACAAATTTGACAGCATAACACAAATACGGTAATCCTTAACATGTATGTAATACATCCATGATACAATAAAGATAATTTGAGTTCTCTAGTAGTGATTTGAATCTCATGACTTGGACTAAATCCAGACATCACTAAATGTGGGAGAATCGCCACTAGAGGTTCACTAGTGTAACTTAGGACAACTGAAACACTTCACAGTCAGTTAACTATTCAAGGTTGGTGAGAAAAGGTGGCTAACCTCCTTAAATCATGCAAAGTTGGCGCTCGACTAATTGAAGATGAACTGACTTTGGTACATCAGAGCATAACTCAACACAGATAAGGGTGAATTGATGGTGGGACTTCCATGACTCAATGTGGGTTCCTAAAATATAGGGATTGACCCCATGAGATCTTAAACTCATGCAAACTGGCACATCAAGTGGTAGGTGGGCCCCATATATATTCTCCATGGCACTATTGAAGTTGAAACTTATTTCTAAGCTATGAAACTCACATTTAGACTATGGTGGACAAGGGAGGATTAAAAATAATCCTAACACCCCCCATTAATCCAAACTTGGACAACTTGGGCTTTGGAAACTTAGACCAAAGGTCACCCATACAATCTAATGCAAAAAATTAACTGCCCAATAAACCAAAGAAATTGGGAAAACCTCATGGGAAACCCCCCCTCCCTCAAAATGAAAAGCGGATTAGAAACACAACTGAATCAAACCTTCACACCAAGAAGAGACGTTAGGAAAAACAAAAATCTTTTCAGTAAATATTTGGTGAATATGTCTGCAACCTGCTCCTCAGTAGGGAGGCAATGCAGAATGATAGCCTTACTATGCATTAGTTCCTGGATGTAGTACATATGGACTTCAATGTGTTTGGTCCACTGCTTCTGTATTGGATCACTAGAAGTTTTAATTGCACTTTGATTATCACAGAAAATTTCTACGAAAGGAGAAGTGTGAATTCCAAACTTTTTTAGAAACCCATGTATCCAAACTACCTAAATAACTGCATTCACAACCCCTCTATACTCTACTTCATCTAAATAGATAGAAAGAGTTGTTTTCTTCTTACTTGAACAACATATTGGTCCAGATCCCAACATGAACACAAACCTCGAAGTAGATTTTATGTCACTATTGTCTCCAACCCATTCTAACTTAGTAAAACCAGCCAGATCTAGCTGAGAACCAACAGAATAGTGAATCCAAACTCTCTAGTACCCTTCACATAATGCAAGATGAACTTTTTTTCCTTCCAATATAGCTCACGTGGCTCCTACATTAACCTAGCAACGACACTCACAACATATTACAAGTATGGTCTCAAGTGAGTAAGGTACAATAAGTTATCAATCAATTGTCTATAGAGACTAATGTCAACTAGGGATGTAGAACCACCTTCTTCCAATCTGATGCCATATAGGAAGGGGAAGGATTATGATTTACAATAATTCATATGGAACCTATTTAGCAAATGATCTACCTATATATACTGAGTAATCATGATCCCCAAAACCTTTTTATTCACTTCAAGGCCAATAAACTGCCTTAGCAGTCCTAGATATGTTATCAAGAATGCCTTGCTCAAAGATTACTTGATGTCTCTCAATACATCATTTGAACCACCGATAATGAGCAAGTCATCCTCATACAATACAATCAATAGTAAGAAACCTCCCTTCTGCTGCATGTAGACATTGTAGTCAAACTTGTACCTTTCGAATTTTTGTGACAGTAAGAAGGCATCCATATTGGCATACCATGCCCTTGGGGCTTGCTTAATCCCATATAGAGATTTCCTTAGTTTGAAAACCAATGAGGAATATTCAGTGTACCCCTCAGGTTATCTCATGTAGATCTCTTCTTCCAAGTCACCATGGAGGAAGGGACTCTAGTTCACATCGATGTGATGTACTTACCATTTCTTCGAAGATGCAATGGTCAAAACCATCCTTATGGAATCTATTCTTACAACAGGGGTGAATGTTTCATTGTAGTCCATCCCATGAACTTGTGAAACCCCTTTGCAACTAACTGATACTTGTACTTGGTAGTAGATCCATCTGCCGCTAGTTTGGTTTTGTAGATCCATTTGCATTGGAAAATATTTCTCCCTAGAGGTAAGGAGACAAGCTCTCAGGTCTTGTTGTTCCGTGTTGAATTATATTCATCGTCCATGGATAAATGCCAACTTGTATCATGGAAATCCTCTTTGTAAGACTAGTATCATAACCCATCATCATGTAGAACCTCTCTGGGAGAAGTGGATCTCTGTGACAGAGCACAAGGTTATCCTCCTAAAATTGAGATTTGGTTCTCCTTTTGTCACATGGATCCCCAACATTGTTACCAACAGTTTCAATGGGTTTTTGAGCCCGTTTAGGCCTTGGATTGAGAGTAGGAGATGAATCTATATCTAGATATGCTTGATATTTATTCTCAAAATAAAGATTTGGTTCATCTTGGTCTTCTTCTTCAGATTTTCAATTTGAAACATCAGTAGAATCATCATAATATGCAAATGGTGCAGGTTGAGCATTTATACCTTCCTCTTCAGTTGGTTGTTTATCATGCAGTGGATCTTCATTGAATTGGACACTTCACTCTATGAAGCCTATTATGGTTGCAATCTCCATCAGTTTGTATGATTTTGCATCATTTGCATATTCAAGCAAAATGCATTCGCTACTTTTAGGTTGGAAGTCTTTCCTTTTCTCAGATGAAATTATGGACCATTCTTTGGAGCCAAAGCCCTTAGATGTGAGACATTAGGATTATGTCCCATCAATGCTTGAAACGGAGTGGCCCCAACCACTGAATTATGAGGTACTTTGTTCTATATGTACGAATCACAGTTCACTACTTCATCCCATATATATGGTGGAAGATCTCTTCCTTCAAGAAGGAAGGTGTCCATCTCTTTCAAAGATGAGTTATTCCTTTCAACTACACCATTTTGTTGTGGTGTATATGGGGTTGGATGTTGCATTTGAATACCTTCTGAAGCACAAAGCTAATGAAACTCTCTTCTGATGTACTCACCTCCATTGTTTGATCTGAGTGCTTTGATCTTCTTCCCAAGAGTGTTCTTAGCTAAGGCTTTAAAAACTTTAAAGTATTCAAACACCTCATACTTATTCTTAATAAAGTAGATCCAACAATATCTTTAGTAGTGATAAATAAAGGTCAGAAAGTATCTAGATCAATTCATGGATGTTGTAGGAATTGGTCCAGAAACATCACTATGAACCATTTCAAGTGAAGAGGAAACTCTTCTTTCCTTCCCAACTTCATACCTTTGCTCTGGGTGCTTACCTACCAAGAAACCAATACATACACCTTAAGAGGACTTGATGAGAGGAAATCCCTCAACCATCTCTTCATTGTGAAACTGTTGGAGATATTTGAATTTAAATGGACAAATATCTCATTGCAAATTTTGTTGGTTTCATTAGCATGAATCAATAGGGCCATTTGTTATGACTGAGGAAGAAAATGTGAGAATTCATATGTATTGAAGGCATGATTTGTAGCTCCTTTCACTATCAGATTTGTAGTAGATATTTCTGAGATCATCACTAATTCAGGTTCAAATATGACTCGCTTTGGTGAGCCTATATGGGTCATTTGATATACATACAACAAATTTGGCGCCAAGGAGGGCACATAGATGACATTTTTGAATAGTCCATTCTCAAACTGAATTGAACCCTTCCCAACAACTGGGATTTGAGACTCATCTCCCATGTGTATGATAGGACCACCCTATATATCTAGAGAAGAGAACGATTCCTTGGAGGAAGCTATGTGATTGGATGCTCTAGAGTCAATGAGAAAATATTGTGACTGAGAGAAACCTGCCTCAGTGCATGATATCTCTCATGATCTTCAGTCTTGTTTCCAAGATCAGGCTTCCTTGTGCCTTCATGGAGGGAAATATTATTCTGTTCAAGGAGTCTTGACATATGGTCTATGGTTTTCTTCATACATAGGTTCTCTTGATGATTCCCTGTCTTGTAATATGAACACTTGGTATTCTCAAACCTCTTATGAGTGTCCTTGTTAGAAATAGAGGCTCCATCTAAAGGACTTTTCTTCTCCTAAGGTTTGGTTTCAGTGCTATTTTTGTCCTTCTCCTTCTGTATCCCTTTATCTTGCACATTCTTGGTCTCCCTATCCAAGAGAGTTTGAATTTTGGAGGCTTTGAGGGATCCCATTTGAATCAACTTGACATGTTCTTAAATGACAGATTCAATGAATGCATCAAGTGAGGGAATTCACCAGTTTTGGGTAGTCAGTCTCTCAGAATAGAAGTTGGAAACAAATACTGAAAACTATGGGCCAACCATTCTCATAATGGAGAGCACTGATTGCTCATCCTTCTTGTCAATTCCACACTATTTGTATTGCATGACCAAATGCTTGAACTTGGAGAAGAATTGCTAAATGGTTTCGAAACTTTTGGGTTAAAGAGCAATCAGTTCATTTCTAAAATGTGGCCTATCAGCTCATCCTTCTTGTGAAACATTGATTTGAGCTTCTGCCATACTTCCCTTGGTTTTTCTAATCCATCAAGGTGGAATAGTAAATCCCTAGAGATATGAATGGACATGAAACCAAAGGCTTCATCCAATTTGTTCAGATACTTCAATTTCTCTAAAGGTTGTTGGGGTTCGACCTCCTTTCCCATTGCAACCCTATACAAAAAATTTACACAACACAATCTGCATATACTCCCTCCAATCCAAATAATTGAAGGGTGTGAGGATCCTCGATCTCAAGGATGCTAAATTCTCCATTTCACAGCTTCAAGAGCATCACAACTCTTCTGAATTCTTCAATTTACTTGCATACAACTTTCAATTCAAAATCAAACTATTTCAATCACTCTCTACTTTGACATGTACACATTATCAGGGTGCTTCACACCTCACTAGACTTCTTTGGATAAATCCAGAGGGAGGAAGGCAAAGATATCAGAAATTATGTGGAACCTAGTTTCTTTTAGTGCATCAATGGAAGTTTTCGAGGATTGAAGATGGTCTAAGCACCCGCTCTGATACCATGTAAAATTATCAAAGATACATGATCATCACATTGGATTGAACCTCGCAATGAAAGAAGAATCAACGAGGAGGAATAATTTCAATACTAGAATGATCAAACAATCATGGTGAAATTATTCAGACAAGACGAAAAAATTTGGCAGCATAAAAAAATATGATAATCATTAACATGTATATAATATATCCATGATACAATAAAGAGGATTCTAATCCTCTAGGAGTGATTTGAATCACATGACTTGGACTCACTCCAGACATCACTAAATGTGGGAAAATCACCAGTGGAGTCTCACTAGTGTAACTACAGACAACTAAAACACTTCACATTCAGTTAACTAATCAAGGTAGGTGAGAAAAGGTGCCTAACCTCCTTAAATCATGTAAATTTGTCTCTAGACTTACTGAAGATGAAGTGATCGTGGCCCATTGGAGCATAACTCAACACATACTAGGGTGAACCAATGGTGGGGCTCCCATGACTCAATGTTGGTTTCTAAAATATAGGGATTGGCCTCTAGAGCTCCTAAACTCGTGCAAACTATCACATCAAGTGGTAGGAGGGCCCCAAATAACTTCTCCACGGCACTAATGAAGTGACAACATATTCCTAAGCTAGGAAACTAGCATTTAGACTATGGTCGACAAGGGAGTATTACAAATAATCCTAACAATTTTGTCACGCTCATGTGGCACATGATATCTCCTTTAACTAATATATATGTATATACAACATCCCCTGTAAAATTTAAATTCTCTAGATTGTAAAACACATTTATATAAATATACATCGAATCATTGAATATCAAGATACATGCTTTTCTGGGTGAAAAATATACATCAAATTTCAATTTCAATTTCCATTCATGCATTCTCACATTTTAAATAAATCTTTTCATAAATAGTTACAAGACAACTCAATCTTTTCGTATTAGTTTGTCTTTCCTTGATTTAATCTACAGGAGAGACATATTCACAACATAATAACTTGATATGGATTAAGAATAACTATTTTACTTCATAATAATGAACAAATGCATTTTTTTCTTATTTGTTGGATTTTGGCGTGTGGATTATTCTATGGAGAATATATTGATTATGTATTATTAATTTAATATTAGAACAATAAGTTAGATATTAATTTTATGATAATTGCAAACTAATAATAATGGGGGAAAGTGGAAGTATTTTACTTCATAATAAGTAAATGAATTCAACTTTTGCATATTTGTAGGATTTGTGTTATAGTTTACAACATGAAATAGTTGGCACTTACACAATTATATTTGGGAAAATAACTATTTTACTTCATAATTAATTAATTAATGTAATTTTTGCATATTTGTAGGATTTATGTGTTAGCTTTTACAACACGATTCCAAATTGGATTAGTTGGTGCCTCGACAATTATAATGGAAGTTATAATGGAGGAAAACATTTCCTCACATTTACGACCCTAAAATGGGTTTGTAATTGAAGGGATTCGATCCCTCTTAGTGCTTGATATATCCATAGCTAAGATGGATCTAAGTTGGTATAACAAATTTTTATTTGTGTGTGTAATATAGGGATATAAAAAATTAGAGTTTTGATTTTTTTTTAAATGGGTTGACTGGGTAAACATATTATCAAGGTGGAACATTAAAATTTGTAAAATTGTCAAAGCCACAAGATCATCAGGATGAATAGAACCTCTATATGAAAGAAGAATGAAGGAGGAAGAATTTCATTACTAGAATTTTCAAATAGTAATGGTGAATCTATTCATACAAGAGGAAAAACTTCGACAACATAATAATAATAACTCAATAACTGATGGTGGGACTCCCATGACTTAGTGTGGGTTCCTAAAATATGGAGATCGGCCTCTGGAGCTCCTAAACTCATGCAGAATGGCACATCAAGTGGTAGGTGGGCACCAAATAAATTCTCCATGGAACTTATGAAGTGGCAACATATTCCTAAGCTAAGAAACTAGCATTTAGACTATGGTGGACAGGGGAGGATTACAATAATCCTAACACCCCCCCTTAATCCAAACTTGGACAACCTGGGCCCTGACAAATAAGACCAAAGGTTGCCCATATAATCTAATGAAAAAAAGTATCTGCTCAATAAACCGAGGAAATGGGGAAAAACTCATGGGACCCCCCCCCCCCAAAAAAAAAAAAATGAGCAGTGGACTAGGAACCAAAAATTGAATCAACCTTCACATCAAGAAGAGATGTATGATAAACAAACCGTTTTTCAGTGAAATATTTTGTGACTATGTCGATGTGGGATTCATCATGGCCCTCCTTCGATGAGACTATTCATGTCGACATCAACTCATCATCCAGGAAATGGTCTTAGAAACATGTTTAGTACCTTGAGATCCATATGTCTTAATGACAGATTCTCTCGTTATCGACAAAAGTTCACATCATTGACTTTTGATCGGTAGAATTTGCTGGGTGTTCGACATCAAAACATCTATTCACACTCAGTAGATTGTACTATGGTACCTTGGGAATCATTGACATTAATGGTGATTTCCCTCGCACTTGTTAACGGTCCACATCATTGGCCAGTAATCAAGTGGTTTCTACCATGTTCGACTTCATAACATTGTAATCACAAGCAACAGAAAATAAATAATGGAAGGATGCTATGATCAAGGAGTACCAGTTGATCATGAGGAATGATGTCTGGGATGTGGTCCCAAGACCAACAGGGAAGTCTTTTGTGACACCCAAGTGGATCTATAAGATCAAGCATGTTGTAGATGGCAGCATAGAGAAATATAAAGCAATATTTGTGGCATGTGGCTTCTCCCAGAAGGAAAGGATAGATTATGAAAAAAAATTTGCACCTGTAGCCAAATACACTTCCATCAAATCACTACTTACTCTGGATGCAGTGATGAAATGGAAGATACACTAGATGGATGTCAAGATTGCGTTCTTGAATGGTGTAGTGGAAGAGGAAGTGTATATGGAGCAACCACTCATATTTGAGACACATGATAGAGAGACTCATGTGTGCAAATTGAAGAAGGCCCTGTAGAGTTTGAAACAAACACCCAAGATTTGGTACGGCAGGATTGACAACTTCCTGACTAGTTTGGGATTTACCAAGAGTAAAGTTAATTCCAACCTTTACTACAAGGTTGTGGAAGGGAACCTAGTGATACTCCTACTTTATGTAAATGACCTGTTTGTAACAGGTGAGGATGGGTTGATTGCTGACACAAAGAGGAAGCTTGCTGCCGAGTTCAAGATGAAGGACTTGGGTATGATGCACTACTTTCTAGGCATGGAGGTGTGGCAGAATGCGGATGGAATCTCCCTTGGACAAGGGATGTATGCATTGGAGATCCTGAAGAGGTTGAGGATGTTGGACTGCAATGCCATGGCCACACCTATGGAATCGAACCTGAAGCTATTGAGTGATGCTTCATCAGATTCGGTTGATGCCACGATGTATCGTCAGATGATTGGTTCCTTGATGTACATGACGAATACGAGACCAGATATTTTATTTGTTGTGGACACATTGAGCCAGTTCCTAACGGATACGAGACATGTTCACCTGATTGCTGCAAAGCATATTCTAAGGTACCTAAAGGGTATAGTTGATTATGGGCTCAAGTATGAGGCGAATAAAAATATTAACCTAGAGGGTTATGTGGATTCGAATTGGGCAGGAAGTGCCATTGATAGCAAGAGCACTTCGGGGTGCTGCTTCAGTATGGGATCAAGTGTGATCTCTTGGTTTAGCAGGAAGCAGTCTTATGTGGCACTGAGTACAGTCAAAGCAGAGTATGTTGCATCTTGTTCAGCTAGTTGTGAGGCAGTATGGTCGAGGAAGCTACTGTCCGATTTTTTTAATCTCCAGTTGGAAGCTACTTGTATATATTGTGACAACGAGAGTTGTGTGAAGTTGTCGAAGAACCCGATGTTCCATGACAAGTCGAAGCATACCGAGATCAAGTATCACTATATCAGGAATATGGTGCAAAGAGGAGCAGTGAAGCTCTAGTATGTTGCGACGGACGAGCAGATAGCTGATGTGTTGACCAAGCCGTTAGCTAGAGTGAAGTTTTAGTACTTCAAAGAGAATCTTGGTGTTCATCAGATCGAGGTTCCCTCCAAAGGGAAGTGATGAGTCCAGAAGACACAGATACACATGAGCCTTTCCGACATGGTGGCAGGTTGAGTCTCCCATGCTCACATGTAAGTGCAGAGCCTTTCTAACATGGTGGAAGGATGGGCCTCCCATGGTCAGATGTAAGTGCAGAGCCTTTCCAACATGGTGGACGGATAGGCCTCCCATGGTTGGATGTAAGTGCAAATCCTTTCTGACATGGTGGCAGGCTGGGCATCCCATGGTCGAATGTAAGTGAAGAGCCTTTCCAACATGGTGGCAGGTTGGGTCTCCCATGGTCATATGTAAGTGCAAATCCTTTCCAACATGGTGGCAGGTTGGGCCTCCCATGGTCAGATGTAAGTGCAAATCCTTTCTGACATGGTCGCAGGATGGGCCTCCCATGGTTGGATGTAAGTGCGGAGCCTTTCCGACATGGTGGCAGGATGGGCCTCCCATGGTTGGATATAAGTGCTGAAGATGATGAGACCTACATCCATCATGAAAAAGGGTTGGAATTGTAGATGAAGACCTACATGGAGGCTAGGGATACATCCAACATGAAAAAGGGCTAGCTCTGTAGAAATTCCTATGATGAGTAGATTTGAGAGATATCACCATTTTCTTGAGATAGTGGCAGTAGTGATGATGATGATCCAGCTTTGATGATGATCCAGTGATGAAGACTTTTGTTGATGAACTGTGTCAAGACAATACCTTCCTAGTTAAGAGGGAGTCTTGATGTATTTGTAACTTTGGAATGTATTCACTTGTATATTTCCCATTGTATTTCATTGTACCTTGACGAAGATGTTTGTTCCTCCGATCGAGAGAGTCATTCATATAATAAAGTCATTGAGGTTAACCCTTCGTTGAGTTGTATTAGGGTTATTAGAATCTCCTAGAGAAGTCGGACCTGTAGGGTAATTGTCTAGTGGAAATTAAGTATAAATAGAGAGTGAGACTCTTTATTTGAAACAAACACGCACTCAACAGTAGCGCATGAGTGAGAGAGGAGTAGCTCACACAAGTGAGAGAGAGAACAGTTGATGGAGATCATCTTTGTATCTTTGGGTTTTACTTTTGCTATTGGTGCCCATTCTATCTTTGAAGAAGTTGTTGGGTTTTCTCCTTTATGGTTTCCCTGAGAAAAATTCTTTGTGTCTCTTGTCTCTTGTGATTATTGATGTCCATGTTATTCTCTCAGATAAGATCCTAGATCATATTGATTAAATGATAAAAATCTAGCAGTATGACGAGGGGTAAGAGAAAAAGGTTGTGTTGGACTTGAGTGTGTGGGGGTAACGTGTTAGGTAAAATATGTAGGGAAAAATGTTTATGTAGGTTGAGCTATTGAACAACACCTTGTTGAGACAAGGGATCAATGGAAATGGTTAATTTCTTGGCTTGATTGTATTTATATATAGTATAGGTATTATGGTGAGCCTTATATAGAGCCCTATGTAGTTGTTGGTATGAGAGGTTTAGGATGAGTTCATAACAATCTAGAGGGGAGGCATCATATAAGACAGTGTATTTGAAAGGGCCAGTGGCAAAGGTGACTACACAATGTTGGTAAATGAGAAGGAAAGGTCCAAGTTGTTGTACCCAACCCATATGATATTGAGGGGGATGGAGGATTGTCTAAAGTTGAAGATACTACACAAAGTTTGGGGAGATAAGATTCTTTTGGTTGTCATTGTCTACTACAATGGTGGCTATCTAGTCTTTAGCATGGAAATTATGAGTGATAAGGAATGCATGAGATGAAATGTTGTTGCCCTAAATAAGAAGAAACAATATATATAATAAACCTCTAAGTACACTTCATTTATTCCACTCACGGTGCTTCATTTAATCCACACATAGTTTTTTTGTTTAATTCAAACATAAATTTTTTTGAAGTCAGAGTAAAATAAACTAAAATATCCTCACACTGAAACATTAAAAAATAGATTAATACTAGTCCCGATGTTGCGAGATTTGGGAAGGAGGCATGTTTGCAACATTTAACCAAGAAGCTTCTAAGGGCCTCCTCCTATCAAGAGAATGTTCTAAGGATCCCCCCAATTGGCCAACCATATCAATCGGATGTTCGAACTATCCCCCCATTTTGTTGAATTTTTACACTTATTCTAATAATAAGAGCTTAGCTTGTCTCTAATATACTACTCTATAGATTCCAAGATACATACATATAAAATAAATTTTAGATATAATATATAAGCAACAATTATAAATTCATTAATTGTTGAACATGCACAACATAAATGGAAATCATCCACACACATATGGTCTAACACAATGATTTACCATGAAAACACCAATGGGGAAAACCAACATTTGTGGGATTTCTTCAATCTTGATCCATAGAGATAATAAAGTTATACAATCATAAATTTATACAAGTAGAGAAACCTAATGGGACAATCCCTAGATCTGCATGCAGCTACGACTGTTACTCTAAGGAATGCTCTTTCTACTCTACTCTAACTTTGAATCTATGATAATTTCCTCTGCCAATCTTTGGAAGAGGTAGTTGGCTCTCTCTCTAAGTAAATCTCCCTCTTCGCCCCTCTTAGTATTTTTTGCTCAACTGATGAATAATTGAACCCTCAATCTCAGAAGTGCACCCACAACTATAGAAGTACACCCTCTTCTCCTTAGAAGTGTGCCCCTCTTTGTATCTCAATCAATCTATGATGAGATATAATGGTATCCTCATCAATCACTAACGAAAGACCCATATTCTTCCATCAACCCTCTTGGATTCAAGAAGTGTGCTTTGTCTCTCACAAGTGCGCTTTTGTCTGGAGAAGTCCACCCTCACTATCACAATGGTGCGCCTCTACTACTTAGTTGCTCAATATTTGAGTAGCTTGCTCACATGTGTCTCAAAATTGTTCCAATGATGCACCCCCTATCAATATCAAAAGTAAGTGCATTGTCACTCTACTAGGAATGCACTCTCCTATCTTAGTAATGCACCCCCTCATGCATTGACTCACCCTCTCCATGCAAAGTAGTCACCCTCTTGTAGCCTCTTGTTATATGATCCTATTTCACACAAGTTTTATCAATGTGATGATCTCTCACACTCCTGGAATGATGTGCTCGTATCCCTATTCGAAGGATCTGTTTCCTCACTCTCCGCTCAAGAATTGCACCCTTAGTCTCGCAAGTGACAAGAATCTCTTATCTTTTACCTTCTCCAACCTTTTATAAGATTCTGGTGAATTTTATGGTTCTTAAACCCTAACCTACATTTCATGCACATGAACATGCATATCTTATGCACATGCAACATGCAAATCACACTGTTGCATTAAAAAATGGTACATCATGCATTCCTCATGTGCAATTGGTAAAACTCTCATAAAATTCTGCATGTTTCCATCACTTGACCCATGATGACTGGTAGAGTATTTCTCACACCCTATATCCATGCCTACCCTTATAATGTGCCTTCATGGTAGGCATGACTACATGAAGGACATCTCGAGATACAAATCTCAACACTCCCTCTTAGTGAGGGAAGTCCTTCTGGCACCTAGATCTATCAAGTCCTCTACTATTGAAACTGCTCCCTCTAAACTGACTGCATCCACTGCACTTTGATACGATAATCCATGACCTCCTCCATCAATATCCTCTCTAGGGAATCCTCGCACTCTCCCTCTGTCATTGACATTGATCCATGCTCTAGAATCCCTCTGGAAATCTGCTCCAAACTCCCTCTGGAACTCTGCTCCAAACTCCCTCTGAAGTTTTCCAAATATTGATCCACCACCCTTTTCTTGACTCTCTTGCTCTGAGATGTCTCATCTCGCTCATGAGCCTCTCTTAGATTCAAATCATACTAGCTAATCCTCTTACCAAAACTAGAAGAAGTAGCCTCTTGTTGAATCTCGTGAATTGAGGATGCTCCCTCGTTTTTCTGTACGGAGGATTGAATACTCAGATCTACTTCAATCCTTGGAGCTTCTCTCTCTCCCTAAACTGTGGACTGACTACTCCCATCAATCCTTCAAGCTTCTTTCTCTCCATCTATCTCAAACTCAGAACATGTTATCCACGTAGATCCTCCAAATGTAGTCTGACCACACACTACATACTCACTATCAGTCTTTGTCTTATACATTGAAATTGCATCCAAGATCTCCCTAGGTCCACCTACAAGCTTTCCCAGCAACCTCTACAACTTGCCTTGTCTGATGAGATTCCTAACTGTTGCATCCAAGGTCGCTCCCTTTAAATATAGAATCTTCTACCCAACCGAAAAAACCATACTATATTCCTCATCCTTCAGATTTGGTGTAATATCCCAAGTCTAATATGCAGACCTGAACACTAACTAATGCTGCAAATTAAATTAAAATTTCTGATATTAAATTATAACCAGTTAGAGCATCTTCAGGCTAGGCAAATCAAGGTGTTTTGCTGGGGAAATTTGCAGACAGGGGAGTAGGAAGTGGGAAGAAAACAAGATTAAGTTCATAACATTGAATTCATTCCCCCCAACACATTTAGATTGAGGGCCATTCAGGTTTCAGATTCCTCTATGTGGAAAACTACTCCCATGCTTCCGGGTCACCCAACCGTCAAATTAGGGGAATTCCTTCTGCCCTTTCGACTAGGGGCTTGGGGAAAAGTGAAAAGGTGTTATTAGGCCTTCAGATATCAAAAAATATGGTTTGGGATAGTTTGTAACAGATATGGAGAGTTCTGGAGAGTTTAGGAAAGGATTGGGGATTTTAGGAAATTTTGGCCTAGGGAAGTCCTACACAATGGAGGCTCCCAAAACCCAGTACGGACTCAATGAATTTCTGATATGAGATGATTTATGGGTAGGTAGGTCTATCAGTGACATGCAACAACATACAGAATAAAAAATTACTAAATACAACTCTTTGAATTGGAAGAACAAAAGACTGGTTAAAATTTAACTAGTAATCTAGCTAGGGTGTGTAAATAAGCTTGAATTTCAAAACAAAAAACGTATCATACCTGATAAATTTATTTGACAGAGCCTAATATATCTTATTATAGTATATCATACCATCCAAACTCATTCCCATGAACAATTCTAAGCTATGACTGCACTAGAATGCTCAAATCCTTCATTTTGATGACTAGTTAAGCTTATACATAGAAATATGAGTATGCAAAATTAATGAACAGAGTTATTTTGACTTGAATTAGATAAATAAAAATATTTATAATTTGGTATACAATAGAAAGAAATTGACCCAATGACGATTACATCATAGGACTCAAAATGATGGGCAAGAGGCCCAAAATATGACCATAGAAGGGCTGAGAGCATAGGTGAAGCATGGGATTCACTGGAGCTCGACTTGAATGTGATGGAGGTTGAAAAATATGTCTGATAGGACTTCAATGGATGAAACTAAAGCACTCCATACCAGAAAATAGAAGAGAATAGAAATGAAGGAGTGGGAAAGGGAAGGTTTGAGGCTCATCTCCCAAAGCTCTGAGGTGCATCACTCAGAAAAATATGCTCACATAGCATCAAAAAATTAACTCATCAACCAAAATGAATCAATGGGATCGAATTTTATTTTAATATCATCATGGATGACTTGTTTAGCAAGTGTAGGCCAATGGTGACATGTGAAAACAATTCAACCCCCTAGAATCCCTAACCATAGCCACATAAGTGCCCTCCTTAGGAAATTTGGAATGTAGGACCATGTGGAGATGTTTCCATGTACAACTCATCCCTCTGATTTAGTAACTGTGCCCTCCTTAGTCAAATAGTTGTTGCTTTTGTTCATGACATCGTTCTGCTTTTCCTTGCTTTTGAGACCGAGTCTCCATAAGAAAGTTGCGCCCTCCTTTTCCAAAACATTCATGCTTTTGTCCTTACAGCTTTTCTGAGTTCTCCAAAAGGAAACTGCACCCTCCTTTGCAAAAATTTCATGCTTTTATATCTGGCTGCTTTTCTGCTGCTTTTAGGCACTTTCCCCTTTTCATTCTCTGTCTGCTTTGGTCATAGAGTTTCCTTTGTTTTTTACCTTGGCAAGTTGACTTTCCCAATGTGCCCCCCCTGACATGGAAAGCTCATTTCCACATCATTAAATTGTCTAATTAATAAAAATGATGAATAAAAATTAAATACATGCCTTAATAATAACTATTAGCAAAATTTCCCTAGGAAGAATAGTTGTTACAGCTGATTTTACCACACATGGTGAATCACACATTTATGGCCTTCCTGTCCCTCTACAGACTCTTTGGACCCCATGGATAATTTTTGTACCTTTGATGTTTCCAATATCATCCCTAAAACATGCATTATTTGCCATACGCGACCTTTAAACCTATTCTTGCGTATATACACAGATATGACCCTCAAACCCGCGTACATCGGGATGTGTGCAAAAGGCCAAATAGTTTTGGAGTTTTCCTTGATGCGGATCCAAATCACTTGTCTCTTGGCCTTCCATATGCCTTGAGATCACTCAGATTTGACCTTCCATTACCCCATTGAAGCACTATATAAGGAACCCTTTGGATACATAGAAAGGGGAGGAATTGAAGAGCAAGAAAACTATAGTCCATTATTGCCGGAGGTTATACTTGAGTCTGCATCCCCAGTATGATCGCCAATTCTGTTACAGAGAAAAAATCCTATGGCTTTGGGTACCACAACATACAAAGTAACCGCAGAAATCAATCCTTCCCACATGCAAGAGAAACAAAACTTCTAACACTAAAGGATCTCGAAACATACCTTAATCCAGATGGTCGATGTAGATCCCCGTTGAGCTTTTTCACTCTCGCTTGTATTAGCAATTTGCTCTCTCAACATTAAGCAAACAAGACAAGCATGCTATATAATGGTGTTAGACCTACTCTAGCATATATAATCAATAACATATAAGCATTTAAAAAGCATCCATGGATTCAATATTCATTTAAATACACATTATTGGACAGCCACCAGGCCTCGCGGCCATTGATGTTCTATGCGGTGGAGTGAAGCAAGACCGACTATCTTGCTGAGTGCCAATAGTATGGCCTTTAGTCCCAGCACCTGGATCAAGTTTGTCAGGATTTGACTCCCAACCTTTTTCGTGTCCGAAAATCAGTATACCGCAATGTACTCATCAATAGTCAGGCCACCTCCGGGCCCGCGAGAGCGTAGGTTTACCACCCCTCCTCGTCTGGATAATGCAGTAATGAAATATATATCCTCAATCTCTATACTAAGAGACATCCCGTCAATGTGAAAAGACTCTGAGTGTGGATCCCAATAATCCACTAGCATCTGTAGGAGTCTTGGTTTGGCCCTCAGGATGCTAAGACACCAAAACTTATACAAACCGCATGCATGTAGAGCTTGTTGGGCCATTAAGTCACCTTGAACAACCTCTTCTACATCTCCATGTTCCCTTTCCCTCCATTCTAGAATCATCCTGCACATAAAACATGATTTTTGGTCATTATTTACCTTAAAAATCCTTACGCGATGCCGCATACGCGACTGTTTGCAAAACAACCGTGTATGTACGTGGTTTTGGGAGGTTTTTCTGCGTATGGCCAGCCCTATACGCGGAAAAAATCCTGATATCCGTGTGGGCCGAAACACCTACTTTAGATTGGCCTAGAAAATAAAATTGAACGCGGAAAGTGAAAAAATTTGCATGAAATGGGAAGAGGAGGACATGAGGAGTTACTTGGAACAAACGGTGTCGAATTTCGCCAGACGATGCTCCCAGAATTCACGTTGGAAGTTTTGAGCTCAAATGGGTAAAAATTTCAAATGATATGGAATTTTTGAATTTTTTACTATTTATAGAATTTTTTTGAAAATTTTGAAATTTTTTACCCACTTTCTATAGTTTTTTACTGTTTCTGACTATTTTGGACCATTTTGGACTAATTTGATGATGTAGGAGTCCATTTTGAGTGCCGTTTGATTGTGGTTTTGACTCGTTCGTGCCGATTTCAGGTATTATGTCTAAACTGGCATATAGGTTAGGTTTCACATCTATTTGCACTTTGCATGACCTTATGATCGTTTCATTATAACCTTAGGTACGAACCCATTCTATCTTGTCACGAAACCTTCTTGTTGGTTTTAGAAGTGACATGATGTGAATGGTAGAGCTTGACCATATGCGGGTGCCCTAGTTAGCTCTTGTTTTGCATTTGGTGCCCATGCCGACCTTTTTCTTTTAGGGTCTGGGAGTCCTTTTGTATAGTATTTCCATGACTTTGCACAAGAGCCTCATACTCCTCTTGATCTTTTTGCTCGCCTTTTTCCCCAGGACTCCTTTATGTCAAGTTTTAATTGCATTATCATGAGTTTTGCTTGCCTTATTAAGCCTTATGTCGGCTTCCTTGACTTTGATTATCAGCTATATAGCCCGATTTTGTCTCATGTCTAGCCAAGTAGAGCCATTTTACATATCCTTTGCAGCTTGATTCCCCATTTTTTACCAGGAGGGGACTTTCCCCCGAGTGTCGTTATCCTACACATGTGTCCTTGAATTGACCATACGTATGTTCTGCTGCTTGGAACTAGTTTGTTTGCCCCTTGACACTCATCTCCTCCTAGTCTGTAACTATAAAGTACTTTTATTCTTTTTCAAGCTTTTCAAAATATTTGAAAAAGTCAAAAAAATAAAAAAAAACAAAAAGCGGGACAGGAAAAAATGTTCTCTTTAGCAGCAGTCGAGTCGTGTCGCCTTCGAACAGAGCACTGTATATCACATCCGTTGGTTGGGTTAATAGTTTGACTTTAGGAGCTGTACTCGTTTTTATGATTTTATCTCCACCGGCTGGTTAAGCTTCCAGTCCCTATGGAGCCTTTGTCGATGCCTCCTGTGTCCCAGAGATGTCCCAGTTTTCTATATTGAGCCTATGCTACCTACATTTAGTCACCATTTGCCTTTATGCTCTTGTTCGAAGGAAGTTGAAACCTGAGTCGGCCATTCCTCAATTCTCTTGACTTTGCATGTCGGCCATTCCCAGTACTGATACTGGTTCATGCACATTATGATTGAGTCCTTCCACATTATACAGCTTTGCTGAGTACCTCGTGTTGGATAATGAGGGATGCCTTAATGTCCTCCTTCCAGCGGATTTCATCCCATCGGCTTCAGATCATTTATTCTAGGATAGGAATCTAGAGTCATTTTGAGTGCCTTGAGACTTGCAGTCATCAGTGGCAGGTTCTCTCACCATCAACAGTTTTTGGGAATACATTAATGTCCCCTGATCGATGGATCCTTTCAAGTGTTCGACCTTAACACATTTATTCACACTTGTTAGTTTGCACTGTAGTACCTTGATTCCCATTTTCATTATCGATGGGTGATCTCGCGTCTGTTAATGGTATACATCAATGACCGGTAATCAGACAATGGACTACTATGTTCGACCTCAACACCTCTATTCACATAGTAGGACATGTACTCGTAGCAGATTGTGTAGAAGACCTTCCAGACTGGTGGCATTTCATATATGCTACCTCCTTGATCGTGCCAGTGTTCATGAGATTTCAGCTCTCGTGACTTGATTCCAGTGTATGTCAGATATCTTCAGCCATTATGGAGATCTTGATCCATCGTATATCTTCAGCTTTCATGGAGATCATGATCCTTTGTATATCTTCATCATGGAGATTCTGATTTATCTATATTGTATGTGGCGATGACCACACATGTCATATTTTGTATCATGCCTATTCATGGCCATTGTACTCTTATATATCCAGGACTGTTGTATGTACTTGCAATCATGTGCAGAGTTTGATTATTGTATTATACTATTGGATGGCTGGTTCTTCCACTTGGTTTTTCATCACTCCACTTCTGGGATGGAATTATAATGTATTTCGGCCATTGTATCACCCCTCTGACCTCACACATTAGCGGGCATCTGTTACAACTGATTTTACCACACATGGTGGATCACACATTTATGGCCTTCCCTGTCCCTCTGCAGACTCTTTGGACCCCATGGACCATTTTTGTACCTTTGATGTTTCCAAGATCATCCTTAAAAAAATGCATTATTTTCCATATGCGACTTTTAAACCTATTTTCATGTATATACGTGGATATGACCCTCAAACCCGCGTACATCGGGATGTGTGCAAAAGAGCAAATAGTTTTGGAGTTTTCCTTGATGTGGATCCGAGTCACTTGTCTCTTGGCCTTCCATATGCCTTGAGATCGCTCGGATTCAACCTTCCATTACCCCATTGAAGCATTATATAAGGAACCCTTTGGATACATTGAAAGGGGAGGAATTGAAGAACAAGAAAACTATAGTCCATTGTTACCAGAGCTTATACTTGAGTCTGCATCCCTTTGTCCCTTGGAGCACTTTGTGTTCTTCCCAAGCTTGCCTTTGCTTGTGAGCTTGCTATCGAGAGATGGAGGATTGAAGTGGTGGAGGCCCAGGTGGAGGACTCAGTTTCTTCGGTTCGCAGACGTGCCGACAAAGATTGTCACCATTGTAATCTCTGATTTATATTAATAGAAATATATTTTCCTGTCCAATAATGTGTATTTAAATGATTATTGAATCCATGGATGCTTTTAAATGCTTATATGTTATTGATTATATATTCAAGAGTAGGTCTAACACCATTATATAGCATGCTGGTCTTGTTTTCTTAATGTTGAGAGAGCAAATTGCTAATACAAGCGAGAGTGGAAAAGCTCAACGGGGATCTACATCAACCATCCGGAATAAGGTATGTTCTGAGATCCTTTAGTGTTAGATGTTTTGTTTCTCTTGCATATGAGAAATGATTGATTTACGCGGTTACTCTGTTTGTTGTGGTACCCCAAGCCATTGGAAGTTTTCTCCGTAACAATAATTAATGTCAATTTGAACCCCTAGGAGTTTCAACATGGTAAACACTTTTAATGATCAAATTGAGGTGACATGACAGTCCTCCCCTGCCAAATTTGCTTGTCCTCAAGCAGAAGCAAAGCAGGGTGCTGCAATATCTGCTCACCCTCCCAAGTAACTTCTTCACTGGGTAATCCTTTCCACTGTATCAAATATTCCTTGATTTTTTTGTTCCTTAATTTCCTTTTCTATACCCATGAACACTTTCTCTGGTACTAAGATCAAAAGGCCTTCATCATCCAGAGGCGGCAGTTCTTCAGAAGCTTCTATGTGTTTTCCAACTGCATTCTTCAGACAAGAAAAATGAAAAACATTATGGATTTCGCTATTTGCTGGCAAATCCAATTCATAGGCCACTTCACCAACGTTTCTAATAATCTTGTAGGGTCCATAAACCTTGGCTGAAGTTTTTCAGCCCCTTTCTTCTTTAAGGAAGACTGTCTGTAAGGTTGCAACCTTAGGTACACTACGTCTTCCCCTTGGAACACTCTATCTATTCTATGCTTATTTGCATACATCTTTTGTTGGTTATGTGCCATCTGCAGATTGTCTTTCAATGCCCTTAAAATGTCTTGGATTTCCTGCAACCAATCTTTAGCTTTTTGTGCCCTACAATCTCCAAATATTAAGTCTGCAAAATTCAGAGCTTCATACCCATACAAGGCCATAAAGGGTGTCATTCTTATAGAAAGATAAAATTGGTGTTGTAACAAAACTCACTCAGGTGGAGCCAAGTTGCCCAAGCTCCTTGTTGTCCCATAACATAGTTACGGAGGTACCCTTCAAGCCATTGATTCACCCTTTCAATTTGGTCATTTGTATGGGGGTGATAGCTTGTGCTCATGTTCGGATTTGTTCCAACCAGATCAAACAATGCCTGCCAAGAAGCACTAGTGAGCTTGCTATCTCTGTCACTGATTATAATTACGGGCAGTCCATGCAACCTAAAAATGTCCTTGAAGAATAGGGCAACAACTTCACTAGTAGAAATAATGGATCTTACTACAAAAATTTATGCATATTTTGTCAACCTGTCCACCACCACATAATTATTGTCTTTCCCTTGTGATTTTGGAATCCCAGTGATAAAGTCCATGGATACACTTTCCCATTTTTGATCTGGAATAGGAAGAGGTTGGAGAAGTCCAGTAGGGTGTGTGTGCTCCACTTTGTTCTGTTGACATGCAGAACATTCCTTCACATACATGCGAACATCATCTTTAAGGCCCTTCCAAGTAAATCTCTCACTTACCTTCCGGTAAGTCTTCAAAAAACCAGGGTGACCAGCCATTGGTGCATCATGTGAAGCTTCTAAAATCTTCCTCTTTAGTGTAGATCCATGCACTAAGAAAATTATGTTTTTCTAGTAGATGAGGTCATCATGAACTTTGTACTCTTCATTCTAGTTTACCCCATCCAAAAATTCACAAGAAAATTGATCTTTAGAATATTCAGTAGCCAACTGAATCTTCCATTCATTAAACATTTGCAGCAAAGAGAATATGGGCTTACGGGAGAGTGCATCAGCCACAACATTCATTTTTCCCTTTTTATACTCAATATCAAAATCATAAGACTGAACTTTACTCACCCATTTTTGTTGCCTGTCATTGAGTTCCTTTTAGGTAAGGAAGTGTCTAAGACTGTTGTGATCAGTCTTCACATTGAATTTACCTCCAACCAAGTATTGTCAGAATTTGGCCAAGGCATGCATGATGGTCAACATCTCCTTATCATATATTGAATACAACCTTTCATGTGGCTGCAATTTTCTGCTCTCAAATGCAATAGGGTGCCTATCTTGCATTAGAACAACTACAATGCCTACACTAGAAGCATCACATTCTAGCCCGTCTTTGATATTTTCAAACAGAAATAGAAGATTTCATTGTTGAATGGGAGAAGTACTTCTTTTCTTTCCACGATCCATTTGCAGTCTTGTTGGAGTCATATTTTTTCAGAGTCTTTAAAGGTTTCAGATTACATTATTTCACCGGCACTTCTGGGTGAGTATTGTTTTCTGAAGGAGTTTCTATCATTGTTGTTATATTTCATACATTATTTATTGATCAGTGGCATAGATGAGATCATCTCTGTCTTGAAATTCTTTGAATGGTTATTGTGGCCCGTCTTCCTTTACTTGACCAAGTTGTAGAATTGGATAGAGTAGGAGGAGTGTGCATAAATAAGCTCACATATGAGTATCTAGTTTTCAATTTTGCAAGTGATTTTTTGTAGTATGCAGTAGATATGGTTTAATTGAATAAGACTCCAACCCAATGGAGCACTGGTACATAACATGATAGATTGCACGTTTTCAATTTGTAGTGAATGGTAAGCAGTGTATGGTTACAGGTTGCAGAGATGGAATGGAAAAGACGCAGGGTTTGTTTGTTCTTGGAAGTTTGCAGGGAGCATGCCATCCCCAGCGAGAGACAACGGTTTTTCACCAGAATCTACCCCATCAAAATTATTCACAATTACGACCGTGCGTATGTAAAGATACACCTCAATTGTCGCTGCCGAAATGTCCACTTGCATTTTTTTGGAAAATGATTCCCTCAAAGTCTTCACTCTTTTAATCATCTTGCGTCAAGTTCTCCTTATCCTCCAAAATTATTGCTTGCTGATATATTAACTCAGTTCCCTAAAATAATAATTTTTATTTA
This sequence comes from Pseudotsuga menziesii, assembly GCA_001517045.1. Lineage (NCBI taxonomy): Eukaryota > Viridiplantae > Streptophyta > Pinopsida > Pinales > Pinaceae > Pseudotsuga > Pseudotsuga menziesii. The sequence goes on from LPNX010807548.1 coordinate 97,288, forward strand.
AAATTACTAAATAATAATTTTATTTAAAAATAAAAATTATTATTTTAGCGAACCAATTGCTTTTACCTATCCATTATTCTTTACATGTCATAACTTAGTTATTTAGAAAGTCGATAAGTATTATCCTATTTAAAAAACTGGTCTCCTGTCCACCTTATCTTGGTGTTAAGCATTCACATCATTGTTTGCCAAGAGCAAATGTTGAATGAATTCATGCAAGAGCCTACGGGGGTCACTCGTGCCCAATGAGCCGATTAGATAACTGCATGCCTATTAATATAAAAAGTTTGATTTTAAAATATCTCACGCATGTGGCATCTTACCCATTGCACAAAAATAGGTGTTCGTCCATATGACACTAGAGGAACTGAGAAGCATGGCAGGTGTTCAAGCGGTCAAGTGTGTTCTTAAAAATGCAAATATTGACTTTGAGATTTAGAGGCCAGAAATTGACTTTGAAATCTACATTTTGCGATTCAAAGCTATATTTTTTTTTAGCAACATTTAAACTTTCAAAGATACATATGGAAAAATATTCTGAATTTGACGGTAACAATTTCAACAATTCCAGAATTCAAGGGAACTTTCATTAGTTTTTTTTTTTTGTTTTTTTTTTCTCATACGAAAAAAAAATAGTTTCTTGGTATTTTATTGAATCAAAGGTAACCTGGTACATCTTCAAGCAAAACTGTCAGGATCCCAATGGATCTAACAGAAACATTAATTCTTCATCATAATACAATAAAACAGCAGGATAACTAATCTCATGATAAAACCACACTATCAGTATTTGGGCATCAATACATGAAAAATACCTCTCATAAGAGTGCAATATATCATCAGTCGGAATAGGTCCCTAAGGAACATAACAAGAGCCCAAAAACCTTATCCAAAGCAGGCTTGAAACTCTCAAAATTCCTGTTACTATTGCTTAGCGTAACCAAAATAACTCAAAGGTGCCAAGGAGACAAATGTCTGAAATAGAATAGAGCAAAGCTCTAAAAAAGCTGGAGTGAGACTTCCCCAAAAAACTCATCATCACATGATTCAGTGAGTAAGAGATGACCAAAAGCCATACTCAGCCCTTCCTTGGATAAGGTGTCTTCCTTCTTGTTATGTTCCCTATAGACATGACTGAAATCCACCCGAGTGAATGAGGACATAAGCATCCTGGTGTTATAGCACCAAGCCTCAAGGTTCACCATGTCAAGGGTGGATTCACCCTTTGCCCAATTTATAATCACCGAGGAGTCGCCAAAGATATGTAAGTATGGCAACCCAATATCTTTGGCGACAAGTAAAAATGCCCAGAGTGCTAATAGTTCAGCTCTAGTATTTGTACTACTTCCACATCCTAATTTTATAGCAAAAAAGTGGTGATTATTTAACCAAATACATATACCTGCTCCTCCAATGGAGTCAGCAGCTACTCCATCAAAGAAAACCATTGGAAATTTCATATCAGGAGGATCTCCAATGTCACGCAATTTGTGCCTTATTACCTGCGGGACCTGGTAAGATGAAAGACTTGTAAATAATGGACTAATCATCAATCTAGAAGGCCAGCGCATTTAAAAAGATTTTATCTTCACTATGGCAGGTTTTGGGTCTCCAAAACTCGTGTCCCAGTTTTCTTCCATGAAATCAACCCTAAATTTCCAGGGAATAAATTAGCAGGTGGCAAAGCACCCAACAGTAAAGGGATATTAATCTCTTCTAATCTTGGACAAATGAACAACATGCTACTAGAGTTCTGATAGCACCCTCTTCAAAAGAAAATCAATAAAGCACTACTATAAATCTTATCCTTATTTATCTTTTGCACCGAGTTTGGTTATGTTGAAAGAAGTCTCTCATGCCCAAATTTTGGATAGTTAAATAGGTTGCTTAAAAAATGAATCATGATTTCATGAAAAATGGGTTTAGCATCTCATTCAATGAATGGATATGGATCCACATGATCAAGCAAAGAATCATGGATTGCAAATGTCGGGTGGCAAAGTATTCAAGCATTTTGTTATATATTCAAATTTTGAAGTAAAGGATCGAAGTAATAATTTTAGATTTCAAGGAGTTGAGAAGGAAAATTGATCTCATCATATCGAGACTATTAGTTCTAGCATTTGTAGAAGATTATCAATAAAATAACAAATCCATATTCAAGGGTGAAATTATAAGTCAAAGGATCAAATTGCATCCTGAATCTTTAGGAACCATTTATATCATTTCCAGGTTTTACTACCAGGCTTGCACACACAGTTAGCAAATTCTTTCAGACACATCCAGATTTTGAGGCAATAGTTGGGATTTTAAGGAATGAAGGTGACCAATCTAGGTGAAACTTATTTACTCGACAGACTTTCCCTTGGGATGGGATAGTGTCAAACCGTTGGATGAGAGCACCGATGGTGCTCATTTGACAGGCTCCCCTTCCGACGGAAAGTCTATCGGGTAAATAAGGCACTCCTTCAATCGACAACTAAGAAGATCTTGATTAACTTCATTCCAAATTTCCAAGCATTAAGTTAGCAACCAAGAAGAAGATTTAATACACAAGTGGCAGGGGATTCATCAGTCAAAGATAATTCCAAATTCTGGTGAGATCTGACTTCAACAACTCCATCAATTCGAGATTTTTGACAGTTTTTCCAGATTTCTTGTAACATCGTTTTTTTAGTATGTAGATTGAAGTTGTATTCTAGAAAATAGAAATAGTTTGTTGAGGTAATGAATAATATAAATTATGATTTTGGAAGGAGTGAGGAGGAGAGTTCCAGCGGAGAGGTTGAGAGTGCATTAGGAGTGTGGAGATCAAACTACTACTATATTTGTAGGCATGTATTACATTTTCTATGCTTATAAAGAATGCTTTGAAGTGATTATATGCGAGTTGAACCAGCCTTGTTTTAATATTTGAAATGATAAATGTTATGTCTTGTTCATAATTCTTTCCCTTTGATAGTTGTTTCCTATACTTTGATCCTTATGAATAAGTTGAATGTGTGTATCAATGATTTCGATAAAACTTGTTCATTCCTTATATAAGTTCATTCTCGTAATCTGTATGCCCTTGTTACTATGTTTCTACATCCATTGTTAGTAATCTGGAGATGTTAGCATGATCTCTAATTCTTTTACATTTTTATAAAACAACAACCAACCTAGTCATCCATAAATATAAGATTATCTAAACTTTAGACCTTAGCAATCAAGGTACAGACTCTAGTGATAACAGGTGAACTTTGAAAAAATGAAAGGTTAGAGGATCTTCTCTCATAGAAAATTGCATTGGGAATACATTAAAACATGACAATTTACATGTATCCTAATTATGTTATGTCTTAACTTCTTCCCACCGAGTCACCATCTTGTTTGCATGTTGGAGTCTCCTCCAAATTCTCCACATACACAGTGACGTCCCATCCCCAAGCTCTTAACATCCTCTATTTGTAACTCAATTATACAACTCAATTATGCAAGTGTGTACAAAGTGGAGGATGGTAGATCTTCTTAAGGATTGAGCTATGTTGTTACCTCCACGGGCGCCCTCGCTCTTATTACTCCACTTCTCCACCATCATATCAAGCATTAGATGACTTAATTACATCATAGGAGGTGGCATGCGCTAATCAAAACCCCATTTTTTAATTTTTCCTTTGCCTAATTTTGAGGCCAAACTTGCATATTGATTGGCAATTGAAATTTGGTTTTCTGAGCACCTAGTAGAAGGAAATACAATCAAAAGATTTTACAAGAAATTAAACTCTTTAGACATACTTAGCCACTTAAGCATTATTGAAAATTGATTAGAAGAACACGTGGTCTTTTATAATCACCAATTCCTTGACCATTGTTATATTCTTCATCCCCAATTCTTTATCTTCTTAATCCTTAATACAATGCTAGAATCTCCACCTAATTAATAGTTATTTCTCCTAGTCCCCAAACTAATACTAATCTTTAAGTTATCCTTAATCAATAATAACCTCACACTTGCCACCCCTGACAACTTTCTTTTATTATTAAAATGATATAAATTATATTCTTTCTACTTTAAAAACATATATTTGTATTTTCTCACTTTCAATTGTGTTTTCTCCACTTTTATTTACAATATCTAAGTTAGAATCATTGTGTTTTTTCCACTTTGAATTTCAATCATTGTGTTTTCTCCACTTTTATTTACAATATCTAAGTTATAATCATTGTGTTTTCTCGGCTTTGAATTTCAATATCTAAGTTAGAATCATCATCTGTTTGGAATAATAATATTCTAAAAGCAGATATAATTATATTTTTCTACCTTGTTTAACCACTTGCTATCATGTTTTCTCCACTTTCATTTGCTATAAATACGTTAGAGTCATTTCGATCGATTGTCTACTTTTTTTGGGATCATTCTTGTCCATTCATGGCCCAATAATTCATTCAATTGACATCTACTGAGATAAAGGACATTCATATTTCTCCACTTTCTTTGTTGCCCTGCAATTCAATCAATAAAGAAGATTCACATTGTCTTCCACTTTCTATATTCACTCACTGTCACTTTCACTTTATTTTTCCTTTGTATATACATCAACCTAACATTGGGGCCATTTATTACTGTGAACTGGAAAAAGCACATGGCTTTCATCCAGCAATGGAGCTGAAGGAAATTTTATAATTTATCATGTTTGGATGCGCATCAACATTGTTATAAAAGTTTGCAGGCACGATATGGATAGAGCAGAGGAATGCGGCTGAAAACTTCTTTGGAATGCATCTTGAATTGGGTGTATTCCAGGATTGACAGGAAGCAGATACATTATGCAATTGTTGATTACAAAGTTTGTTGGCTGCTTAAGATGGCTGTTTAGCATCCCTTCAGTACAGCTTGCCTTCAATGAAACAGTAACAGATTCCGTTAATTTATTGGCTGCTGTGGGAATCCCCTGCATAGGAAATCTAGCAGTTTTTGCTGCAAGTTTATTTTCAGTGGGTGTATTCAAGGTTTGGCAGGGAAGCCCATTCATCATACAGGTATTGATTTGAAGATTGGCTGCTGCTTGGGATCTCTATTTGCTTCATTATTTGGGTAGATTCCATCCTCTAACAGAGCCTAGTCCAAGAGAGCCTGTTATGCCTTGATTAGTGCAAGTTTTGGAGATAGTATGCATTATATCAGGGATAGCAGGAACTTTGGGTGTAAAGGCTTTTGGGAGATGGATATATGGTGTGAAGTAAGGTCTACTTTATCTTCTCAACAAGATTGTAGAGAAGACACATGGCTGACTGTGTTCTCAAATATATGTTAAATTTACTCAAAATACATTCAAATCTATAAGTTCTGAACCTGTGTTTATATTATGAATTGCGAGCCATGTTGCCTGGTCAAAGCTGCTAATCAGATCTAAAGATAATGAAGCCAGAGGAGTCAGAATGATGGCTTTGGATGGCCTAAACAGTATGAGAAATATTAACACCGCAATCTAGTAACATGGATGGGAAATATTAACACTGCAAACTTAATAGTGCCAAGGTTTGCAAAAGTATTAGTGAACCTTGTCCTAATTGGCTGGTTCAGTGTGGATGATACCTCTAGCTCTTCGGTAATTTGGACAGCAAAGGAAGTAGAGTTGCTGCTTATGGGTTTGAGATTATGTTTTGGACAGTAAAGGAAGCGGATCTCCTTCCTATGCTTTTGAGATTATGTTTTGGACAGTAAAAGTCCAAGTGGATTTGCTACATATGTCTGCTTAAACTAGATCTCTGGTCAATTTTAATGCTGTAGAGGTACTCTTGTAGGCCTAGGCTGGGGATATACATTCCATGTACCCTCTAAACCCAGAGCGTATTGATAATGGCAGTTATTGGTATAGGTTTTTTTGATGGGCATGGACTGTTTGCATTTGTATTTGGGCAGATTTCATTGTCTAATCACCTAGGGAGTAGAGATTTAGAGTAACAATAAGAGAATGAGTTTTAATATTTATTATAAGGCTGAATTTCAATAGAATGAACTCCATCACAATTCTAAAAATCCTCATTTCAATGGGATTTACAGGTCATTTTATAGATCAGTTCAGTATATTATCCCTTGATTAACATAGTATATCTTATGATTGGCTTACCATTTTCTTTTGAACGTGAGATCAGATGAGTCAAATGCATTAAGATGTAACATCTGACATGGGGAAACAGTTTTGGAAAGTGAATACTCCAGAGCCCAAAATCTCCAAATCATCACTAAGTTATGTATCAAGATTATGCATGAAGGTTCTACCTAAAGTTATAACTTAAAATAGATATAATCTGTATTCATTTAGCAATATTTTATAAGTCAGAAACTATTACATATTTAAATATTTCTACTGAATATATAGATAAGTTCAAAATTGATAAACCTTTGATTTGGAATTTGTAACTGTATTATTGCATTGAGAGTAGTCAGATGCATCTACATCTACAGCTCTAGAGATGTTCTCACATATATAAGGTTATATATCCTCTTCAAAAAATTCTAAAAATATCCCAGACTTATAATAAATAATATTAATACTATATGTAACCCGTGTATTGATAGAAACCAAAATAAAATCATCTCTATACATATGAAAGAGAGATTTAATATATATACTGAATATAAAAGTTGTTATGAAGAGATAAAAAAAAAGATTTGATAGATGCTTAATAAATTTTAAGGTAAGATGAATCTATATTGATATACACTATCAGTCAAAATAGAAACCTATCTATATACAGTATTTAACATGAAAAAAAAGGACATTCAGAAATATTAGACACCACCTCACAGTAATCTAACTTTAGCAGACTTCTATGGGGTTATGATAATCTGAACTTCAAAATTTTACTCAAAATGTTCTATACTAATCAAAATCATTGTCATTTTTCCTTTGTAAAGGCGCTCTCCATCATACCTTTGTGATGAGTCTGAACTATATTTGCTCTGAATGCTCTGTTATCTAGAGATGACATCTACTGAGATAAAGGACATTCATATTTGCTCTGAATGCTCTGAACTATAATTCATTCAATTGACATCTACTGAGATAAAGGACATTCATATTTCTCCACTTTCTTTGTTGCCCTGCAATTCAATCAATAAAGAAGATTCACATTGTCTTCCACTTTCTATATTCACTCCACTGTCACTTTCACTTTATTTTTCCTTTGTATGTACATCAACCTAACATTGGGGCCATTTATTACTGTGAACTGGAAAAAGCACATGGCTTTCATCCAGCAATGGAGTTGAAGGAAATTTTATAATTTATCATGTTTGGATGCGCATCAACATTGTTATAAAAGTTTGCAGGCACGATATGGATAGAGTAGAGGAATGCGGTTGAAAACTTCTTTGGAATGCACCTTGAATTGGGCGTATTCCAGGATTGACAGCAAGCATATACATTATGCAATTGTTGATTACAAAGTTTGTTGGCTGCTTAAGATGGCTGTTTAGCATCCCTTCAGTACAGCTTGCCTTCAATGAAACAGTAACAGATTCCGTTAATTTATTGGCTGCTGTGGGAATCCCCTGCATAGGAAATCTAGCAGTTTTTGCTGCAAGTTTATTTTCAGTGGGTGTATTCAAGGTTTGGCAGGGAAGCCCATTCATCATACAGGTATTGATTTGAAGATTGGCTGCTGCTTGGGATCTCTATTTGCTTCATTATTTGGGTAGATTCCATCCTTTAACAGAGCCTAGTCCAAGAGAGCCTGTTATGCCTTGATTAGTGCAAGTTTTGGAGATAGAATGCATTGTATCAGGGATAGCCGGAACTTTGGGTATAAAGGCTTTTGGGAGATGGATATATGGTGTGAAGTAAGGTCTACTTTATCTTCTCAACAAGATTGTAGAGAAGACACATGGCTGACTGTGTTCTCAAATATAAGTTAAATTTACTCAAAATACATTCAACTCTATAAGTTCTGAACCTGTGTTTATATTATGAATTGCGAGCCATGTTGCCTGGTCAAAGCTGCTGATCAGATCTAAAGATAATGAAGCCAGAGGAGTCAGAATGATGGCTTTGGATGGCCTAAACAGTATGAGAAATATTAACACTGCAATCTAGTAACATGGATGGGAAATATTAACACTGCAAACATAATAGTGCCAAGGTTTGCAAAAGTATTAGTGAACCTTGTCCTAATTGGCTGGTTCAGTGTGGATGATGCCTCTAGCTCTTCGGTAATTTGGACAGCAAAGTAAGTAGACTTGCTGCTTATGGGTTTGAGATTATGTTTTGGATAGTAAAGGAAGCGGATCTCCTTCCTATGCTTTTGAGATTATGTTTTGGACAGTAAAAGTCCAAGTGGATTTGCTACATATGTCTGCTTAAACTTGATCTCTGGTCAATTTTAATGCTGTAGAGGTACTCTTGTAGGCCTAGGCTGGGGATATACATTCCATGTACCCTCTGAACCCAGAGCGTATTGATAATGGCAGTTATTGGTATAGGTTTTTTGATGGGCATGGACTGTTTGCATTTGTATTTGGGCAGATTTCATTGTCTAATCACCTAGGGAGTAGAGATTTAGAGTAACAATAAGAGAATGAGTTTTAATATTTATTATAAGGCTGAATTTCAATAGAATGAACTCCATCACAATTCTAAAAAAACTCATTTCAATGGGATTTACAGGTCATTTTATATATCAGTTCAGTGCATTATCACTTGATTAACATAGTATATCTTATGATTGGCTTACCATTTTCTTTTGAACGTGAGATCAGATGAGTCAAATGCATTAAGATGTAACATCTGACATGGGGACACAGTTTTGGAAAGTGAATACTCCAAAGCCCAAAATCTCCAAATCATCAGTAATTTATGTATCAAGATTATGCATGAAGGTTCTGCCTAAAGTTATAACTTAAAATAGATATAATCTGTATTCATTTAGCAATATTTTATAAGTCAGAAACTATTACAGATTTAAATATTTCTACTGAATATATAGATAAGTTCAAAATTGATAAACCTTTGATTTGGAATTTGTAACTGTATTATTGCATTGAGAGTAGTCAGATGCATCTACATCTACAGCTCTAGAGATGTTCTCACATATATAAGGTTATATATCCTCTTCAAAAAATTCTAAAAAAATCCAATACTTGTAATAAATAATATTAATACTATATGTAACCTGTGTATTGATAGAAACAAAAATAAAATCATCTCTATACATATGAAAGAGAGATTTAATATATATACTGAATATAAAAATTGTTATGAAGAGATAAAAAGATTTGATAGATGCTTAATAAATTTGAAGGTAAGATGAATCTATATTGATATACACTATCAGTCACAATAGAAACCTATCTATATACAGTATTTAACATGAAAAAAAAGGACATTCAGAAATATTAGACACCACCTCACAGTAATCTAACTTTAGCAGGCTTCTATAGGGTTATGATAATCTGAACTTCAAAATTTTACTCAAAATGTTCTATACTAATCAAAATCATTGTCATTTTTCCTTTGTAAAGGCGCTCTCCATCATACCTTTCTGATGAATCTGAACTATATTTGCTCTGAATGCTCTGTTATCTAGAGATATTCCAAGATAGGAGGGTGCATTTGCATTAGGACTTCATTATTTTTGTGCTTATGATAGAATAACTGCTTCCTTCAATACAAATTATAGTTACAATACAACTCTCAATTTAAATCTTACACAATTAAATGTATTATGGAGATTTTTAATTGTTATCGTCTGTTTTTAATTTAACTCTTGTATTTTCTGGATAGTGATAAATACAAGAAGTTATGCTTTCTATATAATAAACTAAACCCAATAACAAGTATTACAATGAAATAATAGCAACAAATGTGTACAGACCAGTGATCATACATTAAAAAAAAAAAATGGAAAATTTGAATATTTTTGTGTAAACAATAGCAACAAATGTGTACAGACCAGTGATCATACATTACAAAAAATAAATGGAAAATTTGAATATTTTTGTGATTTTTAGGTTATTTAAGGTGATTTTTGTATGTTAATATGTATTTGAAGTTGCAATTTCATTCATTTTTAACGGTAATTTAAAGGGTTTGAGGGCCTTTAAATTAGAGTAACTTGATAAGTAGAAAAATAGTTAATTCTTGGTAAAGTTTCTAAGTAAATATTATTATTTTTAATTTTGATTACTTAGATTAATTTAAATGGATCAAAAAATTTAATGGTAAAGTTTCTCAAGGAAATGGTAACTTTCTGCAAAATTTCTGCTTGATTTATACAACAATTTAGATAAATAAGATGTTGAGTTTGTTTAATAGTTAATTTGCTCCCTTTAAATAATATATATCATTAAAATGGGAAATCAAACAATGGATTTCACTAAATTTGCAGATATGTGATTGACCATATTGTGATACAAAACATGCAATGCAATGATGATGGTGATTGTTATTGTCTAGTGAAACAAACTTTGGTTTATCAAATATTAAGAAAATTACTAAGGAATTAATTGGGTTTTTTAAAGAATAGTAATTATACGTAAAAAAAGATTGAAAAGAAACTTTGTAAATCTTCTTAGTTTGGATGAGTTTACAATTTAGTAAGGTTTATATTGTCACAACTATTTTGAAATTGAGATTTAATATAGGTATACATAGGGCATTCTAAGAGATTGTTTTTAATCATGTATCTTCTTAGTATCATAAAAATGACAAATTAGTATGAATCGGATGACATTTTAGAATTTGTCCAATGCTTTGTGAGTCATTATGGGGCTTGTAAAAGTTCATTATTATTTTAACAATATTAATTTTATTCTTTAAGCTATTTATAATAAAAACATACTTTTGATCTTCTAAATAGTTGTGAATGGCATATTCATAATATCTTAATTTTCTATGTTACTTACTTAGCATTTACATGTCATTCCCTTTTGAGATATATATGACTTTCAGACATACCCTAAAATGGTCTTCTTTACCTCTAATATATAGCTAGAACTATGAAAGTGACATGTGTGATAAACAGTTTTCCTTTTCTCTTATATATTGATTGGTAATAAGAGAGTTTATTACATGATGCATGTGGGATAACTCAATTTTGTAATATTAAAGTTATTTATGCCTTTACACAACCAACACCACCACACAAGTCATCATTGCATATTCCAACAGGTATAGTCATACATAAAATTAGTGTGAGTTTTTTTTGGATTATTTTATCATAGCTTTTGTTAGTTGTTTGTGAAGATCATAGAGGCGCCTTGCCATAAGAACAATATCATTAGTGTAACAAAGAAGGATGTGTGATCCAGATTTGTGTGTGAAACAAAATGAAAGAACATATATAGAATCATAAACACCGACATATTGCAAAGAAAACAAATATACAGTAAACACATTTTCAATTAAATGGCGGAAATAGAACAAACTATAAATACAACACCTAGAATGGTGGTAGCTATCTCTGAGAAGAGATGTGGCTGCTACGCTCATCCATGCCAAGTTGAATACAAAATGAGGCCAAAGAGGCATATTTATAAGATGAATCAACATAAAGATTGTGGCCCTAAGGTGCTTAGTTGAACAGTCAACTTCCCTGGAGCATAACGTTTGCATACGATCTCCAATATGGGCGCTTGATGTCCCATTGGAAAGGTATATTTGAGCTTTAAGTTTTCAAATTGAAGCAAAATGCATGCCTTTGAAAACCATTTGGCCCCCAAATCACCAAAAAACATTGTATAGGGCTTCAAAACAACCCCAAAACTTTGGGACCCGAAAAATCGTAGAAAAAATAACTAAGAAACTGTCAAAATAGACACTTGTTTTGAGCGAGTGTAATAGGTGGGTGGCCATCGATCTCCATCTGGATCAATGTGACTATTCCAACTAATGTAGTGCCAACATAACCTACTACTTTCAGTTATGTCTCCTACTTGTCACTGTGAATGCCAAAAAAGGTACAGGACATGGGACAACCTTGTTTAAATTCTATATTACAATTAATTTCTTATAATCAACCATTATTGTTCCCGAATGTAGCGATAAAATTCTCGTACAATATTACGGTAGCAAATCAACTCAAAATGAACCTTTATCTCTTCTAATCTATTCTAAAGGTCATTTCTAGACATTGTGTCAAATCATTTCCTAAAATTAATCACACAAGAAAATAAAATGGTTTTTTTGTTATGACATTCCTCTATCATGATTTTAAGTGTAATTAAATGGTTCACGATTAAATGATAAATTTTAAAGTAACTATGACATGTAGCACTTTTTCAAACCACTGTGAATTTTTTCAATATAAAACCCAATCACAAGCAATACATTAATCATAACATATACATATTAATCACTATACATTGGAACTTTTAGTTGAAGAAATATTTCTCTTGCCTAGAGACATCTAATTATATAACAAGTGTTTACTCTGTGTGGAATGTAGGGATAGATAAAAAAAAATATTGAATATAATGCTAGAGTCATCTAATTATTGCGTCCAGAGGTGGTATCTATAGCCCAAAGTGGATGATAGGTGTCATGTTTTGTAAAATTAGCAAAGCTATAGGATCACCAGGATGGATTGAACCTCACTGTGAAAGAAGAATGAATGAGGAAGAATTTCAATGCTATAATGATCAAACAATCATGGTGAAATTATTCAAACAAGAGGCACAAATTTGACAGCATAACACAAATACGGTAATCATTAACATGTATGTAATACATCCATGATACAATAAAGATAATTTGAATCCTCTAGTAGTGATTTGAATCTCATGACTTGGACTGAATCCAGACATCACTAAATGTGGGAAAATCGCCACTAGAGGTTCACTAGTGTAACTTAGGACAACTGAAACACTTCACAGTCAGTTAACTATTCAAGGTTGGTGAGAAAAGGTGGCTAACCTCCTTAAATCATGCAAAGTTGGCGCTCGACTAATTGAAGATGAACTGAATTTGGTACATTAGAGCATAACTCAACACAGACAAGGGTGAATTGATGGTGGGACTCCCATGACTCAATGTGGGTTCCTAAAATATAGGGATTGACCTCATGAGCTCTTAAAATCATGCAGATTGGCACATCAAGTGGTAGGTGGGCCCCATATATATTCTCCATGGCACTATTGAAGTCGAAACTTATTTCTAAGCTATGAAACTGACATTTAGACTATGGTGGACAAGGGAGGATTAAAAATAATCCTAACACCCCCCCTTAATCCAAACTTGGACAACTTGGGCTTTGGAAACTTAGACCAAAGGTCACCCATACAATCTAATGCAAAAAAGTAACTGCTCAATAAACCAAAGAAATTGGGAAAACCTCATGGGAAACCCCTCCTCCCTCAAAATGAAAAGCGGACTATAAACACAACTGAATCAAACCTTCACACCAAGAAGAGACCTAAGAAAAACAAAAATCTTTTCAGTAAATATTTGGTGAATATGTCTGCAACCTGCTCCTCAGTAGGGAAGTAATGCAGAATGATAGCCTTACTATGCATTAGTTCCTGGATGTAGTACATATGGACTTCAATGTGTTTGGTCCACTGCTTCTGTATTGGATCACTAGAAGTTTTAATTGCACTTTGATTATCACATAAAAATTCTACGGAAGGAGAAGTGTGAATTCCAAACTTTGTTAGAAACCCATGTATCCAAACTACCTAAATAACTGCATTCACAACCCCTCTATACTCTACTTCATCTAAGGAGATAGAGAGAGTTGTTTTCTTCTTACTTGAACAACATATTGGTCCAGATCCCAACATGAACAAAAACCTCGAAGTAGATTTTATGTCACTATTGTCTCCAACCCATTCTAACTCAGTAAAACTAACCAGATCTAGCTGAGAACCAACAGAATAATGAATCCAAACTCTCCAATACCCTTCACATAATGCAAGATGTGCTTTTTTTCCTTCCAATGCAGCTCACGTGGCTCCTACATGAACCTAGCAACGACACTCATAACATATTACAAGTATGGTCTCAAGTGAGTAAGGTACAATAAGTTATCAATCAATTGTCTATAGAGAGTAATATCAACTAGGGGTGTGGAACCACCTTCTTCCAATCTGATGCCATATAGGAAGGGGAAGGATTATGATTTACAATCATTCATATGGAACCTATTTAGCAAATGATCTACCTATATATACTGAGTAATCATGATCCCCAAAGCCTTTTCATTCACTTCAAGGCCAATAAACTGCCTTAGCAGTCCTAGATATGTTATCACGAATGCCTTTCTCAAAGATTACTTGATGTCTCTCAATCCAACATTTGAACCACCGGTAATGAGCAAGTCATCCTCATACAATACAATCAATAGTAAGAAACCTCCCTTCTGCTGCATGTAGACATTGTAGTCAAACTTGTACCTTTCGAATTTTTGTGACAGTAAGAAGGCATCCATATTGGCATATCATGCCCTTGGGGCTTGCTTAATCCCATATAGATATTTCCTTAGTTTGAAAACCAATGAGGAATATTCAGTGTACCCCTTAGGTTATCTCATAGAGATCTCTTCTTCCAAGTCACCATGGAGGAAGGGACTCTAGTTCACATCGATGTGATGTACTTACCATTTCTTCGAAGATGCAATGGTCAAAACCATCCTTATGGAATCCATTCTTGCAACAAGGGTGAATGTTTCATTGTAGTCCATCCCATGAACTTGTGAAACCCCTTTGCAACTAATTGAGACTTGTACTTGGTAGTAGATCCATCTGCCGCTAGTTTGGTTTTGTAGATCCATTTGCATTGGAAAATATTTCTCCCTAGAGGTAAGGAGACAAGCTCTCGGGTCTTGTTGTTCTGTGTTGAATTATATTCATCATCCATGGATGCATGCCAACTTGGATCACGGAAATCCTCTTTGTAAGACTAGTATCATAACCCATCATCATGTAGAACCTCTCTAGGAGAAGTGGATCTCTGTGACAGAGCACAAGGTTATCCTCCTAAAATTGAGATTTGGTTCTCCTTTTGTCAGATTGATCCCCGACATTGTTACCAACAGTTTCAATGGGTTTTTGAGCCCGTTTAGGCCTTGGATTGAGAGTAGGAGATGGATCTGGATCTAGATATGCTTGATATTTATTCTCAAAATAAATATTTGGTTCATCTTGGTCTTCTAGCTTCTTTGGATTTTGAATTTGAAACATCACTAGAATCATCATAATATGCAAATGGTGCAGGTTGAGCATTTATACCTTCCTCTTCAGTCAGTTGTATATCATGCAGTGGATCTTCATTGAATTGGACACTTCACTCTATGAAGCCTATTATGGTTGCAATCTCCATCAGTTTGTATGATTTTGCATCATTTACATATTCAGGGAAAATGCATTCGCTACTTTTAGGTTGGAAGTCTTTCCTTTTCTCAGATGAAATTATGGACCATTCTTTGGAGCCAAAAACCCTTAGATGTGAGACATTAGGATTATGTCCCATCAGTGCTTCAAATGGAGTGGCCCCAACCACTGAATTATGAGGTACTTTGTTCTATATGTACGAATCACAGTTCACTACTTCATCCCATATATATGGTGGAAGATCTCTTAGTTCAAGAAGGAAGGTATCCATCTCTTTCAAAGATGAGTTATTCCTTTCAGCTACACCATTTTGTTGTGGTGTATATGGGGCTGGATGTTGCATTTGAATACCTTCTGAAGCACAAAGCTAATGAAACTCTCTTTTGATGTACTCACCTCCATTGTCTAATCTGAGTGCTTTGATCTTCTTCCCAAGAGTGTTTTCAGCTAAGGATTTAAAAACTTTGAAGTTTTCAAACACCTCATACTTATTCTTAATAAAGTAGATCCAACAATATCTTTAGTAGTGATAAATGAAGGTCAGAAAGTATCTAGATCCATTCATGGATGTTGTAGGAATTGTTCCAGAGACATCACTATGAACCAATTCAAGTGAAGAGTAAAGTCTTCTTTCCTTCCCAACTTCATACCTTCGCTCTGGGTGCTTACCTACCAAGAAACCATTACATACACCTTAAGAGGGCTTGATGAGAGGAAATCCCTCAACCATCTCTTCATTGTGCAACTGTTGGAGATATTTGAATTTAAATGGACAAATATCTCATGCCAAATTTTGTTGGTTTCATTAGCATGAATCAATAGGGCCCTTTGTTATGACTGAGGAAGAAAATGTGAGAATTCATATGCATCGAAGGCATGATTTGTAGCTCCTTTCACTATCAGATTTCTAGTAGATATTTCTGAGATCATCACTGAGTCAGGTTCAAATATGACTCACTTTGGTGAGCCTGTATGGGTCTTTTGATATACAGACAACAAATTTGGCACCAAGGAGGGCACATAAACGACATTTTTGAATAGTCCATTCTCAAACTGAATTGAACCCTTCCCAACAACTGGGATTTGAGACTCATCTCCCATGTGTATGATAGGACCACCCTATATATCCAAAGAAGAGAATGATTCCTTGGAGGAACTATGTGATTGGATGCTCTAGAATCAATGAGAAAATATTGTGACTGAGAGAAACCTGCCTCAGTGCATGGTATCTCTCATGATCTTTAGTCTTGTTTCCAAGATCAGGCTTCCTTGCGCCTTCATGGAGGGAAATATTGTTCTGTTCAAGGAGTCTTGACATATGGTCTATGGTTTTCTTCATACATAGGTTCTCTTGATGATTCCCTATCTTGTAATACGAACACTTGGTATTCTCAAACCTCTTATGCGTGTCCTTGTTAGAAATAGAGGCTCCATCTAAAGGACTTTTCTTCTCCTAAGGTTTGGTTTCAGTGCTATTTTTGTCCTTCTCCTTCTGTATCCCTTTATCTTGCACATTCTTGGTCTCCCTATCCAAGAGAGATTGAATTTTAGGGGCTTTGAGGGATCCCATTTGAATCAACTTGACATGTTCTTGAATGACAGATTCAATGTATGCATCAAGTGAGGGAATTCACCAGTTTGGGGTAGTCAGTCTCTCAGAATAGAAGTTGGACACAAATACTGAAAATAATGGGCCAACCATTCTCATAATGGAGAGCACTGATTGCTCATCCTTCTTGTCAATTCCACACTATTTGTATTGCATGACCAAATACTTGAACTTGGAGAAGAATTGCTAAATGGTTTCGAAATTTTTGGGTTAAAGAGCAATCAGTTCATTTCTAAAATGTGGCCTATCAGCTCATCCTTCTTGTGAAACATTGAGTTGAGCTTCTACCATACTTCCCTTGGTTTTTCTAATCCATCAAGGTGGAAGAGTAAATCCCTAGAGATATGAATGCACATGAAACCAAAGGCTTCATCCAATTTGTTCAGATACTTCAATTTCTCTAAAGGTTGTTGTGGTTCGATCTCCTTGCCCATTGCGACCCTATACAAACTTTTTTACGCAACACAATATGCATATACTCCCTCCAATCCAAATAATTGAAGGTTGTGAGGATCCTCGGTCTCAAGGATGCTAGATTCTCCATTTCACATCTTCACGAGCATCACAACTCTTCTGAATTCTTCAATTTACTTGCATACAACTTTCAATTCCAAATCAAACTAGTTCAATCACTCTCTACTTTGAAATGTACACATTATCAGGGTGCTTCACACCTCGCTAGATTTCTTTGGATAAATCCAGAGGGAGGAAGGCAAAGATATCAGAAATTATGTGGAACCTAGTTTCTTTTAGTGCATCAATGGAGGTTTTCTACGATTGAAGATGGCCTAAGCACCCGCTTTGATACCATGTAAAATTATCAAAGATACATGATCATCACATTGGATTGAACCTCGCAATGAAAGAAGAATGAATGAGGAGGAATAATTTCAATACTAGAATGATCAAACTATCATGGTGAAATTATTTAGACAAGACAAAAAAATTTGGCAGCATAAAAAAATATGATAATCATTAACATGTATATAATATATCCATGATACAATAAAGAGGATTCTAATCCTCTAGGAGTGATTTGAATCACATGACTTGGACTCACTCCAGACATCACTAAATGTGGGAAAATCACTAGTGGAGTCTCACTGGTGTAACTACGGACAACTAAAACACTTCACATTCAGTTAACTAATAAAGGTAGGTGAGAAAAGGTGCCTAACCTCCTTAAATCATGCAAATTTGTCTCTAGACTAACTGAAGATGAAGTGATTGTGGACCATTGGAGCATAACTCAACACATACTAGGGTGAACTAATGGTGGGGCTCCCATGACTCAATGTTGGTTTCTAAAATATAGGGATTGGACTCTAGAGATCCTAAACTCATGCAAACTATCACATCAAGTGGTAGGTGGGCCTCAAATAACTTCTCCACGGCACTAATGAAGTGACAACATATTCCTAAGCTAGGAAACTGGCATTTAGACTATGGTCGACAAGGGAGTATTACAAATAATCCTAACAATTTTGTCACGCTCATGTGGCACACGATATCTCCTTTAACTAATATATATATATGTATATACAACATCCCCTGTAAAATTTAGATTCTCTAGATTGTAAAACACATTTATATAAATATACATCGAATCGTTGAATATCAAGATACATGCTTTTCTAGGTGAAAAATATACATCAAATTTCATTTTCAATTTCCATTCATGCATTCTCACATTTTAAATAAATCTTTTCATAGATAGTTACAAGACAACTCAATCTTTTTGTATTAGTTTGTCTTTCCTTGATTTAATCTACAAGAGAGACAAATTCATAACATAATCACTTCATATGGATTATGAATAACTATTTTACTTCATAATAATGAACAAACACATTTTTTTTCTTATTTGTTGGATTTTGGCGCGTGGATGATTCTATGGAGAATATATTGATTATGCATTATTAATTTAATATTAGAACAATAAGTTAGATATTAATTTTATGATAATTGCAAACTAATAATAATGGGGGAAAGTGGAAGTATTTTACTTCATAATAAGTTAATGAATTCAACTTTTGCATATTTGTAGGATTTGTGTTATAGTTTACAACATGAAATAGTTGGCACTTACACAATTATATTTGGGAAAATAACTATTTTACTTCATAATTAATTAATTCATGTAATTTTTGCATATTTGTAGGATTTATGTGTTAGCTTTTACAACACGATTCCAAATTGGATTAGTTGGTGCCTCGACAATTATAATGGAAGTTATAATGGAGGAAAACATTTCGTCACATTTACGACCCTAAAATGGGTTTGCAATTGAAGGGATTTGATCCCTCTTAGTGCTTGATATATCCATAGCTAAGATGGATCTATGTTGCTATAACAAATTTTTATTTGTGTGTGTAATATAGGGATATAAAAAATTAGAGTTTTGATTTTTTTTTTAAATGGGTTGACTGGGTAAACATATTATCAAGGTGGAACATTAAAATTTGTAAAATTGTCAAAGCCACAAGATCATCAGGATGAATAGAACCTCTATATGAAAGAAGAATGAATGAGGAAGAATTTCATTACTAGAATTTTCAAATAGTAATGGTGAATCTATTCAGACAAGAGGAAAAACTTTGACAACATAATAATAATAACTCAATAACTAATGGTGGGACTTCCATGACTTAGTGTGGGTTCCTAAAATATGGAGATCGGCCTCTGGAGCTCCTAAACTCATGTAGAATGGCACATCAAGTGGTAGGTGGGCCCCAAATAAATTCTCCATGGCACTTATGAAGTGGCAACATATTCCTAAGTTAGGAAACTGGCATTTAGACTATGATGGACAGGGGAGGATTACAATAATCCTAACACCCCCCCTTAATCCAAACTTGGACAACCTGGGCCCTGACAAATAAGACCAAAGGTTGCCCATATAATCTAATGAAAAAAAGTATCTGCTCAATAAACCGAGGAAATGGGGAAAAACTCATGGGACCCCCCCCCCCCAAAAAAAAAAAAATGAGCAGTGGACTAGGAACCAAAAATTGAATCAACCTTCACATTAAGAAGAGATGTATGATAAACAAATATTTTTTCAGTGAAATATTTTGTGACTATGTCTACAATATGCTCCTCTATAGGGCACTAATACAGAATGATAGCCTTACTATGCCGTAGTTCCCTGATGTAGTGCATATGGACTTTTATGTGTTTGGTTCGCTACTTTTGTACTGGATCACTGGAAATTTTAATTACACTTTGATTATCACAGGAAATGACTGTTGAAGGAGAAGTGTGAATGAAAAACTTGTCAGAATGCCATGTATCCAAACTAACTGAATAACTACATTTACAACCCCTCGATGCTCTGCTTTATCTAAAGACGGGGAAAGAGATGCTTGCTTCTTTCTTGACTAGCAGATTGGTTCATATCCCAATATGAACATAAATAACGAAGTATATTTTCTGTCAGTATTGTCTCCAGACCAGTCTGAATCAGTAAAACCAACCAGATCTAGCTGAGCACTAGCAGAATAGTGAATCCCAAACTCTCTAGTACCCTTCACATAATGCAAGATGTGTTTTGTAGCCTTACAATGTAGCTTGTCAAATGAGCTTGTCTCCTTACCTCTAGGGAGAAAGCTTGTCTAGTGCAAATGCATCTACAAAACCAAACTAGTAGCAAATGGATCTACTATCAAGACTTGCAAGGATCAGTTAGTTGCAAAGTGGTATTCACAAGTTCATGGGATATACCACAATGAAACATTCACCCTTGTTGCAAGAATGGATTCCATAAGGTTGGTTTTAGCCATTGCAGCTTCGAAGAAATTCTAAAATACTTCGAACCATCCTTCCTTCCTAACCCACTTCCATATTCCACATCCTATCCTTTCTTCTACTGAAATATGTTGGAGCATCAACTATATTGACCTAAATATAGATAAAAACTCATAAGTGGAAGTGTCAAAAGTATCAACCAAGATTCCTTGGCATGCAACTAGTAGTCAACATCACATAACTTGGGGAGAGTGTCTCAGCACGACCCTCCCACGACTTCCGGTTTTGGAGGATATACAATGTGTAATACCTCCACCCCTTCTGATATAACTAGGGTCAACAACCTATATTGAGCCATCCCATGCAATTATTTTCCATTTAGTCACGTCTTCGAACAACCATTCTAGACAATATATGCATAATGTCAAACCCACAATTACCCACATATCATAGTAGTGCTTGAAATCATAATACAAACTTTATAGTACATATTGTTTTTATGATGTCGATGACATCCAATTTACATCATTGCTATAATAATTTGACTACTACATACCTCATCATCTTGTAAGTTAGACAATTAACAACTTAAACTCCATATAAAATATAACCATTTCATGTGAAATCCATGTTATGTACTACTATTCAGGTAAACATCACATTTTTATTGTGCCATGCATCACAACCATAGTGTGAAACTAATTGAACTAGTATCCATGTGTCTAAAGTGCACATTTTATTTTAAATGTTCAAAAGGAATCACATAACTATCATCATCATGAGAATATAATATTAAAAACATATGTTGTCAACACATAAATAGGTCCAGATGTACGTGTATGTAATTTCTATATTAAACTAATTGAGTCCAAATAGATACTAAGTGAATTAATTACTAAGGTGTGTAAAATTAGAGTTATAATTACGTAAGGACGAACTATGGGGCATTACAAAGATGTCCTACTTTCTACTGAAAACTCCCATATATAGTTTCTGACAATAATATTTTTATTTTCCATTGTCCAATTCATTGGCTAATTTATTAGATTAATTTATTTCCAAATTAATGAATGTCTCTTTGTTGTGAAGGAGGATTAATATTGTATTTTGCAAAAATATAAATTTGTAATTTACTATTATGTTAATATCTTGTTTTATCTCCTTTGCTTTAGATATCTATTAAGAAAGTTTATAAAATAGACATCCTAAGTCTAATGTAGATTTTAGATTTATGGATTTAGAACAAGGTACACACATTCATGGTTATGGAAGTCCACGGCACAATAGCCAACTCAATCATTGTAAACTATTGATAAACATGTATAAACATAGAATAATATATAACTAACATGTAAATCAAAATCAACTAGTATAATATCCTATCAACACAAGAATGATAATCAATAACATAAGTAAGAGAGGAAATGTAAGAGAAAATAGTACACTAGATTTACATGGTAAACCCCAAATGGGAAAACATCCATGGGAAGGATTGATATTTTGTTATTCTTTGAAAAAATCCAACTCTTTGAGAACCCACACATCACACTCCATCTTCACATGATAATGTCCATTCCTCCATCAGTCACCATTGTACAAAAATGAGCCTCCTTCGCCTATGTTATAAAGCTAGAGGTATAGAGAAGCTAAATTTCATAACACGTGGGATAAATATTTTTCCACTTATCTTATATAAATAATGGTAATAATAGAATGTATTTCATGATGTATGTGGATAGATATTTTTTATAATATAGAGAGTTATAAAGTATTGTATGCCTTCGTTGATAGATATGTTCATTACAAAAGCAACAACACCAAATAAGTCCTCATTACATATTCCAACATTCCCCCTTAATGATGACCTGGGAGAAAGAATACAAATGGAGGAATATGGCATTACATTAACATCCTTCTTCATGATAACTTCTAAAATTCCGAATAAGATGCAATTATGAACACACTTTGCCTTATGGATTTGATGAGTATAACAATTTCGTCTCATTGATAATGAAATTGCACCTAAACCAAGTTGTACGATGAAATCTGTAGAACACCACAATAGTGTACAAAAACCTCAAATGTCCTATACAACAAAAAATGTGGCAAGTAGATAGTCATCACAATAGTAACCTAGTTGATAGTTGAATGAACATAAGTAGTCTTCACAACCAAGCTTAAAGACACAAGAATTCTAGAGTAGACCTCATAACGACTACAAGAATAATATTAGATGGTCCTATAAATCATAAATGTGTCACGTAGATAACCATGACTATATAGGAAGACAATGACCTTCATTACATTACATTACATATAACCAGAAGGAGGTGGCATTATATGGTATTTTATTACATTACATTCCTTCTTAATTACAATGCCAAATATTTCAGATAAATTGGCAAAAGGTTTCAATGTTGCTGTCAAGGATAACCTAAAGAGAGGAACAGTTTTGAATGACTAGAGATAAAAACATCAATATGCTTAATATAGGAAGGAATGGCAAAACCAAGTTGTTCCACAACTCTTCTCAAAAAACCCTATGGAGAAAATGATGTAAATAGAGAGCTATTATGTACAAAATAAATTCCAACAGTAGAGCATATAATTATCATGATAATCCCATAATGACAAGAAAAAATCATGACATGATACATGAAAGATAGAGAAACATGAAAGATGATAGAGTTGTTACACAGACAAGGGTTAGCTATATCATATATATATTGAGCAAAATATGGATGTAAAAAAATGATATAACTTATCGATTAAAAATATTGCCACCAAGAAAATACGTCTTTGGCATCAGTTGCTTTCTTGTTTGTTACCAAGTACTAGAGATACAAGCCCTCAAAAAAGTTAGTCATCTTCTAAAACCCTAAAAAAATCTTTAAATATGATCTATAGATTTTTTAGATAATACAAATATTCACATATATACATGGGTGTCCTTTAAATCTTTTGATAACATTTTGATCATAATTTAAATAAATATTTATTTAGTCAACATTTTGCTTCAATTTTTTTTATCACTAGGTATATGCTCTTGCAAGCTAATCTTTTCTTGTCAAAGCAATTTCAACAAATGGTGGTAAGTTCAAATCTTGTTTATTTTTCCATTAGCATCATGCCTTTTATGCATTATTTTATAGTTTCTTCACTATAATCATCATGTTTGCAGAGGATGTCTCTTGTTCCTATTTTCTTTATCTCTAACTTTCTTGTGTAGATAGGATATTAGACTATTTGATTTTGATTTACATGTTAGTAATTTTAATGTTGTATGTTAATTCATATGTATCAATAGTCTAACAATCACCATGTTCTAGTGTTTTTTTTATGTGCATTTATTTATTGGTTCTAGAACAAAGTAAACAAGTCCATAATTTTGCAATTTTAGGGCATGAAACCCAACTCAATGACTATGCTTAGTGTTATGTTTATGTGTTTATTTATTGTTGTTAGAAAACAAAATAAGTAGATCCACGGTTATGCAAGTCAAGGCATAAAACACAATTCAATAACCACATTTAGTGTTATGATTGTATATGATTATTTATTGTCTCTATAATAAGGCAAGTAGATTCATGAAAATGTAGGTCCACCTCATAAAACCCAATTCAATCACCATGTTTAGTGTTTGGGCTATGTGTACTGAATTATTAGATCTAAAACAAGGAAAGCATATCCAAAAGTATGCAAGCTTGAGGCATAAAACCCAACTCAATCACCATGTTTAGTTTACACCTATTTGTGTTGGTTGATTGGATTTAGGACAAGCTCAACAAATCTAAAAAAATGAAAATATAGGGAATAAAATCCAAATTGATCACCATGTTTAGGGTGTTGGAAATGTTATATTCTTTGCATGTAAATTGACTGGAAAATTCAATAGTTGGCTGGAGTCATAGGTGACAGATGGTGGTAGTCTAATCATCCAACTGACTAGATTTGTTGTTTGGTCGAAGGGAAGCGTTTGGTTGAAGGAATTCTACATAGCGATCATAAATCTCAATAGACAACCGACCAAAGTTGACCTAGTCATGTTGATTGTAACAAAATAACTAAAAGTTGTTAGGAAGTTATGGATTGTCATTAATGAGTAGTTGGTTGTATTGTATCTATAAATAAGATGGCATGGCTATACATGATATAATGTACCTTGAGAAGCAGTGTGTAGCATGATCATGTAATGAAGTGTGATTTGTGCAGGGTATTTTTTAAGGATTATAATAGCATGCTTAAGTATAGTATTCTATGATATTATTTTGGATTGAAAAAAACATATATATAGTTTATGTAAGAAAATATTAAATATCAAACATACAATTTACTACTTAAAGTTGTAAATTTTGGTGAATATTATAGTAAAAATACATTAGAGGAAATTTCAACTCAAAATTGGCCTCCTAAGGAAAATAATAAAATAATAGTTAAAATAATAAAATAATATTTATTAATTTTGGAGGAAGAAAAGAAAAAAACTACTTTTTTGTTCATATTTTCGACATATCTCCCTGTGTGTTTACTCAAATTTCGATCGGGAGATTGTGGAAATTGAACCCAGTGATAGAACAATTACACTCACAACAATTATCAATTGTACATGCAAAATCACTCACAAAAGAGACCGAATATGGAGTTGAACACTAAACTGTATTGAATAAGTGTACAATAGCCAACCCTGTAACATCATAGGCTGCCACAATAAATAATTACATAAGGGATTCGAATGCATGAGGAGGCAATTCGAATCTAGTCAAAAGCAGGCTTACTAAAATTAAGCAAATCCCCCATAGGTGCATAAAGCAGTTTCCAAAACTGTCAAGGAGCTCAAAAATTGGCAAAAGCACTTAGGCAAGCTAAAATGTAATGGAAGGACAACTCATACATGCTTTTCATAGGAGAAAAGAGTGGAGGATGTGGAGGACAAAAAACTAGTTAACCTCGCCTAGTCAAACTTTCCCAATTGCCTTAAAACACTGAAAAAGTAGACAATAAAGCAGAAAAAGCAGAAGGGCGCTTAGGAGGCCAGGAATAAAGTAGATTTGATTCCAGGAGGTTTCCCGAGCACTCCATGAGTCAAAATTGGCAAGTTTGACCACTATGGATGTGTAGATGACAACTTGCATAAGGTGGAACATGGAAACTAGGCAAATAAGACAAAAATGGATTAATTAATGTTTAAGGTAGCTAACTATGGGTTGATTATTCTAACACCCCCCCTTAAGCCTGACTTATGAGTAATATATCAGAAAATTATAGGGCCTAACAACAAGGCTTAGTCACCCTTTACATACTGCATGTCCATTTAACCAAGGAAAGAGGCAAGAACCCAGTGGGAAAATCCTCCCTTAAACATGGACTGTAAAACAAAATATGGAAATATTGTCATCACTCATGCTTCACAGCATGATCAGCAATCCCCAACAGTGATTTGAGATTGCTGAAGGTCTTCTCACAAAATGCTTTGGTGAATATATCAGCTACTTGTTCTGAAGATGAACAGAAGAGTAGGTGAATGGTGCCATCATGCACAAGCTCTCTGATGTAGTGCATATGGATCTCAATGTGTTTGGTTCTCTGCTTCTAAACTGGATCATTGCAGATTCGAATGGTACTCTGGTTATCACTGTAGATAGTTGTTGAGTATTCTGATTCGAAGCCACATTCTTCAAGTAATCCCTGCAACCATAAACATTGAGTTGTTGCATTTACAACTCCTCTGTACTCTGCTTCTGTAGATGAGAGTGCAATGGCACTCTGTTTCTTGCTTGACCAGCTGATTGGCCCTTCTGCAAGAATGAACACATATCCTGATGTGGACTTTCTGTCTGTGCTATCACCTGCCCAATCACTGTCAGTAAACCCAATCAAATCAAGATCAGATTTAGCTTTATAGAAGATCCCATGTGTCCTTGTTCTCTGAACAAAGTTAAGGATCCTTTTGGCTGCTTTCCAATGGATCTCATGAGGCTGATCCATGTATCTAGAAGCCACACTTACTGCATAAGAAAGATCAGGTCTAGTATGTGTGAGATACAACAAACATCTAATCAATTGCCTATACAGTGTATTGTTTGCCATAGGTGAAGAATCAGCTTCTTCAAGCTTCACTCCTAAAAGGAAAGGAGTCTTGCTTGGCTTGCAATCCTTCATTCTGAATTTGTTTAGCAAATCCAAGGCATACTTGGACTGGTGCACCTTGATTCCAGCTTTGGTTTGAGCAATCTCAAGCCCCAAGAATTGGCTTAAGAGCCCCAAATCTGTCATGGAGAAGGCTTGGTTCATTGCACCCTTCAAGGAAGCAATCTCATCCTTTGAGCTTCCTCTAATGAGAAGGTCATCAAAATATAACACAATTATCATTAATGAACCATTAATCAACTTCAAATAGACATTTGGATCTGATTTGCATCGAACAAAATTCAGTGATAGCAAGAAGCTATCAATCTTGGCATACCAAGCCCTAGGGGCTTGTTTTAGCCCATACAATGACTTCCTTAGCCTGCACACAAAATATGGGTTAGTAGAAAATCCTTGAGGCTGCTGCATGTATATCTCTTCAGTGATATCTCCATTCAGGAAGGCACACTTTACATCCATGTGATGTACCTCCCATTGCTTTGAAGCTGCAATGGCTAAGGCTAGCCTGATGGAGTCCATCTTTGCCACTGGTGCAAAGGTCTCATTGTAATCTATGCCATGAACCTGTGAGTATCCCTTGGCTACCAATATGGCCTTGTACTTTATAGGTGAACCATCAGCAGCAAATTTGGTCTTGTACACCCACTTACACTGAACTAGCTTCCCCCCTGGGGGAAGCTCAACCAGCTCCCAAGTGTTGCTCTTTTGGAGTGAGATGAACTCTTCCTTCATGGATGCTTGCCATCTTGGATCTCCTGCTGCATCTTCATATGTCTGAGGATATAATTCCACCATCAAATAGCATTTCTCAGCAAACATAGGATTCTTCATTCCTGAAAATACTTTTCAAGTTTTTACCAATCCAGAAAACTTTTTGAAAGCTAAAACTACTTCTCCTGGAAAAATCCCACTTTTTCAGCTGAAAATA
>LPNX010807548.1:125109-145256 GCA_001517045.1 Pseudotsuga menziesii
GTCAAAACAAACACTGAATAGTCAGGGCCAAGCTTTGAGAGTATGGCTAAGACTAGCTGATCATCCTTCTTTTCGATCCCACATTGTTTTAGCTGCAAAACAAGTGCTTTGAACTTGGAGAAATAGAGTTGCAGGGATTCAAAGCTATTCAGACTCAGGGAGATCAGTTCATTTTCGATTTGATGTCCCCTCATCTCATATGTCTTTCCAAAAAGATCAGTAAGCTTCTCCCATACTTCATTCAGTGATGTTAATCCATCAAGATGGAAGAGGAGGTCTCTAGATATACTCAGACACAGAAGGCCATAGGCCTCATCCCTCCTGTTGTGCCATTTAATTTTCTCTGCAGCTGCATTGGGCTCTGCTTATGTTGCCATAGTCACTCCGTAGAGGCCTTTCGCTCTCAACAGTATCTCCATCTCTGCTTTCCATTCAAAGAAATTAAATGGAGTCAAGATGATCTTTTGAGATTGATCCATAGCTCAGAAATTGTCCTGACAGTCTGTAGAATGCTCCCAGTCAATGATGTCGAACCTGCAAAACAAATTGGAAGGAGAGAAATCAATCTACAAAGGCTCTGATACCATGTGGAAATTGAACCCAATGATAGAACAATTACACTCACAACAATTATCAATTGTACATGCAAAATCACTCACAAAAGAGACTGAATATGGAGTTGAACACTAAAATGTATTGAATAAGTGTACAATAGCCAACCCTGTAACATCATAGGCTGCCACAATAAATAATTACATAAGGGATTCGAATGCATGAGGAGGCAATTTGAATCTAGTCAAAAGCAGGATTACTAAAATTAAGCAAATCCCTCATAGGTGCATAAAGCAGTTTCCAAAACTGACAAGGAGCTCACGAATTGGCAAAAGCACTTAGGCAAGATAAAAGGTAATGGAAGGACAACTCATACATGCTTTTCATAGGAGAAAAGAGTGGAGGATGTGGAGGATAAAAAACTAGTTAACCTCACCTAGTCAAACTTTCCCAATTGCCTTAAAACACTGAAAAAGCAGTCAATAAAGCAGAAAAAGTAGAAGGGCACTTAGGAGGCCAGGAATAAAGCAGATTTGATTTCAAGAGGTTTCCCAAGCGCTCCATGAGTCAAAATTGGCAAGTTTGACCACTATGGATGTGTAGATGACAACTTGCATAAGGTGGAACATGGAAACTAGGAAAATAAGACAAAAATGGATTAATTAATGTCTAAGGTAGCTAAATATGGGTTGATTATTCTAACAGAGATCTCATTGGACGCGGAATTAAATTCTGCATCCAACAGGTACCCACTCATCATACTTTTGACGGACCGCGCTACCCCAAAAACAAGAAATACCTGAAAAAACATGATGATGACAATCATCACGTTTTTTCATTTCGTGTATTTCTTGTTTTTGGGGTAGAGGGGTCCATCAAAAGTATGCAGAGTGGGTACCTGTTGGATTTCGAATTTAATTCCGCATCCAACGAGCTCTCCCAATCGAAATTTGAGTAAAAACACAGGGATATATGTCGAAAATACGAACAAAAAAATAGTTTTTTTATGATACCTATCCCCAAATTTATATTAAAAAATTGTTTAAGACCTATATGGTATTTCAAATTTAAAGCAATTTCATTGGCTAACACATGATGACATGGAGTTTGAATTAGGGTTGAAAGGCCCATTTTGAGTTGAAATTTCCTCTAATGCATATGTTATGTAAATACAGGCAATGTTAGAGATTAAAAATGATCAAATAGCGAATTTATTTTTTGAAAAAAAAAAGCCAATTGGTGAAAAATTTCCCTTGAATTACCCTGAATTTGTGATCTACCAAGTCACGGTTGTAAATACTTGTTTTGAGTGTTTTATTGATAGATGAGAAAAAGCTAACTGGTTTGTTGGTTTTCCTCTAGGAGATAGGTTTTGAAGGTAATTTCAATCTAATGTGTTGATATTATTGTGTGTCATTGTCTTATGTGAATGTGTTTAGCTATATGAATCAAATTGTAAACATGTTGTAATCGGTATTAATAACCCAATAGTTGGTATCAAAGTTGTATTTGGATGTAGGGGGTGCCTTTGTAACTGAGGGTATTTTAGAATGGCCCTAGATCTAGAGAATACCTATTACAGTGGGAGACTTCTACAAGCATTGATTCATAGTTAGAATGTATTACACGTTGAGGATAGAAATTCAAAAGTTTAATGGAATATTTTTTTAGCTTTGGAAGCTTAAGATGGAGGATTTCCTTGTAGATCAAGAACAATAGATTGCAGTTGACCCCGGAATGACTTTGGTGGCTATGTAGAAGGAAGAGGGAAAAAATATTGACAGAAAGGAAATGAGTAAAATCCAAATTTGTATACAAGATTTTGTATTGTTGAATGTATCATAAGAAGACACTGCAAATAAGTTATGGGAAGCATTGGGGAACTTGTACTGGTCGAAATCTCTAGTTAATAAGTTTTTTCTTTGGAAGAAGTTGTAGCTTCTGAGGATGGATGAAGGTGAATCGGTTACAAAGCACCTAAACTCTTTCAACATTGTTATAGTCATTTTTTCTATGGATATTAAAATCACCAAGGAGGATAACTACATCAATCTATTGTGTTCTTTTCCAGATTCCTAGGATATCCTAGTCACGGCTATTAGAAGCAAAAACATCACATTGAAGATCGACAATGTGGTTACATCTCTGTTGTAAAAAGAAATGAGATGAAAGAACATGTAAGGTACGACCCATGAATCCTTGATGGTAATAGGTCGATTGATAAATAGTGGAAAGGGGAAACTTTTGGTAGAAGATCGAAGTAAAGGGGTAGATCTAAGACTAGATCCCTTGGTCTACTGATGAAAACATACTAGCGATGTGGTAAATTCAGACATTATGGATAGAACAATAAGTTGAAAAATTTTGAGAATGGAAAAGGGTCTGATAAATGTCAATTGAATGATGGTAATTCTTCACAAGAAGAGAAAGACGATCTATATTTGGCCTCCTCAAGTACACAGTCGGATCATGACTCATGGTTGATCGAATCTGGTGCGTCATATCATATGACACCTTGTAGAGAGTGGTTACATGAGTATGAGAAGATGAATGGAAGTGATGTCCTCTTGGGATTTGATGCAGTGTCTGTAATAGTCGGACGAGGAAAATTTTGACTTAAACCAAAAGATGAAAGAATAGGAACACTTTCAAGACTACTACATATCCCAGGTTTGGCTCGAAACATAATATCGGTAAGTAAGAAGGGGAATGTAGGTGTGTAGTATATATTTGAGAAAGATACATACACGATGGTATGTGGAAAAATGTTACTAATGAGAGGAGTTTGAACTAGAACCTTATATAACATATTGGAAAGAACAGTCACCAATGAAAGTGTTAATGTGGTATGTCCCGAATTCGACAGTATATCTTATTTTTTAGTTGAAACAACTATGTTGTGGCATGAACGGATGGGACATATAGGTGAGAAGGTTATTCATGCTATACATAGTAAAGGTATGGCCAAAGGTCTCCCTAATTGTTTCGGAGAAGTTGAATTCTGTGAACATTGTATTTATTGTAAACATAGTCGTGTAAAGTCCTCATCTAGTGCTACTAGGGATAAAGAAATACCGGAGTTAATACATAGTGATGTGTTTGGACTCATCTCTATCCCTTCACTAGGAGGATATCAACATTACGTCTCTTTCATATATGATTTCTCCATAATGACATAGTTGTATTTTCTAAGAAAGAAATATAAGGTTTTTGAGAAATTTCAAGAGTACAGAGCTCTTGTGGAGAATCAGACTAGTAAAAATATCAAGGCGTTGAGAACTAATAATGGAGGAGAATTATGTGGAAAAACATTCAACTAATTATGCAGACAACATGGTATAGCTTGACAAAACACAAATATGTACATGCCTCAACATAATGGATTTGCTAAAAGAATGAACATAACACTAATGAATAAAGAAAACAACATGCTAAGTGGTGTAGGAATTGCACATGAGTTTTAGGAAGTGGAAATCAACACAACATATTACCTAGTGAATAGGTCATTGTCGACGAATCTAGTTGGCAGGACTCCATATGAGGCATAGGCTGGTAATAATACTATCTTTCTCATCTCAAGTCTTTGGGAGTGAATCCTTTGAGCATATCTAAAAGGAGAAAATAAAAAAACTCAACAACAAGTCAGAGAAATGCATATTCATAGGGTACAAGGATAGAGTGAAAGGGTATAATATGTGGAACCCAATGACGAGGAAGGAAGTTTATAGATGAGATGTGATCTTTAGAGAATTCCAAGGAACTTTATATAGGGATGAAGAGGTTAAAAGAGAAAAAACATAAAAGAAATATTTTGACATGAACGATGAAAGTATGGATTTGGATGAGTTGACTAAATTTGACGAAGAGGAAGGACAATGGACTCTAGATATTAGGAGTTCTGGTTGAGTAAGGAAACAACCAAAAGGTATAGTCCACCCGACTTCCGCTTTAAATCTGCTTTATCTGACATAGTAAATGATCCCAGGTCAATAAAGGAAGGAATTGAATCTACCAAGGTTAAATTTTAGAAAAGGGCCATGGAAGAAGAAATGGAGTCCTTGAAGAAGATTAAAACATGGGATCTAGTTGTGTTACCAAATGGAAGGAAACTCATCGATAGTAAGTGGGAGTTCAAGAAAAAGTTAAATGCAGTAGTTCAAGTCAAGAAGTATAAGGATTGACTGGTAACAAAATGATATTCCCAAATTGAAGGATCGACTTTGGTGAGATATCCTCTCATGTTGCTAAGCTAACTTTTGTAAGGGTACTAATGTCTTTAGCTACAACATTTGGTCTTGAAATAGAACATATGGATGTAAAGACAACATTTTTTCATGGTGATATTGAAGAAGAGATATATATGAAACATACTAAAGTTTTAGAGTGGAAGGAGAAAAAGAGTTGGTTTGTAATATCAAGAAGTCTCTCTATGGTCTAAAACAATCGCTCAGGATGTGATATCATAATTTTGACACATATATTCAATAATTGGTGTTTGCGAGAAGTTAAAATGATCAATGTGTGTGTTTGAATAAATTCGACGGCCATTTAGTATACGCATTTTTATATGTCCATGACATGTTGTTGGTCAAGAGTAACATGGATCTAATAAAAGAGGTGAATTTGTAGTTATCCACCAAGTTCAACGTGAAGGATCTTGAAGCAACAAATTTCATTCATGGAATGGAGATACAATGAAATTGAGTAGGTATAAGACTCTAGTTAAGTCAAGGAAATATGTTGAGATAGTCATGCAAGATATTTGATCGGTCATGGTTCCTATTCTTGTAGGAGTCAAGCTATCTACCAAATAGTGTTCTAAGACACAAGAAGAAATATAGTACATGTTACATGTTCCCTATGCAAGTGTTTTAGGTAGTATAGTGCATGTTATAGTCTATACATGACCTGATATTTACCAGGTTCTGGAGTATTGGGAAAGTACATGTCGACACCTGGAACATAGCACTACACCACAATCAAGAGAGTATTCAAGTATTTGGGCATCTACATGACATGATGGATTGTGCAATTTGTTATGGAGGAGAGCTCGAGGAAAACAAGCAAATCAATGCATATGGTTTTTTCGATTTCGACTAGGCTAGAGACATTCACCACAAATGATCGAACAACAAATATGCGTTCAGGATATTTGGCAGAGCAGTCAGTTGGATGAGTAGAAGGAATCCAGTCATTGCATTGTCGACTATTGAGGTTGAATACATGGAAGCTACTCATGCATGTAATGAAGTTGATTGGTTGTAGAGGTTGTGTTCAGATGTTGGGTGTTAGGATTAATTAATCCTCCCTTTACCCACATAGTCTATTTGTTAATTTTTCCTAGCTTGAGAGGTCATTATCACTTTACTAAAGTAAGGGGGACATGCCCATGAGTCATCTACACTTTTGAGTTTTGGTGCCAACATGAGTTTTGGAACAACACTGGGAAGACTTGCACCATCGCTCTTATTTCCTCCCAGATCTTGAATGGATCGAGTGTGATGAATTTAAGGAAACCCTTAGTGAGAAAGTTGGTAGTATCGTGATCCCACTAGGCACCCAAGGTATATATGTCGAAGGGAACATGGATGATTTGTCACCGACTATCCCTATAAACATTTCTCGAACTCCTAGTAAAGTTAAGAGCATTTACATTGGGGCAGATTGTTCTCCCGATGAGATTCAGACATACACTAAGCTTTTTAAAGACTTTTGTGATGTCTTTGCTTGGTCTTATGATGAGATGTCAGGAATAGACTCTCAAATTGTCGAACATGAAAACAAAACTTACCCTAGGGCTAAGCATGTTCGACAACACTTACGTACGATGAATCCCCGTAAAGCACCCGCCATTAAGGCAGAGATAGAGAAGTTGCTCAAGGTTGGCTTTATCTATCCAGTTCCCTTGACTGAATGGGTATCCAACCCCATTCCAGTTGATAAGAAGCAAAGGACCATTCGGGTATGTACTGACTTTAGAGACTTGAACAAAGCTTGTCCTAAAGATAAATTTCCCACACCATTCATTGATAAGATTTTGGATGAGTGTGCGGGAAGCGAAGCATTTTCGTTTATGGATGGTTTTTTGGGATACAATCAGATTCAGATCAAACCCGAGGACCAACATAAAACAACTTTCATTTGTCCTTGGGGTACTTTTGCATACCAGAAAATGGCCTTCGGCCTTAAAAATTTCGGAGTCACTTTTCAGCGGAAAATGACTTTTTCTTTTCACGACCTTAAGTGAATTATTGAAGTTTATCTAGATGATTTAGTTGCTCACTCTCGTTTTGAGAATGGATCACCCAGATCATTTGCGCTTGGTTTCCAAGAGATGTCGTCGTTATCAAATTCGTTTGAACCCTCAAAAGTGCATCTTTTGTGTGAAAGTGGGTCGGTTATTAGGATTCATCGTTTCTAAGGAGGGGATTAGGGTCGATCCTCTTAAGGTTGAGGCAATACTTCGATTGTCTCCCCGCGCACTATTAGACACCTTCAGAGTCTTCAAGGGATGGCTAACTTCTTACAGAAGATTGTTGCCAATTTTTCCAATTCAACCAAGGGTTTCATTCACCTTTTGAATAAGGACACTCCTTTTATCTGGGATGAGAGAGCCCAAGAGTCTTTCAATGCATTGAAGAAATTCTTGGCATTGGCCCCTGTGCTTAGTCCACCTGACTATAGTCATGATTTCTTGTTATATGTGGTCACGCCTCAAGAGACAATTGGAATGGTTTTGGTTCAAGAGGACAAGGAGCTCCAAGAGCACGTTATCTACTATCTTAGTCGAAAACTCATTGATGTTGAACTTCGTTACACTCACGTGGAGAAGCTAGCCTTAGCTACCGTCCATGTGGCTCAACGGTTGAGATGTTACATACTCCTTCGCCAGACTACAGTTGTGGCTCATATCAATCCATTTCAGTTCATCCTAACCAGACAGGTGATAGGGGAAAAATATAATAAATAGATTGTTATCTTGCAAGAATTTGATCTCGAATTTATTTCGGCAAAATCGAAAAAATCATTGATCTTTGCGGAGCTCCTGTCATATTTCCCTAGTTTGGACGAAAGTGAGGTTCATGAAGATTCTTTTGTTGATGAACATATCTTCCTTATCTTGATTATGGACCCATGGTATGGCGACATTATCATTTATTTACAGACTTTGAAGGTCCCTCCTCACCTCTCACGGGACGAGTGTCGATGTTTATGACACATTGCTAAGTCACTACCTCATTGTTTGTGACACTTTGTATCATCATGGGGTGGCTTCCATTTTGCGTTGATGTTTAACTCATGAGGAGGTTGAGACTACGCTTAATGCTTGCCACGGTGGGGCGTGTGGTGGTCATTTATATGGGCTTGCTACAACCCAAAAAAAATTGAGGGCGGGTTATTACTGGCCTTCAATCTTCAAGGATTGTGTTAATGCGGTCAGGCAGTGCCACCCTTGCCAGGTGTTTGCACGGAACATTCGTTCGCATATAGCCCCGATGCACCCGATTATCACTGTTGGTCCCTTCACCAAGTGGGGGGTTGATTTTATGGATTGCAACCCAGCTTTAGCTGGGGGGCACCATCACATTATAGTGGTCGTGGATTACTTTGTAAAATGGGAGGAAGTTATGCCTACTATCAAATCCGACGATGAAATGGACGCTCACTTCGTGTTCAATCATATCATTACTCAGTTCGGTTTCCCGAGAGAGCTTGTCACTAACCATGGAAGGCACTTCCAAAATAAGATGATGAACAAGTTATCTTCCAAATTGGGGTATAAACAAGAGTATTCCTCTTCTTATTATCTTCAAGCAAATGGTCAGGTTGAGGTTGTAAATAAATCACTTAATTCCATTTTGTAGAGAGTCGTTGCACAAAGCAAGAATAACTGGCACATTATGATTTATCCTTCTTTGTGGGCTTATTAAACCATTGTTAAGACTGCCATCGGTTTCATCAGTTAGTACATAGAGTGGAGTCGATATTGCCGATTGAATGCGAGATCCCTTCTTTGAAGCTAGTCGTAGAACTCTTACCAAAGACTTCTGACCTGGAATAACGCCTGGTCCACTTAGAGCACCTTGATGAGCAGAGTGGGGATGCTTTAGTGGCTCTTGAAGTAAACAAACATCGCGTTAAGGCTCAGTATGATAAGTTTGTCCGTCCCCGGATATTTAGTGAAGGTGACTTGGTTATTTTATACGACCAAGCTAGTGAACCATTAGTGGTGGGTAAGTTCAACTCCATGTGGCATGGGCCTTACATAGTTAAATGAGTGTTAAAGAATGGTGTTTACGAGTTAGTATATTATGAGGGGACAACCTTGGCAGAACCTAGAAATGGGCTTTATCTTAAAAAGTACTATGCATAATTCTCAACCGAGGCTGATACTTTGTATACTATCATACATTTGCCTAGTTTAGTTTTGGTCTCCTTGTAGTGATTCAGTTTGTTGACATGCTTCCATTTTTTGTGGAAGATGTCAACAAATTCTTCGATATATGTAGGATACACTGACGGTGCCAGCCGCCACGCCCATAACTCAGCTTCAGCTGCTTGGGTGATTTATACGCCTATGATTCATGTCGTGTCTTCAGGAGGTGTATGTCTCTGGCCATCATCCAACAATGTTGTTGAATATAGTGTCATGATTAAGTTACTACGCGATGCCATCTCTCATAGTGTTTAAGCTCTTGAGGTACTTCTTGACTTGCAGTTAGTGGTATTACAACTAAATGGTGTGTATCGTGTTAGAGACCCAAATTTATTACGAAGATTCTTGCGAGTAAGGTTGTTTGAATGACAATTTGAACACATAACATACATTCACATTCCTAGGATTTACAATGATGTTGTTGATTCTTATGCAAATTGCGTTTTAGATTGGCATTTGTTACATCAACGATGAAGCATATATACCACATTCACAATTAAATACACATGTAAATATAATAAACCGATTATTATAAGCTTTCATTTCAAACATAGTCCAAAAATGGTGTCATAGTACAAAAATGTCATGGTACAAAATTGGGGCTTTAAGCCACCAAGAAAACACTACACGATCGATACAAAATGTACATATAGGCCTCTATGCCTGCTGACCGGGGTGCTGGCCATGAAAACAAATAAAGGAATTGGCCAACCATCTAAACAATCTAACCCACACACGGGGTACTCCTACCACCTGCCTCTACATCGCCTCCGTCAATTCCTCAACTTACACCATGGGCACCCTATGTGTCAAACAGACGAAGTTTGTGTGTATGCTTTGGAGTGTGTGCTCCGCATCTGCACCCTGTCCCCTTCGACGATGTCGAGGGAAACCATCTGGCCGTCTAGGTCCCACATCTGCATGCACATGATCAGTATTAGTACATGTCACCACCAAAAAACATGTTTTTTTATTTCATTATATCAAAAAATCCCAAAAAAATTAATAATTCAAAAAATAAAATAAAAGTCGAGATTGTTTACCTATGCCTCCATATGCAACACCCTATGGTATGGGCATATCTGGATCACTGCGGAAGTCATCTATGGCCACGATTTGTCTCTACCACTAGTGGTAAAAGTCAGGTGGGTAGGGTGTAGCCACACGTCTTCCCCGTAGTCGTCGCATCACAACCACCTAGCGAGTATGAGCTGGATCCCATAGACCATGAGGGGGAATCTGAACTCTTGGGCTGAAGCCCGATACCCGCTCGAAGAAAAAGGTACTCAGTATGCTAGAAAACCCAAAGTATCTTGTCCGTCCCGGCTTACAGTCAGTCAATTGCTGCTTCATGTTGCTCAATGCACTCAACCGCATAGAACATCAGAGGCCTGGAATCCTGGTGAAGAGATGCCAATCCAGCTATTGTAGCTAGCACCAACACTATGATCTTGAGGCTGAGACTCCGGATAGAGTTCACTGGAACTTGACTTCCAACCTTCTTAGTGTCTGGAAGGCAGTATACGACTATGTACTCATTAATGGTGAGCCTACCTGCCACCCCTCTAGCCCTCAAGTTTACTACCTCACCACGACGGAATAATCTAGTGATGAAATACACATCCTCTACCTCAAGCCTTAGAGGTATCCCATCAAGCTGAAATGCTTCTGTATCTGGATCCCAGTAGTTGACGAGCATTTGGAAAATTCTTGGTTGAGCCCTCAAGCTCCCAAGTCGCCAATATTTATACAAACCACATGCTCTTAATGCTTGTTGAGCAGTCATGTCACCTTGTACTGCCCCATCCACTTCTTCATGCACACGTTCACGCCACTCCAGCACCATCCTGCCAAAAAACCATGAGATTTGATGAGAATATGCCTTAGATTTAGGTATGCACGCGCTCATACGCAACTTTCCCTGCTAACAGTCACGCGTATACGCGGGAATCGCTGTTCTTTCCGCTTATATCAAGCCCTATATATGGTTCGATGATCTGTGACCCACGTGGGTCGAGATACCCAAGTAGGGGTGCTCCAAATTAAAAAATCAACCAATAAAAATTGAAATAAAAACATTGAAAAGATTGAGTGTGGGATGAAGATTTACCTGGCTTCGACGGTTCTTGATTTCGTGGCTCGTAGCTCCCAGAATCAGTGTTTGAAGTCCGTGGCTCAAAATAGCTCCAATGCACTATGTGTGGTGAAAAGTCAAAATGGTATGGTAAAACATGAGTTTTTCACTACTTATAAAATTCATTTTGAATGTTTAACCCCTAGCCTATAGTTTTGACCCTTATTAACTCTTTTGAACTATTTTTGCCTAATGTTGTGGTGTAAGGGCTCGATTCGAGTGTACTTTTACCGAGGTCTTGACCCGTTCATATCTATTACAACAATCATTTCGAACTGGCATATAGAATAGGATCACATTTTCCGCTTGTATTTTGCGTCGCATTATGACCATGTCACCTTAACTATAAGTACGAACCCACTTCGTAATGTTACGAAACCATCACACTGCTACTGGAAGTGGCATTACGTAAGTGGTAGAGCCTTCCTATTCATGGGTGCCCTAGTTAGATCCCCTTTGTCATTTGGTACCCATGTTGAGATTCTTCCCTTAGGTCTGGGAGTCCCTTTGTAGGCATGCCATGTCTTTGAGCGAAAACGTCATATTCTCCCTTGAACTTTATGCTGGCCATTTCCTGCAGGGACTCCCGTTTATATCAAGTTGTAATTGCATTATCATGCACTTGCTTGCCTTATTAAGCTTTACGTCGGCTCCCCACTTTAGAGTTATAAGCGATATAGCATGAGCTTGTCTCAATCCTAGCCAAGCAGAGCCTTTTATATATCCTTTGCAGCTTGATCATCCCCTACTAGGAGGAGACCTTCTCTCGAGTGTCCTTATCCTACACATGCTTCCTTACATTGAGCATAGGTATGTTCCACTGCTTGGAACTAGTTTGCTTGCCTGTGACACTCGTCTCCTCCTAGCTATGTACTATAAGCACTTTTATTCTTTTTCAAGCTTTCTAATATGAGAAAGTACAAAAAATAAAAAAACATAAAATGTCGGATAGGAAATGATATTAGTTTTGGCAATTGTCGAGTCGTGTCACATTCGAACAGACCACTGTACATTCCATCCATCGGTTGGGTTATTAGTATGACTTTAGGAGTTGTACTTGTTATTCTAAGTTTTCTCCACCGACTGGTTATGCTTTCAGTCCCTATGGAGCCTCTGTCAATGCCTTTTGTGTCGCAAAGTTGTCCTAGTTTACATGTCAAGTCTATGCTGCCTATCAGTCACCATATGCCTATGCTCTTGTTCAAAGGAAGTTTTAGCTTGAGTCGGCCATTCCTCAATTATCTTGTCTTTGCATGTCGGTCATTCCCAATACAGTTACTGGTTCTTCCAAATTATCCAGCATTGTTGTGTATCTCATGTGGTTGATGGGGGATGCCTTAATGCCCTCCTTCCAGCGGATTCCATTCCATCGACTTCAAACCATTTATTCTGGAATAGGAGTCTAGAGTCCATTGAGTGCCTTGAGAGATGCAGTCATCAGTGGCAGGTCCTTTCGCCATCGACTATTTTGGGAATACATTAATGTCCCTTGATCGATGAACTCTCTCAAGTGTTCAACCTCAACACATCTATTCACACTTGTTAGATTGCACTTTGTACCTTGATTCCCATTATCATTATCAGTGGGATATCTCACGTCTGTTAACTATATACATCAATGACTGGTAATCAAACGATGGACCATCATTTTCGACCTCGACACCCTTATTCGCATGATGGGACATGGACCAGTAGCAGCTTGCGTAGAAGACCTCCAAGCTTGGTGGCATTCCACATAGCTACCTCCTTGATCGTGCCAGTACTCATGACATGTCAGCTCTCATGCTCAGGTTCCAGTCTATCATCATATATCTTCATCCATTATGGAGATCTTGTTCACTATAAATTGTACGTGGCGATGACTACATGTGACATACGTCTATTACGCCTATTCATGGCCATTGTACTCTTATGAATATGGGACTGCTACACTATATATTTGCAGTCACATGCTAAGATTTATCATTGTATTGTACTAATGAGTGGCTGGTTCTTCCACCTAGGTCTTCATCACTCCACTTCTGGGATGGATATAATATATTTCGACCATCATGTTACCCCTCCGACCTCACACATTAGGGGGCATTTCTTATAGCTGATTTTACCACACTTGGTAGATCACACTTTTATGGCCTCCCATGTTCCTCTGCAGACTCTTTGGACCCCCCTTGCTCGAATTATACTTTGATGATCCAAGAAATCCCTTAAACAACACATGTTTATTGCCATATGCGAGTTTTAGCTTAAAATCCACGTGTACATGCATGTTGCTCCACTGTAGCCCGCGTACATGGGGAAATGTGCACAAAAAGTAAAAAATTTGGAGTTTTCTTCAATGAGTCCTGAATAGCTTGAATCTTGGCCTTCCATATATGCCTGGAAAAGCTCCAACTCGACCCTTCATTACCTATTGAAGGGCTATACATTGAGCCTCTTGGATGCATTAGAGGAGGAGAAGATTAGAGAGCAAGGAAACTATAGTTCATTGTTGTCTCATTCATACATGCTTGAGTTTGTATCCCTTTGTCCTTTTGAGCACACATTGCTGCTCTTCTCAAGCTTACCATTGCTTTGTAAGCTTGCCATTGAGATGGAGGATTAAAGTGGTGGAGGCTCAAGTGGAGGACTCGGTTTCTCCGTTTCGACGAGATGCCGACATAGTTTGTCCGTTGTTATCTCTATTCATATTAATAGAAATATCCCTTTCTCGTCCATTACATGTATATGACTGAATATTTTGATCCATGGATGTAGTTGTATTTGATTATACATTTTGGATTTATATGTAGGCCTAACACTTTAACATCTATCATGCTTGTCTTGTTCGTTGTTGTTGAGGGTGAATTGTAGGCACAAGCGTGTTGGAAAAGCTCAACGAGGATCTACTATAACCATCCGGAATAAGGTATGTTCTGTATCCCTTAGTGTTAGCAGCATTTGTTTCTCTTGCATATTGAAGTGGATTGATTTCTGGTGTTCATTCAGTATATTGTGGTTTACCCCAAGCCATAGTCTATTGTGGTCTACCCCAAACCATAGGAAGTTTCTCTCCGTAATAATAAGCAACAAAATATAATTAACTAATTCCTCTTTGACTCGACTCCTTCATGGATCTATTTTCAATGACACTATTAGAAACAGGACAAGTCCAAACTCAGAGCAATCACAGATATGTCTATCAATACTCAGTGAATCCAATTTATGGAACTTTATGTTGATTACACGATCTGTCTATCAATACTCAGTGATTTCAATTTATGGAACTTTATGTTGATTACACGATCTGATCACAGACAACTAAAACTTAACCCATACATAGTTTACACACAAAATTAACGAAGCCCATACATAGTTTTCGCATTAAAAATGAGCAAAATGTAGAACCTATACTTATTCAAGGAGTGAAATCTCTACTGTTTTAACCCAAATAGCACGCCCAACAATCATCTCTTGCACAGGAAATCTGACAGTTTCCTACAGCCGGTGAAAAACCACCTTGGTCCTTACTGTATACTTAAGCTCCAATGTGAGTAAAACTAACACATTAATAGCGGTCCTTACTACATACTTAAGCTCCAATGTCAGTAAAACTAACCCATTAATAGCGGTAATCATCTATTGTAAACAAAAGAACTATACTATTACATTCGCATGGCGATAGAGGCCTGACTAGAGGTCCTCCAGAGTCCTCGCAGAGTCGCTCCTCAAATCGCTATGGTGTAGAAAGCTCCTTCGAGCTTGTTTTCGTGCAAATGCCCCTCTGAGCATATCCGCTTTCATCCTGAGAACCCGCTGGCCTCTAATTTATAATTACACTGCGAGTTCGGCAAGGTGACATCGTTCCTAAAATCCCTTGACGAATCCTCTCTGCAGCTAACAACTAGCAGATTAGAAGTTTCCACGTATTGAATATTGCAAGACGACTGACAATTGACTCAATGAACTCTGCAACGTGTTGGAGTTGGAGAAAGTGAATGCCCCTGCATCATTAATATTGTTGTTGATGAGTACTAATAATCGATAACACCATCCACTTTATTAGCCTTCTCTGAGCTTCAAATCACACACAAGACAAGCTGTAAGATAATTAACTAATGAAACATGCAACCTTCACAGAGCTGTCTAAACCTTTCGACAATGCACAATAAGATGGTATGGATTCAAAAAAACACATAAAAAAATAATCAATTTAAACAAGTTAAAGATTTTCTCTATTACCTTGGATTAAGATTTACATGTAGCCCAATGGGCTCCACTCTTAATGGAATTTCAAGAAAACACGATAGGGCAAAGTGATGCAGTCCTGTAGGATTTAAGATTCAAACACCACAAGGCTGCAACTCAGAGAGTACACAGCCTATACCTAACAACTAGCAAACCACTCTTATATTTATATTTATTGTTACAAAATTTCAGATTACTATGTTTAAGCTACCTAGGCTTCTAACATCAAAAAGAACACAGAGAAAACAATTAAAACTCCACTAATGATTTCTATTATGATTCAAAAATTTGCTTACTAAGTCTGAATGCCTCAGGGGATACACTTCTATGAAAAGAAGACTAACAACAGCCCTCTGGTCTGGGTCTTGGACAGGCTTTTACAATCCCTAGAATTACACAGACCGAAATTTCATGGGTTCTTCACTAAACTTTAAAACACGGAGATTCCTTTGATTTTCACATTGGTCCTCTCCAGTGCTCTATGTTTCCTGTCTCCTTTTATGTGCAGACCAACCTCTTCAAAGATTATTTTTCCAAACTCAGCGCCCCCTTATTTTCTTCACACTGGCCCCTTTTCACCTCAGCCTCCTTATTACCTGCGTGACTCTCCCCTTGTTCCCTTCATATCTCTCCCACTCGATACCCAGGAGGCAGGACCATTTCATAAATTTTTAAGTTAAATTAGTTTAATGACAAAGTAAGGACATGAGGTGGACCTCAATCCACAAGGTGCCATAACCAACCCAAAATTCATGTCTCTAAAAAACATTAAAACCATGGATCCGCCCTCTCGAAACTTGGGTTGATCAACAATTGGGTGACTTAATTCAGACAGGACCTTCGTGACAGTTGACCCTCGACAATTTTCAACAATCCGATCTCAAGGTTTAAATTCGACTATGGGCGTTCCATCGTACAAAACCAAATTGCATCGTTTCTAATCGACTGAGTTTCCCCCAGGAAAAAGTAGGTCGTTCGCACAGGAGGAATCAACAATTGAGGTTTATTGAACAAAGGCCTCCACATGAGCCTCTACGGAAATGTGAAATGTGCAACCCAGATCTGTCATTCGCGCAGAAGAGGGGGACAGTTGAGATCTCATCGCATTCTCCCCTTCCCTCCTTTCTTGGGCAACACATGCAGATTAGTCGTTCAGGCAAGCTAATGGACTGTCGATATTGGTACTGTGATTCATCTCTACTGGCGTTGGCACACTCTGATCGTTGTTAGCTCCTGCATGAATTCCTCTGGTTAGAAGAAAATTGCA
Source organism: Pseudotsuga menziesii (assembly GCA_001517045.1). Lineage (NCBI taxonomy): Eukaryota > Viridiplantae > Streptophyta > Pinopsida > Pinales > Pinaceae > Pseudotsuga > Pseudotsuga menziesii. The sequence goes on from LPNX010807548.1 coordinate 141,724, forward strand.
TCTCTACTGGCGTTGGCACACTCTGATCGTTGTTAGCTCCTGCATCAATCCCTCTGGTTAGAAGAAAATTGCAGTGTTACACGGCGACTCGTCCCGGAGGGTCGGGATGCTTTTCTGCCTTACTCGGGTTTCGGGACTTCCTCTTTTGGTGAAACTTGGCGACAAGCCGATCGAAACTTTTTGGTGGGTAGCGAAACTTGGTTAAATTTGGGACTTTGTGGCATCCCCTAAATTTCGCCAAACTTAAAATTTTATTATTTATAAAGTTAAAAATTTATATATTAAAATTTTAAATTTAAAACATAAACAAAAATATTAAAAACTAAATCTAATTTACAATATCTTAACATAAAGTACAAATAGTACAAATACAGTATCATACTAGATAGTATCATACTAGATAGTATGATTATTCATTTTTTCAATCACTTAAAAGTCAAATCTAAAGATTATCAAATATGATGTGCATGTTAATCATAGATTCATATTGATATATAATATATTTATAAATTATTCTTAATATAATGATAATCTTCATGAATCCTGTAATGTGTTTGAACTTTCAATTTTGCATTTGCTGTTGTTGTTGGGATTTATAAATGTTTGTTATTGTTGGGATTTATATTTTTCATATTTTTAATATTTTAAAATTTTTTATGACTATAGAGTCCAACGTCCTAATTGAATTTCTCTAAAATTTGGGGTGGTCTCCACAAGTCGTGAATGTGGGTCTCCCCCAACCTATATCCCGCTGTCCCATAACCTTGAGAGAACATTGGAAAATTGAGCTCCTGCTCACTAAAATGCTAGAACTTTCACAAGTTGATTGTATAACTCACTCTAGCTTTGCTTCTTAAATCACAAGTTGATTGGATAACTCACTCTGCCTTTGCTTCTTAAATCCATGTCACCCCTATCTTTCCAACAACCAAATATTCCTTGGTCTTTTAGAATCCTCGTCTTTCCTACCACCCTTATCTAAGATTTTTGCAATTTCTTCCTTTTTCTTGTTCAAGAATTTGCTTCCTCGAATCAACCACATGCCCATCAGTTTCATCAGCTACTCCTTAATGGTATTCATATAAATCAACAACATTGAAGATGGGTTAAATATCCAATTCTATGGGCAATTCTAACACAAACATTATCAAAAAATATCATTGACCAATCTTCTTCACTTTCAGTTTATTGTATGTTCCTCTTTGGTTCCTACCTTTAGCAAATGCGCCCGTACTAGATCTCATTCAAAGACTTTGATTTTTATTCCCTGCCGTGCAGGAAATCATGTAATCGCCATGGTTTATGTAACTGTGCATTGTCAATTGCAGTTTTTATGATATGATTTTTTTTAGTTTACCTTAAGTTTTATTAAAGCAATATTTTTTTGCAAGATCATCTTTTTAATTTTTCAGATGCACTTGCTGACAGTTCAGTGCATTGTGCAGACAGCCGCTAGTGCTACTCGATGTACATCTATGCACGTTCAGTGCATTGTGCAGACCAGGCTTCAAATTTGAAGCCTTCAGAGCCCTTCAAAGGCCATTTTAAACGTCATAGAAGGCCACAAAGAATTTTACCATGCAAAAAAAATTTAGTTTCATTTCCAACACTTCAATAATGAAATTGAGTAAGCCTCGGTAAATTTGCAATAGAAGGGTAGCTACAAAATTTGCCTATCCAGGGATTTAGTGGACAATGGGAGAGTTGGGACTCAAAGTCTTCCCAAGTGCCCTTGCATAGTCGGATCATGGATGAGGATCTCAGTCCCAATTGACACAGACCATGGTGGGCCATTAGTCTACCTAGTGCCAAGTTCAAGTTGGTGAGTCGAGATTGTGACTCATGATTCGATGTTTCCTTTCAAGAATTTAATGGAATTAGCATGCATTACTAATTCACCAACTTCATTAAATCTTGGTATGAGATGCTGCCACCTACCAATTCGATTTTCCATCTGTCATCTTATTGTTCACCGAGTCATGTGATCTCACAACTTACAAGTCGCTTGAGTATTTGAGTATATGATGTGAAATTAAATACTCATATGAGTCATATATATGGATGGTGAATTGATTTGATAACCCTCCACTGTCAAGGTTCCGTAAGGAAAAAATAATGGTGTTATTTTTTGGGTTACAACTTACAAGTTGCAATTTACAATGCATTGAGCAATATTTGTTAGATTTGAACCCAACCTTGTCCAATGCAGGGTATGTAAGTTTCCAGACCAGGTTTTCACCCAGTGCTAGACATTTCTATTATGACCACCACAAGATTGGGATGACGGATCTTTGGTAGTAGGCCAACAACACACCGCCCTTTGTTTGTGCTCATGAATCATATCCTATACTAGTTAGTCCATGATTCTAGGATTTATTCCAAATTCCATTCATTTACTGGGGTCAGAATCATTTGAATCAACACTTCCAGTCTCCCACGGTCCACCTAGGCCGCTTAGTCTACCTATCTCATCGGAGGAAGGGGGTTCGACAGTAGAGACAAAGGCAACTGGAATGGAGGGCCATTCAGAGAGAATGGTTGTACAATATGCATATAGCCATCTCTTAAAGAAATGAAAGAATTTGTCATATACCTAACTGAATATTATCATTACTTAATTTGCCAGGATGCTTACACGGTAACTCTTGCGCCTGAGCTGTTTATGAGGGTTTCCTATGTCTACAATGGCTATGATTTAGAGAGCTCATTCCCATCATTATAGCACCAGTGGGTTTCTTTTGCAAATATATCTATTACGTCTCCCCTCCTCACTCACCTCACCTCACCTTTTGAGTTGAGTCCTCTTCTTCTTCTTCTTCCTCCCGTGGGCTCTCTGATCTATGCCCTGAGTGCCCTCATAACGAAGAATGATCTATGAAAGTCTCTGGAAACATTGTGAAAACAATACCCAGTTTTCCCTCACCTACACAGATATATCTATGTTATGTAGAAGCAATTATAAAATGATTTTTTTTGTAATCATGTGAAATACACAAACATGCATTCGCCTACCTCGAGCAAGGTAAACCAACTCAGGAGTGCCGGGATATTGTCGAATTGAGATGGCGTTGCTTCCAATCGTATTTCTGTAGAAGGAAACAGTTGCACACTCTAATTCCTCGTTGTCTTCTACAGTGGGAAACTCGAAGGTTCCACCTTTTTCATAGGTAGGAGCAAGAGAAGAAAAGGTAGAACGTTAGGTAGGCTGGATTGAGCTTCCCCGAACTTAAAGAGATTGGTGAAATCTGTGAAAAAAAAACATTATTTTGGGTTTACGAGTATAGGACAGTCAGAGGTCAAGACTCGGACTCTCAACTCTCCAATTCTATGCTTCAGTGTCTCCCTAATTTCTATTTCCTACAGAAGATTATGCAGAGCTAAGATGTCAACTTGGTTGTTGTGAATTTACTGGTATGTATAGCATTTTACACTTGTGTAACATTTTATATGTGGATAAAAGTTAAATGTGTTTCTCGTTGGAGTTCCTTCTGATTCTATAAATATAAGGGTTTAAAATTTCTCCATCCAAAATG
>LPNX010807548.1:153947-286408 GCA_001517045.1 Pseudotsuga menziesii
AATTTGTTGTAAAGTCCTATAAACTAATTCTGGATGGTCAAATGGTGGTTAAGATCAACCCAGAATTAGAAATAGATCATTCTTAGGATATAGATGGCATGTATTGACTTTAAGGTGCAAGTGGATTCCAACTAATTAAGCTAGTGGGTGAATAATTAATCAAATAATGATTAATTATTTTATCCTAAGTTATGAGTGGTTTTAATATATTCCAACATATCCAAGGATACACAACTCAGCCAAGCCAACACAGTTGAGTTTATCAGGATAACATGGAGCTGGAAAGGTTGGTTGCTAAGCTAGTGAGCTCAATCCAAGAGCTATGGACACCTGCACCAGAACTAGCCCGACTTCTAAGACATCCACACACACACAACACAAGGAAGCATCCCCTTCTATGCTACACGGTCCCTCACGCTATGCCTTCCCTTCCAATGCTATTCAAGGGGTGCAAAGAAGAAAGCCAACCCTCTAGCTCTGTCTGTGAGGCTCCTGCACACATTAGATTTATCAAGTAGACTCAGACTCCATTCCAATCCCAAATAGTCCAAATACCAACAACCACAGAATACACAACAATTCACAGCTCTGGAATTTGAAGGGAAACACGCCACAGAGGCCAAATCAGGTATGGCAATTGGTTAAAACGGCTCAGACTAGGCAACTTGAATTTCAGAGTCGTTTATGGCCCTAACATCGCCAAAACAACTCACAACACCCAAAATCCATGGAGAAAACAACAATGATTTTCTCAACCTATGTAGAATAATGAGAACGACCCCAACGTGAAGGAAAATTACCACACATACCCAAATCGTGAAAGGGAAAATGCAGAACGCCAATATCTTCCTGAGGCCAAGCTTCTCCTGTGTGAGGAACACAAAAACAACTGCGTGAGAGTGGAATGGGGTTCTTCCTGCCTACGTGAGGAACAGAATGCAATCTGCCTCTTTGGGCATGCGTGTGGTCAAAGGATTGATAGTCCTGCCAATCACTCACGGCTGCCCATGCATACGCCTCTCAAGGAAGTAACTGCCCCAACCAATCTTATGGGGAATTAATTCAGTTGGTGGATGAGACAAGGAAAGGATGAGTAAGAAAAAAAGGTGTTTGGCAGCTAGATGGGTTCATCTTATGACACATGGTTGTTCCCCAATGGCTCCCAAGGGTTAAACATCCCCCCCTTATCCTTAGGAAATCACGCCCCTCTTCATTATTGTTGCATTGGCATAGCTGGTTGTGGGTATTTTTAATTAAGATGCATATTTACATGCTGTCCAACATTATATCGTTCCTGGCTAGCACAAAATACCATCGACATCGATTTAATCACCGAAACATAAAAATGATAATCCATGGTGGGACTTTTTGCCTTTAGCTCCACACCACGATTAATTAAAATATATACATCGTATGCATTTAATGTAAACAGGGTCAAAACTGGGGTGTTACATTCCCCTCCCCCTTCAATAGCACTATCCTCAGTGCTTTACAAAATTGAACAAAAATGCTACACTGGCATCGCCTCAGTGCTCCGCAGAATTGAACAAAAATGGATGTGCCAATCGCATGGCGTCCTCCAGCTCCCATGTAGCCTCTTCAGGATCGTAGTACTCCCATTGCACCTTTACCTGCCCTATGGCTTAGTTCCGAAGCATTGTGACCTTCCTGTCAAGGATGCACATTGGCTTGATTTGGAACTCTCCCTTGGGTTCCACCTGAATCACATCCCAATTTATCACATGGTTAGGACCATGTACATATTTCTTAAGCAAAGAAACATGAAAAACATTATGAGTTCTAGTGCTAGCATGCAATGTAAGTCTATATGCAACTGGCCATATTCATTCAAGCACTTAAAATGGCCCACAATATCTAGGTGACAACTTGGCACAACTTCCAAGCTTCAAGGAACTCTTCTTTTCCCTCACTCTGAGGTAAACATGATCCCCAACACTGAACTCTCTCTTCACCCTATGCTTATCTGCATAGCTTTTCTGTTTGTCCTGAGCTGCTTTCAGATTTTGCCTGATCTTTACAACCTCTTGCTCCATTTATTTGAGTAATTCTGGCCCAAGCACAACCCTATTCACTGGATTATCCCATGTCACTGGTGTCCTACACCTTCTTCCATACAAAGCTTCATATGGAATCATCCCCAAGGATGCTTGCTGTCCATTGTTATAAGCAAATTCTACCAAGTGTAGACAATATTCCCACTTGGTTGGTTTATCCATCACATACATGCGAAGCATGTCTTCAAGCACCTGGTTAACTCTCTCTATCTACCCATCGGTATGAGGATGGTAGGCAGTGCTGAAGTTCAGCTTTGTACCCAAATCTGCAAACAACCCCTTCCAAAAATTGAAAGTGAACTTGACATCTCTATCAGAGACTATTTCCTTAGGCAATCCATGCAATTTGAAAATCTCCTTCATGAATATCTTTGCAATGTCATTAGTCTTATGCGTAGACTTAACCGGTATAAAATGTGTTGCCTTTGTCAACTTGTCCACCACAACCATGATGGAATCATGTTGTCTCCAAGTCATTGGAAATCCTGTAGTAAAATCCATGGAAATAACTTCCCATTTCCATTATGGAACTGGCAAAGGCTGCAACAAACCTGTTGGGTGTTGATGCTCAACCTTTACTTGTTGACATTTCATGCACCTTGAAATGTACTCGGCCATATCCTTTTTCATTCCTGGCAAAAAATACTGCTTTCTAGTTGTAGCAATTGTCTTCTGATATCTTGGGTGACCAAAATATGGATCTTGATGGATCTCATCTATAAAAACTCTCCTCAAATTTGCTACATTTGGCATATAAATTCTACCTCTATAAGTAAAAAGTCCATCTTCTTCCAATTTATATCCCTCATACCTCTTTTCAAGGCTTTGTTGTTGCAATTTGTCTTTTACCTGCTCATACGATTAATCTCCAATAGTATGATTAATAATCTGTTGTCTCAAATTTGACTGGAAAATACTAAGAGATGCCACATGCATTTCCCGCACCTTCCTGTTGAGTGCATCAACTACCTTATTCTCTTTTCCTTTTATGTGCTTGATTTCAAAATCAAACTCACATAAAAACTCTAGCCATCTAGCTTGCCTAGCATTTAACTTTGGTTGATCAAACAAGTACTTCAAACCACAATGGTCTGTCCTTAGCTCAAATCTTCTGCCCATCAAGAAATGCCTCCACATCTTGAGAGCATGTACTATGGATGCAAGTTCTAGGTCATGAGTAGCATAGTTCTTCTCATGTTCCTTCAACTTTCTTGACTCATAACATATCACGTGGTTGTCTTGCATAAGGACTCCTCCAAGCCCTTGTCCTCATACACCAGTACACACCAAAAAATCCTTTTCTAGGTCTGCAATCTTCAAGACTGGTGCATTGTGAGAATATTCTTCAACTGTTGGAAGCTTTCTTCACACCTCGGTGTCCGTTCAAACTTTATTCCCTTCTTTTGCAAAGAAGTGACTGGATGTGCAAACTTGGAGAATCCTTCAATGAATCTCTCGTAGTATCCTGCAAGTCCCATAAAATATATTACATCTGTCACATTTCTTGGAGTAGGCCAATTCATAATGGCCTCAATCTTCTTAGGGTCTACAGATATACCCTCATCTGAGATCATGTGACCCAAATAATGAATCCCATCTCTGTAAAAGTCACACTTACTCAACTCTGCATACAACTGATGCTCCCTGAGCAATTGTAATGTCAATCTCAGATGTTCCTCATGCTCTTCCTCATTCTTAGAATAAATAAGGATGTCATCCCGGAATACAAGAACAAACTTGTCCAAATACATGTTGAAGACACTATTCATAAGGCACATGAATGTAGCTAGTGCATTTGTGAGACCAAATGGTACCGCTACAAATTCATAGTGTCCATACCTTGTCCCGAAGGCTGTCTTATGAAATCTTCATCCTTTATTCTCACTTGATGGTAACCCAACCATAAATCAATCTTGGAAAATACCATTTCTCCTCTCATTTGATCAAAGAGGTCATCAATACTAGGCAAAGGATATTTGTTCTTCACAGTAACTTTGTTCAATTGTCTATAATCAATACACAACCTGAGTGTACCATCTTTCTTCTTCACAAACAGAACTGGTGCTCCCCAAGGAGACACACTCGGCCTGATATACTTCTTCTCCAACAACTCTTGCAGTTGCATCTTCAGCTCTAGCATTTCTGGTGTGCTCATCCTGTATGGTGTCTTGGACACTGGTTCCGCTCCTGGCACAAGTTCAATTGTGAAATCAATGTCCCTCTTTGGAGGAAGCCTTGGAATCGCATTAGGAAACACATCCCTGAATTTGTGCAACACATGAAAGTCCTCCAACCTAGGAGTTTCATTCTCTGTTGCCTCCAAAATATGAGCTGCATACAATTGTCAACCTTTCCTACAGAACTTCTTCAACTACATTGCTGAAATCTACCTAACATAAATCACCTTTGGAATGCCTTTCAAAATCCTTGAGTTTCCTTCTTCATCCAATAACTCAAAGGTCTTATTATAACAGTCAAGTTTTACTTTGTGAGATTCTAACCAATCCATTCCAATGAGAACATCATAGGAACCAAGTGGTAGAAAATTCAAATCTACACAAGTGACCAATCCATTCATAACCAATGGACACTTTTCTACCACTTCACTGACCTTTCTCTTAGTTCCAGTGGCTAGCTGAGCTAAATAAGATTTGCTATTCTTTACTTTCTTAAAAGCACAAAGATCCACTACTCTAGGAGTAATGTAACTGCGAGTAGAACCAGGGTCAATCAAAATAGAAACAGATTGCTTAACAATCTTACCTGCAACTTCAACCACAGTTGACTGGTGATCTTCCTGGCGGTCCTCCAGTGCTGCATAGATCCTAGGGACGACCCTTGCTACTTGACCCACTGTTTCTACTTCTTGAATGTTGTAAGTTGGCCTTGCATTCTGATTCTCAAGTGGAAAACTCCTGCGCATGTGGGATCCTCCACATTTCCAACATTGGAGTGGTTCTCTGTTCTGTTATGGATCTCTTGGTTTTTCTCCCACCACTCCAACTGGCTTACTTGCAGCTTGGGATGGTTGATTCTGTTGATTCCTAAAGTTAGAAGGTTTGAAACCTTTCTTCCTTTGGTCAGACTTCTCATTCTTTTTGTCCTTCCATGCCTTATGGTAATCAGGTTTTCCTTTTCTTTGCTCATAGCAATACTTAGCTTTCCTTATTGCTTCTTCAAGAGTTCTAGGTTCGTAAAACTCAATTCTGTCTTTGTAAGACTGAGGAAATCCACTTAGGAAACGTCAAATCTTTACTTTTTCATCTTTTATGTACCTGACATATCTCAAAATTTATAGGAACTTGTTGGCATACTCTTCCATGGTCTGTTGTCCCAATCTCAGCTCATGGAACTCTAATATTGTCATCATAGTACATATTAGAGAGGTACTTCCGCTTGAAATACTTTTGGAACTGCTTCCACACAATCTTCCTTCCATTGATCTTCTTTACTCGCATGAAGTGCTCCCACCATATGGATTCTCTTCCAACTAAATTGAATATGGCTACCCTAGCCTTCATATTTCCTGAATAGTCTTGGACTTGGAAATATTTTCTCATCCCAAGAATCCAAACTTCAGCTTCTTGTCCATTCTTTATCTCACCATTAAAGATAGGAGGCCTTGCCTTCTTAAATTCATCATGTGAATGGTTCTTGTGATGCCTTTTCCTCTCATTCCCGTGAGATGAAGAGCTTGAGTCCCTAGTGGATCCTTTAGATTTAGATGACTCACTAGGAGATCTCTTCCTTCTTCTATTACTACTCTTACTACCTTCCGGTTTTACTGTCCGGTCCCCAGAGTTCATCTGCCTCTGGATGTTCATTAAACTTTGCAGCATGGCTGCATTCATTCGATTCTACTCCTCCTAAGCCTTAACCAATCTTTCATTATCTGCCTTGTAACTTTGTATTTCCACCCTTAGGCTTCTCATGGTGGCTGCAAAATCTGGGGGAGTCTCTTGAAATCTCCTCCCATTAGACTATGTCTCAGCATTTCCAACTCAGACATTTCCTCCCATAGCATCTTCCTTGTGCTCATAGGGATCTTGTGCATCATTCATGCTGAAGGTTCTCATGGCTAAACCAAAACCCAACTTTACTGATCTGCACTATGTGGAATGCTGACCTTTTGAAGGTGACTATAATTCTGCAAAATGTGTTAATAAACACGATTGTTAGCTGCAAAACATTCATTTGAATCATACATTACTTACCTTCACTTGGAAAAATCATACATTGACAACCTTTCCCAAAACACATAATTTTCTTTTCATAAGAACGCAATCTGGTGCATAAATGGGCTGCCATTTTTCATCTTTCTAGCCCTTCAGATCTCACTAAAAAACCCTGTTGAATTTCTTTGTTTCAACAAAATTTTCAAAATTTTTACCCGTTGCATTAGAAATATTTTTGACTTTCACCCGCTACAGTGGCTCGATCCTCATTTTTCATTCATTGTAGCGGCTTGATTCTTTCCTTCTAATCCACCGCATAGTGGCTCCATCTTATTTTCGTCTCTGCCGCGTAATGGCTCTTTCTCCAACTTCCATCCATTGCTATAGCGACTCGATCTTCATTTGTCTTCCACCGTCGTCGGCTACAATTTCTTTTTCCAGTCACCGCCGTAGCGGCTCGACTTTTGGTTTCCAGCCGCCGCCGTAGCGGCTCGACTTTTGGTTTCCAGCCGCCGCCGTAGCGGCTCGACTTTTGGTTTCCAGTCGCTGCCATAGTGGCTTGAATTTCAGTTTCCAGCCGCCATTGCGGCTCGTTCTTCTTTTTCTAGTTGCCGCTACGTCGCCTCCATTTCCATATTTCCTCCACTGTCGTTGCGGCTCGATGTTCGCCTTTCCCCCGCCATTGCGGCTCGAACATATTTTGTCTTCTGCCATTGTGGCCCAGACTTCTTCTCTCATTAGTCGCTTCAGTGACTCTTACTTCATCTTCCGTCCACCACCGTTGCGTCTCGAACTTCAACTTTCTGCCGCTATTGCAAAAAGTTTCTGGGTTTTCTCTCGCTGCCCGTCGGCTCAACTCAGCCGACATTCATCAGCTCTGAACTTCACTTTCTTGCTGACATATCAGCTCTTTTCTTAAGTTTCGTCTGCTGTGTATCGGCTTGTTCTTTCTTCCTCAGCCGCCACCAACACTTAGATGATTTTTGGCATTTTTCCTTCCGCATTGAATGCCGTCAGCAAAACTTCCTACTTCAGCCGTTGCTGTAGCGGCTCGAAACTTAAGTTCTATCCACTGTTGCGACTCGAAGCCCAAATTTCGCCCATTGTTTCTGATTGAAGCCTGACTTCTGCCCGCCGTTGCGGCTTGTCTCCAACCTTCACAGCTGCCGCATTGGCAATAAAGGAAACATCCAGCCATTGCTGCGGCTTTCTTCCGGTGAAGGCATCTGACATATCGAATGACTTAGCCAAATTCATCCGATTTCTCCATACTTAGAGAAATTTTCAAAAATTTCTCTGCTGGCCTGAGTTCAATCAGAGGTTACCCTCCTCTGCTAATTGTTTTTCTTGGCCCATAAAGGCCCACTGCTGCAACTTGAGAGCTCTGATACCGATCTGTCACGTCCCCACCCTTATACCAGAGAGAGTACGTGACTATAATGATAACATTTTGGGAAATCTAGCCCCATGAACATAAAATAAAATGCATTGAACTTAAACATACACAGATGCATAATGATTATTAGACAATGGAAGCAATTTCATTCATTCATAGCATTTATCATGTTCATATGGATTTATAAAACAAACACAGTTACAAGGATTTAAACACAAGAATACTTATCTTAGAATAAGCTTATCTCGCAACCAGCTACGTCGCTGCAACATTCCACCCAACCATAGGCCAATGTGCTCATCAATCACTCAGCAACAATGCCACCCTCGAGCTGGGCATGATTCCACAAAGAATAAGGGGAAAATAGCAGGCTCACATGTAGCCAAGGATAGACAACTCAGCTAAGCCAACACAGTTGGGTTTATCAGGATAACAAGGAGCTGGAAAGGTTGGATACTAAGCTAGTGAGCTCAATCCAAGAGCTATGGACACCTGCACCAGAACTAGCTTGACTTCTAAGACATCCACACACACCCAACACAAGGAAGCATCCCCTTCTCTTCTACACAGTCCCTCGGGCTATGCCTTCCCTTCCAGTTCTATTCAGGGGGTGCAAAGAAGAAAGCCAACCCTCTAGCTCTGTCTGTGAGGCTCCTACACACACTAGGTTTACCAAGCAGACTCAGACTCCATTTCAATCCCAAACAGTCCAAACACCAATGAACACAAAATACACAACAATTCACAGCTCTGGAATTTGAATGGAAACACACCACAAAGGCCAAATCGTGTATGGAAAGTGGTTAAAATGACTCAGAATGAGCAACTCAAATTCCAGAGTCGTTTATGGCCCTAACATGGCCAAAATGACTCACAACACCCAAAATCTGCGGAGAAAACAACAATGATTTTCCCAACCTGTGTAGAATAATGAGAACGACCCCAACATGAAGGAAAATTACCACATAGACCCAAATCGTGAAAGGGAAAATCCAGAATGCTAATATCTGCCTGAGGCCAAGCTTCTCCTGTGTGAGGAAGAAAAAAATAGCTGCATGAGAGTGGAATGGGGTTCTTCCTGCCCATGTGAGGAACTGAATGCGATATGACTCTCTGGGCATGCATGTGGTCAAAGGACTAACAATCCTGCCAATCACTGACGGCTTCCCATGCATATGTCCCTCAAAGAAATGACTTCCCCAACCAATCTCATGGGGAATTAATTCAGTTGGTGGATGAGACAAGGAAAGGACGAGTAAGACAAAAAGGTGGTTGGCATCTAGATGGGTTCATCTTGTGACACATGGTTGTTCCCCAATGGCTCCCAAGGGTTAAAGATCCCCCCCCCTTATCCTTAGAAAATCATGCCCATCTTCATTATTGTTGCATTGACATAGCTGGTTGTGGGTATTTTTAATTAAGATGCATATTTACATGGTGTCCAACATTATATCGTTCCTGGCTAGCACAAAATACCATCAACATCGATTTAATCGTTGAAACATAAAAAACGATACTCCATGGTGGGCCTTTTTTCTTATAGCTCCACACCACGATTAATTACAATATATACATCGTATGCATTTAATGCAAATGAGGTCAAAACTGGGGTGTTACAGGATTGATGTTGCAAATCTATTATTGCAGGTGCAATAAATATATTCATATTTTCGGGCATGTTTGAAGGTCTAAGAAACATGCTTTTGGGCCTAGATTGATCCCTGTAGGGTTTCAATTTCGTTGGAAAACATGTTTAGTGGGATGACACTCTATCTAAGGGTTTCTTTAAGGCACATATCAAATATGATATTTTATTTTGAAAACTTATTTGAGGCCTCTTCTCTACCCTATTGTTCATCCCCCTTGCCCTACTATACAAGGTGCATCTCACATGATAAGTTTGACATTCTTTTAATTTATTTTTTATCAAGTTTTATAAGGTGTATTCACCACTACAATCCTATAGCAGCATTAGCAAGTCCATGTTATATTTCTTGGGATCCATGATAAAGTTCTATAACTCCTCTCTATTTTAATGATTTTCATGCTTTATTGTTTTGATTCCATAAGATACTGATCTATGCTGAGAGGTTTCTTTGGAAATATGTTTGTGTATTGTCTAGGTAATTGCATATATCATTCACCAAGTTCTAGTGACTTCCCCTTGGTATTAGGAGTTGACCTAAAGTGTTCAAGAAGCTAGCTTGTGGGACATTGGGATTTAGCTTCTCTCGCGCTTACCACTCGTTGCATTGGGATCCATGATCGATCGTGTGTTCTATTTTGAGTGATAACATTTTTGGCATCATTGTCGGGGGTGCTCGAATATTGTTGCATGATAGTTAAGGCATATTTCTTAGGTCCAAATTTTTATCTCCCTAGTAAGAACGACATATTTGGTAAGAAAGTTGAGGTAAGTGTTTATTTTGTACTTTGATGAGATTATTGTTAAGGACTAACCTTGTAGGTCTTATCCGGCAACTCCACTAAAGAAGAATTACACACAAAGAAGTACACTTCGAGACAAAAGACTCATCTATTGAAGACATTATTGGGTGTAGAGGTGAGCACATCCACCAGTTAAGAAGAATAGCTCATCTAGGTGGCTCCACACATATTAATATATTCAAGTTCAAATTTGGTGACCTCCTTGAAGGAGTTTAAAGTAAGGAAAAATGGCATGGTCTCTAGGAATGGATGAGCATTTTTCTCCTCTTGAGTGCTCGAACATCCCAGGTAATCTAAGTAAGTTACCATAGTTGTTCTAGGAGTATTTTTGTGACCATGATGATGATCTCGTAGATCGTATTGGCAAATTCATGACAATAGCTCTAGACTTTTATGTTAAGAATGAGGATGTTTATATGAGATAATGTGTGCTTCACTTGTGGGGAAAAGCACATGCTTGTATTGAAGGCCTAGATAAAGGAAAAATATCTTCTCTTGTAGAATTGATAGAGACAGTTTTTAGCCATTGGTACTCAGAAGACCATGAAGAATGGGTGGCATGTGTTGAATACATGAAGACTATGCTCAAGGGAAAATACCAACCCCTTGAGGAAGACCCATAATAATGTTAAGATTTCATATGCTAGATTAGATATCATTAATGCTCAATTCAAATTCACAGCAGTAGCATATGCAGAATCATTGAAAGAAACACAATTACGAGATAGACACGGTATTTATTTTGGGAAACCCTCAAGGGGAAGAAATCCCGGCAAAACATCATCTGTATAAGATGTACAAGATAAAACCCAAAAACAAGTATTCTCCTCCTTGCTGATCTCTCTCTCTCTCTCTCTCTCTCTCTCTCTCTCATATCTGCTACTCAAGTGAGTGAGTCTATGTTCAAATAAGAATTTCAGCTCTCCTATTTATACACATTGAGCCAATTGAATTTTTCCCTAAACAAGTTGGCCCCACTAAACTGTTTAGGTTGACTTCACCTACGAAGAGTCAAAACTGCATTTTATATTATTCATTAGGGTACTAATGACTTGACTTACAATGGAGGCTTTACCTGATGACTCTATGATGACCAATTACAATAGGAACACCCCGAAAAAGGAATAATAACATCTCCCTTGGGTTATATCAGTAAAATACATTTAGAATATCCTTTGAAGTTATAATATTTCAACACTCCCCCTTAACGAGAAGGTTATTCTACTGACAACATCATCATAAACTATAAGAGAATCGAGAGACAATATCTTCAGCAGTATCGAGGTAATACATCTATACGTCATAGAAATTTTTCATCATTCTTCAATGTCTTCATCTTATGCATCACACGATCACTTGATCCTTTTGTAGCAATGCTTCGATCTTTCAATCCTTTGTAGCAGTGCTTCGATCTTTCAATCCTTTGTAGCAGTACTTCTATCTTCTTGATCCTTTGTAGCACTACTCCGATCTTCGATCCTTGGCAGCACTTTTGATCTTCTCGATCCTTTGTAGTAGCAATTCAATCTTCTCGATCCTTCGTAGCAGAAGCACTTCGATCATTTCGATCCTTTGCACCTGAATTTCAATCTTCTTGATCCTTTGTAGCAGAATTTCGATCTTCTTGATCTTTGCAGCCACACTTCGATCTTTTTTATCCTTCTCCACCACACTACCTAGAGTACACATGATCTCTTTGTGGGATGATCAATCCCTATCACTTTAGGACATAGGTCCAAAGATGATGCAATCCTCTATCATCCTGGTCCATAATATCGACCAGTTGAATCATCTACAAATGAATGTAGATCTCAACCGC
This sequence comes from Pseudotsuga menziesii, assembly GCA_001517045.1. Lineage (NCBI taxonomy): Eukaryota > Viridiplantae > Streptophyta > Pinopsida > Pinales > Pinaceae > Pseudotsuga > Pseudotsuga menziesii. The sequence continues at coordinate 165,861 of LPNX010807548.1, forward strand.
ACCTAGATACAGGCACTGTCATCTGTGAGGACTCATCGTAGACCATCCATACCACTGACGCTAGGACCATTTTTAAGTGAGTGTTATACTATGGTATCTACACTTATGTGTAGGCATACTCTTCCATGCAAGAGTATTGTATGTAAAGCAGATCTCAACCGCATACAAAATGTCAGCCCTCATCATAGAACATCCTTACCACTGAGGTTAGGACCACTCCCAAATGAGTGTTATATTACAACATTTGTGAGGACTCATCATAGAGCATCCATACCACTAAGGTTAGGACCACTCCCAAGCAAGTGTTATTCTATGGTATATACATATTAATGTAGGCATACTCCCCATACAAGAGTATTGTATACAAAGCAGATATCGACTGCATAGAAAATGTCAGCCCCATCGTTTGTGAGGAATCAATGTAGAGCATCCTTACCACTGAGGTTAGGACCACTCCTGAGTGAGTGTTATTCTACAGTATCCACAAATGAATGTGGGTACTCTCCATGCGAGAGTAACATTTGCAGGGCCATCCTTAGTAAGGACCACTCTCATGAGAAGAGTGTTATACCTTCCATCCTTAAGAGAGGATACTATCATCCACATGTATGTCAGACCTTGTTATCATCATTGTCATCCCATAATCGATGTCAGTCTATCATCACTCCCCCTTTCTTGGGAAGTTCCATATTATCAACCCGGTCCCTCTTTTTCTAAGGAGGGTTCATGTCTTCGACCTGATATTTCTTTTTGAGGAGAGTCCATATCTTCGACTTGTTCCTCCTTTCCCAATAAGGTACATATCTTCATCATTTGTAGTACCATCAGTGTTCCTCCTTGCAAGGAAAATCTTTTCGAACTACACCAATCTTGTCAAATAAATATTCAAACTTTACTTAAGATAGAGGCTTTTTCAGTACATCAACAACTTGCCCATCGGTACTTACATACTGGAGCTTGATAGCTCCCTTTTGTACCATATCCCCTATATAAAACTATCGGATTTCTATGTGATTTGATTTATCATGGAACACTGGATTCTCTGTCATATTTATGCAACTCTGGTTGTCACAAAGAATCACTATAGTGTCCAACTCTAGGTCAAATCATCCCGACCTTAGTTTTTGAAGCCATATCGCTTCGCAACTAGTGGGGAAATATGCTATGTACTCTGCTTCATTTGTACTGAGAGAAACACTGGACTGTTTCTTACTAAACCATGAGATCATGGTGGATCCCAGACAATAAAAACCACATGAGGTGCTCTTCATTTCTGCGTTACTTCCTACCTAATCTGAATTCATATATCCATATAATTTGTAGTCATGATCTCTACCATAGTAAAGTCCCAAGTCTATTGTACCTTTTAGGTACCTCATCACATGCTTTCTAGCTATCAGGTGAACCCATCTAGGTTTAACTAGATACTGACTTAAGGTGTTCACAGCAAAACATATATATGGCCTTGTATTCGTCAGGTACATCAAAGATTCAATTACCTGTCTATACTGAGTCATGTCCACTAACTATAATGACTCATCAAATAAAAACTTCAGGTTGGTGTCCATGGCTTTACAATCTAACATATCAAATATTTTCAAATATTTCTACTGCATACATTCCCTGGTTTAGAAATATTTATTCTGGGCTCTGCCACACTTCCATCCCTAGGAAATAATGCATCAATCCAAGATATTTCATCTCAAATGCTTTAGCTAGATCCTTCTTGCAATTTGTGATCTATTTCCCATTTTCTGTCAGAAATAGATAATCCACATACATTAATAGTATGATAGGTTCATCATCCATAACCTTCATGTAAAGGTTAGGATCAATTTTACCCTTGGTAAATCCCAATCTTGTCAAGAAGCTATCTATTCTACCATACCAAGCTCTAGGAGCTTGCTTCAGTCCACATAGAGCCTTTTTCAACTTGCATACATGAGTCACTTTGTCTTTGACTTCAAATCCTTGTGGTTGTTGGATGTAAACCTTTTCCTCAATCACACCATTAAGGAAGGTTGTCTTTACATTCATCTGGTGTAGATCCCACTTCATCATGGAAGCAAGTGCCATGATGGCTCTGATGGAAGTGTACCTTTCTACTGGAGCAAATGTTTCTTCATAATTAATCCCCTTTTTATGAGAGAATCCTCTAGCCACAAATCGTTCCTATGCTTTTCAATATTTCCATCAACAACATGTTTTATCTTGTAGATCCATTTCAAAGATACCACACTCTTGTTTTCTAGTTTGGGAACTATATCCCAAACATCATTCTTCATTATCAATTGGTATTATTTTGCCATTGCTTCAACCCATTCTTTCTTCTCTGCGGATTCTTCATAGCTGGTGGGTTCTTGATCTACAAGGTCACACATCAAATCTACATAACTAGAGTATGGCTTTGATCTTTTTCTTGTTTTGTGGAGCCTTATGGGGCTCCATATCTCTCTGCTTATTGTATGATTTCTCTTACCCAAGCAGTTTTTCTATTTCAAGAGATATCCATAATAGGGGGGTCCTGAGGTTCTGACATATCATGATCTTCAATGTGCTACTATTTCAGGAGAGGGTTCAGCTTCTACCATTCTGGGAGGTACATCCTCTTCATGTACTTCTTCAAGCTAACACCTTCTAGATTTCTTAAGAGTTGTCTCTTCATTAAATGTTACATCCCTACTAATCTAGATATGATGGAATCCCGATATGTAAATCATGAAGGCTTTGGAGACTTCATAGTATCCAACAAATATTCCCTTCTTTCGAAAAGGATCTAACTTGGTTCTCTTCTCTTTCAGAATATGTACCTATACTCGACAACCAAATATCTTGAGATGGCTCACTTCAAGTTTCTTTCCTGTATACATCTCTTTAGGAGTCTTGAATCCAAGAGAACTATGAGATAATCTATTTTGCACATATGCAATTGTTCTGTAATGTCCCAAATTTTTCATTGGGTCACAATGTCTAAATCACATTTTCTATATTCATGAAAGTTGTCAAATGGATGCTAAAAGTCAAATAATTGCCAAGGAGGAAAATCACTAGTTTCCTAGGTTGGGGGTGGAAGCTTTGAGATTTGGAATAAGGGGGATAATAAATGATGTTTATACATTAGAAGAGGATAAATATTTAATAATGTATGTTATTAAATAAATACAAGAGAAAATTGAAATGGCAATGGAGAATGGAGACACATGGAGACTATGGGGCCCACTCAAGCTAGAATTCCTATGTTAAATGGCATCCTCCTCTTGTAATTTCAAATCTATGGGAAGAATAATGTTTTGGGATGGATTATGAGGTTAATATACTTGTCCATATACTTCATAGGTCTAATTTGGGATGAATTATAACTTACATGGGAGAGGAAGAGCCAAATGGGAATTTCATGGACACTTGGCTAGATTCCCCTTACATTTATGACATCTATGACACCAATGATGGGGATTCTATGACAGTTATGACACAAGTTAGATTTGAAGGATGAAATAGTGAGATTTCAGGCCTGAATATAGCATCTTAAAGGTCAAATTTGGGAGTTGGAGAAGGCCAAGAGGCTCCTACTCAAATTTGGGAGAAGAGGGAAGGTGAAAAGAGAGGCCACATGGCATAGCATGAGCAGCCACACCAATTCGACTTAAATTTGGTTTATGGATGGATTTGGAACCTTAGAATACCAATAATGTTTATAAAATACAGTTATCAGACATGAGAAGAATCTTTTTTATAATTTGATGAATTTGGGTTTGTGAAGAGAGAGCTAGTGGATGACTAGTTCCTTGCCTTAACCAATTTCGAGGGTGAAAGATTCCCATCCTAATTGGTGATTTTGAGAGGCCACTTAGGTATTTAAAGGAGCTTAAATGGAGTCATAATTTACAGGTTCAAGCTACAGGAAGCTCATGGACATCTCAATATCAGCTTGTTCTTCCATTCATCTCAAGTTTTCTCACCATATTTCAGCTCTATGGAGTGAGGCGCACTTGGTGAGCTATTCATCTCTTTGAGGGAGATTATATTGCTCCATTATTTTGTATTCTGATGTAAATTATCTGTATTTCAAGTTCATAAATCTCTCAGGTCGAAAGGCCAATATATCTCATGTATTATTTTCCAATATTGAAGAGACAATGCCATTTCCCCAATACCTTGTTGTTACCTCTTGCAATCTTGATGAAATCGAATATATGTGTGAAACATTGATGATTTATGAATGAATTAACTATAATTAATTTCTACTATGGGTTTCATGTTCATTAATTGAGAATTTGTGGCCATTGGGTCGAATTTCATATCATTTGGACCAAACTAAATCTCATTTCCCCAAGGATCCAAAACTAGTTTTTTTTATATCTAATTGAAGGAAGTGATAACAGACATGGGAGTTTGATTGGTTCTGCATATGAGTCTCTGATAATGTATTATACACATTCCCTTCTTCAATTTGATAATTTGAGTGATTTTCTGTACATTTGGGAAGCCATTCCGGTAATTACCCGGGAGGGATTTGAGCCCAAAAATTGCTAGTTAAAGCATCTATCTTATTCAGAATCTGATATATAATTTCAGAAGTAATTGGAAGGAAATAATACAACCCTGAAAATTATAATTAATTTATTATATCACTCATACACTTTATGGTACTATTCTAGAGCATTTGGAACTATTTGGAGTCATTTACCATTGGGGGTTGGAACCTCAAAATTACTAGTAAATTCACGGAGTTCCCTTGGATACCTATTCGACCCCAAGACCACATATGACGCTTAAAATATAATTTAATTAATGTATGATGATAGAGACAAGTATCATACCCACCATTAGTGAAGGTTGTATAGTGCTTGGAATATATTTGTTCCAAGACCCAAGGGAGATTTCCACCTCCCAAATTGACTAGTATTATCCTAAAACTTCTTCCCTTGAAAATTGTAGACCATGGTTGGGTATATCAGTTGATTATATTTCTTATAGATGTGCTAATATGTCCCATCAACCCTCAGGACATTCCTCACCAAGTTTGAAAGCAATTAGAGTAATTTTGGGATAAATTGAATCCATTTAACTAGAGTTGTAAGAAGTTGAATTTGAGTACATTGTGAAATAATTGAAGAATTGGTATTTTGATAAAATTTCCAAAAAGGGGACATTACAGTGGTATCAGAGCATGGTATTGGAACCTATTGAAGTTATTTATGGTATATACGAATTGAATAAAGTCATTAAGTCATGTGGTGATGATATGACCAAGCAGGTTAAGCAAGCATTCGGATTGATGGCTAGCCAATTTATGGGTAGTAGAAGTTTCCATAATGAAGAGACACATAAGACCATTTATTTTGAAGACCTTAATGATTGGTTGAATGAAGTTATGAAAAGTAATTCAAATAATAACTCATTAAGGAATAATCATCAATGCACAAGTAGGGAGGAGACCAAGGAGCTACAAATTTCTGTGGGTGGTGAAGAAGAAAAGGAATTACATGAAGAGGATTGAAATTCAATCCCAAATGACTTTGAAAAAGATGAGGAAACATCACATGAGAAGGAAGAAGAGTACCTTGAAACTACTGAATATCATTCTGAAACATGCAAGTGCAATCGATGGCAGTAGGCCTCAATTAGTGTTCCCCACACTTTAGTAACTGGACCATGTTCCCCAATTAGGCCAAGTGGACCCAATGGTGCTAGTGACTAAAAATAGACTAGATGGACTCCCAATTTAGACATATGACCAAATTGGATAAGGGAGGATTAATAATCCTAACACACGCCGTGAATGCTCACTTGGACAATCTGTGGGTCGTGGTAACTAAGACCATAGGTCACCCATTACATCAAGTAAAGTAAAGTAACTGCTCAATACAAGGAGTCGGGGAAAAAACCACATGGGAAAAAAGCCCCTCCTCTAAGTAAGTAGATAGAGTCAGAATTCAAGTTTGAAAAACTTGAAAATGTGTTTCTGCAATCTCTATGATGTAGAGGAGAAGCATGCATGATGTTTTGTGCACAGGTATCTTGGGGCCTGGCATGTAGACTTCTCCATCTTCTCCCAAAATGATGATGGAAGGAAGGAGGAATGTAACCTTTGTCTCTTGCTAAATGAAGAGGTGTATGATTAGCTCTATTCTTCTGAATGTAGTGAGATTGAGCCCTTACCGTAGCATCTTACAGGGAGTCTATTGCATCTCTATGAAGGAGGTAAGATTGCAGGACATAGCGCAAGGGTCCTTCCCTTCTGAGTGTCAGATTGATTTCCAGTCATCTTCCTAGCTTCCAATTTGGAAGGAGGGACTGGATCTAGATCTGAATCACCCTGAATCTCAATCTCATAAATTGATACATCCGGATCTGCAATACTAGTGGAAACTGAAAAATAGGTAGATGAAATGTTTTTACCTTCCTTTGCAAGTGGCTGTTGAGAGTGCACTGGTTCTGAAAATGGCATGAAGTGTGAGAACTCATATGCCTTGGAGGCATGATTTGTAGCACCCTTCACTATGATCTTCCCAGTAGAGATATCTGTGATATCCACTGAGTCAGGACCAAATATGACTTGCTTTGGAGATCCAGTAGGATTCATCTAGTATACAGATAACAGGTTTGCAGCTAGGGAGGGAACATAAAGCACATCTTTGAACTTTCCATGTTCAAGCTTGATAGAGCCTTTCCCTTTGGCTTGAAATTTACTACTATTTCCCATCTGAATACTAGGACCATCAAAATACTGCAAGGAAGAGACTGATTCTCTGAATGCAACCATATGATTGGAAGCTCCAGAATCAATGAGGAAGGCATGTGTTGTGGAGCAGCTCGCCTTCAATGCATGGCATGCCTCTTCATATTCTTCAGTTTCTTCCTTCTGGTTAGCACTCCTTATGCTAGAAGGTACAATAATGTTATGCTTCTTCAAAAGAAGATCCATCTCATCTATTGTTCTTCTCATATAGATGCTTTCTAGATGAAATCCCCTTCCACAGTAAGAACAAAGTGTCTTTCCTTTTCCATTCTTCTTGCTTCTCTTCGAACCTAAAGGCTCTTTTGACTGCTCTTTCTCTACAGGAGACTCATCCTTTTACTTCCATTTGGCATTCACTACCTTAGGTCCTTTTGCAACAAGTGCTTGATCTCTATAAGATCGAATGATCCCCATTTGGATCAATTTGTCATGCTCCCGAGCAAGAGATTTAATGAAAGAGTTAAGAGTATGCATCTTCCCGTTTGGAGTAGAGAGCTTCATAGAATGAAATGTTGATACAAAGACTGAATAGTCTGCACCAATATTGGAGAGAATGGTAAGGATAAGTTGATCATCCTCCTTATCTACCTTGCACAGCTTCAATTGGAACACTAGATTCTTACATTTGTGAAGAAGTCATTGAGTGTTTCAAAATTGGTTGGATGGAGAGAGATCAGCTCATTCTCCAGCTGATAGAACCTCAGATCATCTTGCTTGTCAAATAAGGAGGAAATCTTATCCCAAAACTCCTTGGGAATATTCAATCCATTGATATGGAAGAGAAGATCTCGATAGATTGAGAGGCACAAGCATCCGTAGGCTTCATCAAGCTTGTTCCAATACTTTTCTTTGTCAACATAATGAATTGGCTCTTCCTCTACTTCCATTGTGATTTTGAAGAGTCTTTTGGAGCATAGATGCATCTCCATGTCTTCCTTCCACTCGTGATAGTTGAAAGGAGTGAGGAGCTCCACTGGAGGAGCCATCTAGGATGTAGTAGAGAAGACTGAGCTGCTATAGCGAATGCTGTGAAGGAGACTGAGCTACTTGTAGCGAATGCAGTGAAGAGGAATGATAAACCTGTAAATCACACAATCAAACAGACAAATAAGGTCGACAGTTTGCACTTTTGGAATTTCCTTCACACCCAGCATAGTTGATCAAGCAAGCTTGGTCAACAATTCCTTAACTTGGGATATTAAGTGGTAAATTCTCCGCTTTTGGTGCAGTACTGGAAGGAGCAATTTTGCTCAAAAAAATGATCCAAGTAAGGATTTATGGTAGGAGAAATGCCTTGTCCTATCGAGGCTCTGATACCATATCAAATTGAGAACATAGATCTATGGATCAACATACAACTCACAAGAATAGATCACACAATTTACTCAGTAATTGAAGAATGAAACAGTGCAAAAATGGCTTGCAACTGTGAATGCTTTCATTAATAAAAAGTAATTAGATAATAATTACAATGAAGTAAAATGGCTCAATAGCCACAAGCAATTTGAATTCATGTGAGGAAATTCAAATTGATTAGACTCTAGTTGACTGAATGGTTAACTGACCTTGTCTAAATCATTATCGGAGGACTGAATGATTAACTGACCTTGTCTAAATCATTATCGAAGTTCATCGTAGTTCTAAATCATAACTCAAGTGTCTAATTCAGTGTTAACTAAGCTTAACTGACTATGGTAGGTGAGGAATGTGCCTCTCTAGCATGCATCCATGCAAACCTAGCACTAACTGAATGTAGAGGACTAGAATTGAATGTAGCTGACTCCTAACTGAGCTTGACTAGTCACCAACTCAACTCAATTGACTTGGGTTGGTATCAGCACTCCCAATGGCTCCTAAATTGCAGGGATTGATCTAGGAGGCTCCTAAATTGATGCATGCAAGTGCAATCTGTGGAAGTAGGCCTCAATTAGTGTTCTCCACACTTTAGTAACTGGAACATGTGCCCCAATTAGGCCAAGTGGACCCAATGGTGCTAGTGACTAAAAATAGACTAGATAGACTCCCGATTTAGACATGACTCTTGATTTAGACATATGACCAAAGTGGACAAGGGAGGATTAATAATCCTAACATAATTTTCCATGTTTTTTCTCCAAAAAATTCACAATTTTTTTCCTAAATTAATTCACCCAAATTCCACAAGATAAATTTTTTTTCTCTAAACATTGCCAAAATTGTCTAGAAACTCTATAAAATCCTTAAAAATTTGAATATTTTTCCAAAGTATCACCAAATATTTTATGTTTTGAAATTTAAAAATTATTAATATTCGTCAAAGTTTCTAAACCTTAAAGAAGGTATGAATCCTTAAATTTTCCCTACTTAGTATTTGGATGAAGTGTAACTCATCGATTATTAAATATATATAATTACAAACCTTTAAAGTTTTCACTCAATTATGCGACATAGCTCAACATTATAATTTCAAAGTGAAAGTTCTAAACTTTCCCTGCTTAGTATTTGGATGAAGTGTAACTCATCCATTATTGAATATATATAATTACAAACCTTTAAAGTTTTCACTCAAATATGCGACATAGCTCAACATTATAATTTCAAAGTGAAATTTCTAAAGATTATGCACATTGGTGAACTTGTTGTGGACAAATTCCATCCTTTATGTTTTTCCATGGAGCATGCAATGGTTCACAAGGTAAATGAGGCATAGGTGGTTTTATTTTTCAAAAAGAGAAATACTATATTCATTTTAGTGTCCCTAATAGGAATGGAACTAACAACGAAGATGAACTTCTAATGTTCAAAGCTCTTCTTAGACTCAAAGCAATGCACAAACAACTCACACATTTGTAGGTCTTCGGTGATTCCATGTTGGTTCTTTTTGGATAAAAGGTGAATATGACATAAAGGATATTACACTCCAAGGCTTAAATTTATAATTAAATAAAGTTTTAAAATACTTGAGTCATATCCTTTATGCACATGCGTATAGAGAATTGAAAAACATAACTCATATAATATCTAAAGATGGTTTGAATTTAAATACTTTATTATTACATCTTGAGATGATGGTTTGAATTTAAATACTTTATTAATACATCTTGAGATGTTTGAGAATGTATTACATTTTGAGACTATGCGCTTGGGAGATAATACTTGAGGGATGATATGAGTGACTCTTAAAACTCTAATGGTATATGTTAATGAATTTTTTGCGATGATAACTTTAAGATTTAAAAGATGAAGTTGAATATTTGGGATACTAGTTATGGTGGAATTTTTTTTTATGTACAGTTTTTTTCATTTTTTTTGGTATGCTAGTGCCAATGGAGTTTCGAATTATTGACCTTACACAAGGATCACCTTAACAATAGACACATTCATCGTCTATTCTACACCCCATGTAAATGTATTTCTCATTTTACTTAAAATATAAAGTACATTTTTTTAATTGGAGAAAAAAAATGCTATTTTTAATTACTTCTAAGTATTAATCTTAACATAATTATTATGGTTTCTAGGTTTTTTAACATGGTATTAGAATGATAAACAAACCCTAGATGAAATGAGGCTCTTCCTTTTCCACTGTTACCACTGTTTTTTTCCTGCTCCAAACTCTTCCTTTGATGAAAAACCCTTTTTGCAGTACTAAGCATACCTTGGAGATCCTAATCCATGCCTCGATGGCCCCACCAAGGGGGAAACAACCTGATTCGTTGCTAAATGACAAATTTACCTGTACTAAATATGCATCAAAACCCGCATGCAATTTGGAGAATGGTGAGGGACCCTCAGGAATCAACGCAAGCAAAGTAAACAAGAATAATGGTGCCTCTTCTAACTCTTTGGCTCAAGGATTCGAAAAGACCCATGAACAAAAATTATCTAGCATGTGCATCTCGAAATTGGATACGGTTCCAAGTTAAAAAATAACTTCCAATAGAGTCTTAGAGTATATTTGATACATGAATGATAATGCTATAATTTTTAAGTCTATGGGATTATGTCCTTCAGAAAAATCCTTGATTGGACGGATCAAGCACAAATTGAATCCAAAAGGACACCATGATCTCAAATTAAGGTCAAAAGTTTTTATCACAGTTATCTTCAATCACTCGGATGATTATATCATGGCCTTTGAAGGGGTCCCTTATTTTTCAATGCTTTTGGCCTATACATGTGACCTTTGAAAAACAAATTTAGACCAGAAAGGGAAGACTTCAAAAAGGATTTAGTATGGATCATATTATTCTCTCTTCCGTAGGAATACTTGGACCTTGAAATATTGGAAGGAATAGGTAACACAATGGGCCGCTTTTTCAAAGTGTTAGAAGACACCCTGCAAGGATGTTATACCTCCTTTACTTGGATTTGTGTCTATATGAACATTTCACAACCCCTTTCGGAATCCATCTATTTATATTTTCATGAATCAGAATATCTCCAAAACCTAGATTATGTGCATAACCCCTTTTGTTTCCATAAATGTCATGAGCATGGATATCTTTACCGATATTTTCCTCTCAATAAATTCCCCCCCAACAAATCCCTCCACAGAAAAATATTCAAAAGGTTTATCAAAAGCTACCACTAGAAGAAAAAACAACAAAAAATCCAAACCATCCTTCGCTTGAAAAAACTGTTCCTACTCACAACTAGTATGATTGTCTTGTAGACCTCCCTGATAACTTTGAAACTCTTCAAGAAAAATCCCCATTATCATCTCAACTCACTACCTCCACAGACCCCATCACTCTTGATTCAAATATGACAGAATCCCCTGAAGATATGGATGACTCAAAACTGGGAGACTTGGAGTTACATGGATTAGAGGAAGCTTGCAATCAAAAAAACCTGATCCCTGTACCTCAGATCAAAATCTTCAAGAAAGCAATGATGAAAGATAGAACCTCATCAGGGAAAGGTCCCAAGGCCACTTGATCTGTCGGACCTCAACTTGAGTGCATTAAAAGTTTGTTGTAAAAGAATGCGATCAACAGGTTAATTAATGGAACATCATTATAGAAATTAAATATTTAAACAGAAATGAAAGGCAAAACTAATAAACAGATGTGGGAAAAACAAACACAAAATCAGAGCGTCACAAACAGAAGTTGATAACGGAGTTCACCCCCTCCACTGGGCTACGTCTCCGGGTCCCTCTCCAATAGGTACCGATCCAATTAATATTTTTTTAAATGGTACAAAATTGTTTTGGAAACAACTTCAGCACCTGTAAACAGAATGCTGTAAAAAATCTTTAAGACCTCTCTTCTAGAAATTACATTTAGCCTTCGAAAGGCAAAGAAAGCTAAAATATAATAGAGAAAGTCGACTTCCAGAACATTTCAACACTTTATGGAAAATTCTCCAAGCTTCTCATAACAGATAAATGATGCGCTGCCTTCTAAATGAGTTGAATCCTCCCTCCCCTTTACTGCGGCTAGAATCCCCTATTTAAGCATTTAGCGGGAAAGATAAGTAACCGATTCGATTCCATCATCTCAACTGTTATTATTATTATTATTTTTTATTTATTGTTACAACCATACGCTAAGCTGAACCATGCAATTCGGCCAAGTCACTACACAAGCATTATGTTACCACGACGTTCCATATCCCCAAAACGTTTCAACTAACTCCACGCACATCTTGACTCACAACACGTTGCAATGACCGTTATGCACATATGTTGCACCATACCATAGCGTCACACGTAACGTAACCGTTTGATGTCACCACTAACTTCACGATGTCACAGCAAGTGTGATAAGTATGTCGCAGCTAAGTCTGTCACAACAAGTGATAAGTCTATCACAGCTAAGTCTGTCACAGCAGTGTGATAAGTCTGTCGCAGCTAAGTCTGTCACAGCAGTGTAATAAGTCTATCACAGCTAAGTCTGTCACAGCAGTGTGATAAGTCTGTCGCAGCTAAGTCTGTCACAGCAGTGTGATAAGTCCGTCGCAGCTAAGTATGTCACAGCAGTGTGATAAGTCTGTCGCAGCTAAGTCTGTCACAGCAGTGTGATAAGTCTGTCACAACAGTGTGATAAGTCTGTCGTAGCTAAGTCAGTCACAGCAGTGTGATAAGTCTGTCGCAGCTAAGTCTGTCACAACAGTGTGATAAGTCTGTCACAACAGTGTGATAAGTCTGTCGCAGCTAAGTCTGTCACAGCAGTGTGATAAGTCTGTCGCAGCTATATATATGATTTAAAACATATGTTATGTTCTTTGAACCATAGATTAATAACTATTGTACCATATTGGATCAATGTAAATTAAAGACGAATAATCCTTCGGATCATTCCTCCCCATTGGAGAGATTTTGGACCACCAAAAGCCTGAATTATTCTGCAAGTAAGTGAGGGTATAGCTCCCTCACTTTTCCAATCTCCATCCATCTTGCTTTGCTAGGATGTATGCCCTTAAGCCCCACTCGGAGGTACTCAGCATTCCCCCTTCGTGAAGTCCTTACATTTCTGTCAAGAATAACATCATCCTGCAACTCATTCATATATTTAGGTGCCATATCATCAACTAAAGGAATCTGCATGATAATTTCCTCATCCATGATCATAGGAGGCTCATACAATTTAAGATTCTCAACATTGACAATTGAATAAATTTGCATGTATGGAGGTAAATTCAAGCGAAAAGCATTAGTACCGATCTTTTCCAAGATCTCAAAAGGACCATACCGGATAGGTTTAAGCTTTTTACCTTCACCTTTCATCCTTTCTTTGGTGATATGTAACCAAACTCTGTCACCAACCTGAAATTGATGATCAACTCGATGCTTGTCATGTCTGGCTTTGTACTTTGCCTAGCTCTTCTCCAACTGTTCTTGAACTGCCTACTGTACTGCTTGGATTCTCTAAATGAACCTTAGCGCTTTATCTGCATCATGATGTCCATCCACTGCATCTTTGCCAAAAGAGAAGTCCATCGATGTTTTTGGCAGATAACCAAAACAAGTTTCAAAAGGAGATCTTTTCGTGGAAGAATGAACTGCATGATTGTAAGCATGCTGTATATACTACAACTGCTCATCCCAAAGTTTAGGATGTTTACTACAATATCCTCTGAGCAGCTGAACCACTATTCTGTTTACTACCTCTATTTTCCCATCGGTCTGTGGATGAAAAGCTATACTTTTCTTCAGTTTAGTATCCATAAGCTCCCATAAAGTTGACCAAAATTCTCCCAAGAACCGGGAGTCTCGATCAGATACAATAGACATGGGTAGCCCAAAATGTACCCAAACATTCTGAAAGAATAGATGAGTTGTTTGTTCAGCAGTGATTTGTTTGTTACATGGCATTAAGATACACATTTTGTTGAATCTATCCACAACAACATATAGATAATCATGCCCTTTTCTAGACATAGGTAGTCCTCCTACAAAGTCCACATAAAAGCTTTCCCAAGGACGAGAAGAAACTGGAAGAGGCGTGTACAAACCCAATTTCCTATTGCTAGGCTTACTTGTTGCACACATAACACAACCTCTTATGTATTTAGCTACAGTTTCTTGCATTTGAGGCCAATAATAGTGATTCTGCAATACAGACAATGTTTTACTTACTCCAAAATGTCCTGCAATCAATGAACTATGTGCTTCTTCAATCACATGCACTCTCTCTTTCTCTGGAATACAAAGTTTACAGAGATGATACAAGAGTTGATTATGCACATAATAGTTCTCTTCCTGTTTACCATGTATTAGTGATGCATATACTTTCTGAAAATATTTATCTTCTGCATACTGTTCAATATAACTTTCATGTGTTAATGAACTGTTTTGAAGAATGATTGAAGCATTTGTAGGAGGCCTTGATAACATGTTTGCTACCTTATTATGAATTCCCTTTTTGTACTTAATTACGAGATGAAACTATTGTAAGAATCCCATCCATCTTAAATGCCTACTTTGTTGTATTTTAGTTTGAGATTGTAAATATTGAAGTGGCTGATGATCAATATGTATGACTATCTCTTTTCCCATGATATAATGTTTCCACTTCTTGACACTCTGTAATAAAGCATACAATTCTTTGTCATAGGTCGGATAGTTACTTACCGCAGTAGAGAATATCTCTGAATGATAACAGACTGGCTTCCTTCCTTGCATCAAAACTGCTCCCATGGAAAACCCGTTGGCATCGGTTTCAATCTCAAATGGCTGCTGCAAATCTGGCAACGTTAGAACTGGTGCTGTGCTAATATTTTCCTTCAAGGTGTCGAAGGCTCTCTGATGCTTGCCTCCCCACTAGAAAATTTCTTTAACACTTGTCAACGCATGTAATGGAGCAGCAATGGAAGAAAATCCAGAAATGAATTTCCTCCAATACTGAACCGCACCCAGAAAACTTCTGATTTCAGTAATGGTGTTAGGCCGTGGCCAGTTTACAATGACAACAACCTTGGCTGGGTCCACTCGCAGGTGGCCTCCGCCAATAATATGGCCTAGATATACTAAAGACATTTTAGCAAATTCACATTTGGACATCTTTACATAAAGCTTCTCCCTCTTCAGTACATCTAAAACTTTCTTCACATGTACAATATGCTCTTCCCAGGTTTTGCTAAAAACTAGGATATCATCCAAGTATACAATTACAAAATCATAAATGAATGGTCGGAAGACATCATTCATGACCCGCATGAAAGTAGCAGGAGCGTTACATAGCCCAAAAGGCATTACAAGCCATTCATACAAACTCTGTTTTGTTTTAAACGTTGTTTTCCAGGCATCATTTTCAGCAACACGGATTTGATGATACCCACTACGCAAATCCAATTTTGTAAAATAAATGGCATGTTTCAACTGATCAAGCAAATCATCAATGCGAGGAAGAGGATACCTATTTTTAATGGTGATTTTGTTAAGGGCCATGTAGTCGATACACATCCTCCACGACCCATCCTTCTTTGGAACCAAGACTATAGGAGAGCCACAAGGAGAAGTGCTTGGCTGGATGACCCCCTTCTCAATCAGCTCCTAAACCTGCTTCTTGATCTCCTCATTCTGCATTACAGACATCCGGTACATGGCTATGTTCGGGAGTGGCACATCCTGCTGCAAATGTATCTCATGTTGAATCTCTCTCTTTGGTGGTAACCCTTTCGGATCTTGGAACAAATCATCATACTCAGAAATGATTTCAATCGGTTCAGATTTCTGTTTAGGATCACATCCTTCAAAAGATTTAGAGATCTCATCATTTTTCACTTTAACCATCATTAACACAAAGTTCTTACTAGCATTTACCAACCTCTTCATTTGTCCTGTAGAGACTATGGCTAGATTGGTCTTTGTCTTATGTGCTCGTACGATATATTCTACACTATCTTTAAAAGATGATACTTATTCTGCTCTCTATAAAAGACTGCTTTCCGGTCATACAAATATGGACTCCCAAGTACTATCCCACAAATGTCAAGTGGCACTACATCTAATTCTACCTCATCCATGAACTTTTCGGTAATTGCAAACTTCAATACACATTTCTTTGTAACTTGTAATTGTGTATCATTAGTAACCCAACCAAGAGGATAGGGATTTTCATGAGGCATAGTAACTAAATGCAATTTCTTAACCACTTCTTCTGATATCAGATTTACTTGTGAACCACTATCAAACAATGTATCAATCTTTGTGTGATTTGCAATGACACGAACATGAAACAGTGCACTTCTATCTTTATCATTTTGCTTAGAAGTAGATGGCAGATTTGTACTTGCACTAGAACTTGATTTTGCATCAATGGGAAGTGAGATACTTTTATTCTTACCCTGGATTTCGACAGCTGTAATCTTTGTTTCATCACCTGAGTCGGATCCCAAGTCTTGAATAACTGCTACAGTAGATTTTCCTTTTCCTTTATCTTTGTTTCCTCCGTACTTCTTTGGCCTTAACTCTGGATGAAGTTTCCAACACTTAGAGACATCATGTCCTTTCTGACAATGCGAACATGTAGGCTTTTCACACTCTTTCTTAACAGTAGCCATCTTCTTTTTCCCCTTATCTTGACCTTTTGATTTGCTGTCAAATTTAAATGATTTCTTCACAAAAGTATCATTAGCATGCTTACTCCTGGCTTCTAAATGGGTAGCTTGAACACATACATCATCCAAATTACTGGGGTTAAACATTAACAAAGTATGCTTCAAATAAGAATGCATGCCACCAATGTACTTAAGAAGAGTTTCCTGTGTATCTAATGAAACATTTAATGCAATAGCCCTCTTTCTGAATTCATGAGTATAATCTTGAATGCTTTGTCCTTTAGCTTGTCTAAACATTTGCCAACCCATGGTTAATTGTTGGATATGTCCTAAAGGATAAAATTGCTTCCTTAATACTTCAATGAATTCATTCCAAACTAAAATAATTTTACCATTCTTTTGAAGATCTTGCTGAATCTTGCTCTCCCACCAAGTAAGAGCCATTCCACTCATTCTCAAAGTGGCCAATTGAATCCTGGAAGGGTCATCATTAATGCCCTGCACCCTGCAATATACTTCAAGCTGCTTGATCCAATCGTCTAACTTTTCAGCATCTAAATCTCCATTATAAATTGGTAACTCAAACTTAACATCCAATTTGAAATAAGGCATATTAGAATTTGCATTAGCATTATGTGAATGAGAAGCATGAGAAGAAGAGAAAGTTTGAGTAGTATCAAGAGGATCACCATCACCTCCTACTCCTTTACCATTTTCTTCCTTCTTCACTTCTGCATATTTGGATGAAGATCCTTCTTCTTTCTTCTTCCTTTCTGCTCGCTCATCGAGCAGAATTTCCATCATGGCTTTCATGCTCATAAAAGCCTCTAAAAACTCAGATTCAGAAATAACAGGCTTTTCCCGTTCTGTATGTCCTTCTTCTTCCCCTCGTGGAGAAGACATGGTTCTTGAGAATGTTCTCCTTGAGCCAATCTTAGGATCTTCTTCAACTAATTATCCTTAGGATCTTCTTCCTCCCTAATTGACAATGTCTACATATAGGATTTGAAGGCTTTGTAATATTTGGTAAGTTTCTTGTTGCCCCACGATTTCTATCTTTCACTAGATTATCAAAGTTGATGTGCCCCAACCTTCTATTCCATAGCCAACTTTCATCCACTAAATTCATATGACATTTCTCAGGTTGTCTTGTATTTAGTATGTATACATTTTCGGGAGTTCTAGAAGCAACACCAACCATTTTTCTTGAGTTCTTCCTTCTTATCTCACATTTCTGAGAATAAAAAATGAAAATGTGCCCTTGATCACATATTTGGCTGACACTTAACAGACCAGGCTTCAGATTTTCTACAAGCAACACATTTTTGGCTTTGCCTTTTCCCACAATGACGATACTTTTCCCAATAATATTACTTGAAGCATTGTCACCAAATGTAACTCTACCCTTTTGTTTTTTTAAGTTTTAAAACTTGTCTTTATCTCCTATCATATGTTTAGAACACTCACTGTCAACATCCCATAGATCTCTTTTATCTTGTGTTCTTAAGGCAATAAAACATTCCTCTTTTATTGTTCTTTCTTTCCACAACTTCTTTTGCTATCTAATATCGTTTGGTCTTTCTAAAATTTCCATTAATTTGCAATTGCTTTCTTTACGTCCATAGTTATGAGAATTGAAGCATTCTAAATCCCTTTTTTGTATAGGTGCAAATGAGTTATAATTTCTGTTTTTTACTTGACCAACTGTTTGATTCTTATTGAGGTTATAGTTTTTAACCTTCAAACTTTTCCTTTCATATGCTCTACAAATCATAGCTTTGTGTCCAGCGTGTAAAACAATATCCAAGGAAAATGTGAGGATACATGTTTTGATAAATTTTCTTTCGAGTTGTCTTGAATTCCTTCTTTATGGGTGTAAATGATCTTCTGGAGTTCTGAGCATTTCTTGTATTTTCTTCCTCTTTCTTTTTGAATGTACTGAGAATAGCAACTGCATAAGATTTTGAGCTAACTTGATTTTCTTCTTGAGAAAAAACTATTCCATTTTTGTTACTTGGACTCCTTTGTGTGGTTATAATCTTATCTAAGATTTTAGAACTATTTTCATATCTAGTTTGAATAAATTTTGCATCAATCTCTTCTCTTAAGTGAACCAATTCTGCCTCCATTTTTTCACAGATTAGTTGTTTTTCTTTAAGAGATTTCTCCAACCTTTCTTCTATCCTATTTGCATATTGAATTTGGTGTTTTAGATTGATCATGATTTTTCTTCATCTCTTTTTCTTTATGTTCATGTTCTTCCTGTTGTTCATCTCTTTTTCTTATAGTGGAATTTTCCCTTTTTATTGTATTGTTTGTTTTTTTCATCTTCATCTTCAAAGTCTTCCTTGGGATAAGGACACTTGGCTTGAAAGACCCAATTCTGCCACTATTAAAACATTTGAAGGGTATCTTGCCTTTGTACTTCCCTGATCCTTTCTTAATTTTTTTGATAAAATTGGATTCTTCTTCATCAGATTCTTCATTATGGTTAGTCTGAGGTTTTTGCTTCTGACTTTTTGTTTTATTGATCACCTTGAAAGTTGCTTCTCCTTTTGGGAGATTATCAATACCTAGTCTTAATTCATAGGCTATGAGGATTCCATACAATTCATCCATGGTAAGATCTTCTAGCTTCTCTCGGTGTTCAAGAGTGGATACTTTGCGATTATATACCATAGGAAGTGTTCTTAGTATCTTTTCAACTAACTCATAGTTTGGTACTTCTACTCCCAAACCTTTGATTGCATTAACCAGATTCTCAACTCTTTCGAAGTACTCTAAAATATTTTCTTCATCCTTCATTTTTAGAATTTCACATTGTACTTTGAGAGATTGAAGTTTTTCCATCTTTACTTTGGAGTCTCCTGCATATATGGTTTCCAATTTGTCCCATAGATATTTTTAAATTTTACAGGTCAGTACTTTTGCAAGAACCTTCTTACTTATTCCAACTTGTAATATATTTAAGGCCTTTGCATGTTCCCAAAATTTCTTCCTTTCTTTTGCTTTTGTGGGAGTGTCTTTTGGAACATTATATCCTTATTCAACTAATGCCCAAACTTCTAGACCAATGGACATCAAATAGTTTTTCATTCTAATCTTCCAGAAAACATGGTCTTCACCATCAAATATGGGGACTCTTATTGACATCTTCATCTGTTGATCCATAGTGGTTGTAATAGGATCTTCCTTCCAGTGGTTAAACTATTGGTGAAGGACCTAGATTTGATACCAATTGATGGATCAGGTCTTGTCACTGAGAGGGGGGGTGAATCAGTGACAGAAATTTAAACACAAATTCTTTTATTTTAGCAAATGTAAAAACAAATTTGGACACAATGTTTTAACATGGAACCCAATAAGGTAAACCACCAACATGTTTCTGTTATCTGCAAAACTTTTTTTTTACAATATACAATAGTTATTTGCAAGCACCCACTTGTTGGAGACCACAATCACCAAGTTTCTCAGCCACTACTAAAGAATGCACCCACACCCTGGTTTCTTCCTGCACCTACAGACAAGGATACACCAATACCCTAATTCTGCATCCACTACTGGAAGGAGGATAAGACCTCATTGCATGCATGTAGCCTTCCCTAGTACCACCCTTCCACCCTAGTATGTATTTTTATCAGACTTCCAGATCTTCTTTAAAAAATCTGTCTCTTGTTACTCTCCTTTGGTCTCTGTCTTATGCTTTGGTTGCATAGATCTGGATGACAGAGAAACTCCACTTCCTCTTCAAGATTTAGTTTATATATTCTTCTTAAACATCAATACAATAACATACATTTTCAAAAAGTCACGTCCTTACAATACTCTAACTCTGTTTATGTGCCTTTTATTAGTCATAACCTTCGTAACTTTGTTAACCATGCCCTTCATAATTATGTTTATGAACATTTAATTTCTTTTCAAAATTAAACCTATCTAATAAACAATGGCGTACATTCTCTTCATACTTGCAAGCATCATCTTCAAGGCTTGCAGGCAATCTTAAATTCTTCCGCAACCTCGATTTCATGATTTTCTTGTTTCTGCAAGCTTCCTTCCGCAGTCGTCAGGTTTCCGCAGTTTTATCATTTTGCACTTCATCTTTCTGCACTGGACTTTCTGCACCAATCGTTCCGCATGCAGATTGCGGAAATCGGAAAACCCAACCTTTCCAAAATCTAAACTTTACACTTTCACTTCCGCACCAGCCTTCCCACAACATCTTTTCCGCACTGCGAAAGGCGGAAACCAGAAACTCAACTTTCTAGTATTTCGGACTTTTTCCTTTCTGCCTTTCTTCTCCCGCAACAGTCCTTCCATCATTGTATTTCCGCAGGGTGGAATGCAGAAGTCGGAAACTCAATTTTTCCATGACTTTGACTTTTTGATTTCCATAGGTCCACACCTACACTTCCACTCTTCTGCACCGTCGATCCTCTTCGGCTTTGCTCTCGACCATCGATTTGCTTCCAAATGTGGATCATGATCTAACTTTGCCAATCTGTATCTTCTCTTTGCGGAAATTAACTACGACCGCCAGATCTTCTGTCAATTCTGATCAACGACGTAAAATAGAACAAAGTAGATTGCAATTTAAGATTTCACAACCATCCGGATTATTAACCTACTTGCTAGTTCTCCCTGTGAAATAGCTTGTGGACCGTTCGATTAGTGTTCCCCTTGAATCAACGATGGACTCCAAAAATGTTAAAGCGTGTTGCATAGAAATTTTAGGCACATTAGAATTTCTTTAGACTGTGTAACTTATCCCTGCGAAATAGCTCACATCCATTTATTTGTTTCGGGATCAACCTCATCCGTTGATCTCAATCCTCTTTGCAACGATCACTTTCAAATTTCGCAGCCCAACTCCTTTATTATCCTCCTTTCTACTTCAATTGCGAAAATCCGTTCTTGGTCGTTGATCTTCGTCGGCTTCAATCTCCACCAAACGATCTTGAAGCATATGAATGTTTAGTTTCCAAGAATCTTGTTTATCTTGGTCGCAACTCCTGATTGGGAAATTAATCCTCAGTACCAGATCGGCTCCTTCCACAATCTCAACCATCCAAGCCTACACAAGCTTATATCTCAATTTTCATCGATCCTTACAGTGATCGATCTGCAGATCCAGAACCCTACAACAAGGTTAATATGCACGACTCCTCTACGGGCTCCTTCATCTTCAACACGTGGGCTACTGGCCTGCAGACTTCCTCAATTTCCATCAATGACAACCTATATTGCAATGTTACCAACACCTAGGAGACATAGTCATAAGGTAGATATCCCCTACAATAGGTCCTAATGGAAGTGTAGCTCGCCATGGGTGCAAATGTCTCTTCGTAGTCTATGCCTTCTTTCCGTGAGAAGCCTCGTGCTACGAAACTTGCCTTGTATTTCTTGATGCTGCCATCTGTAGCATGCTTGATATTGTATATCCACTTCGAAGTCACAACATAATTCTTTTCTGATATCGGAACTATCTCCCAGACATCATTCTTCATGATCAACTGATATTCATCGATCATAGCATCCTTCCATTCTTTCTTTTCTGCATCCTATTCATAGGTGGAAGGTTCTCTATCAATGATGTCACATAGCAGAGCCACATGGCTATTGTATGGTTTTTCCCTTTTTCTTTCTGTATATATTCCTTCTAGAGCGCCATACCTTTCTACTTCCCGAATGAGCTCTCGTGCCCATGCTCATTTCCTCTTGTGAGAGTCCTTCTCAAGGAATGTCTCTACTGGTTCTTATGGTTCTTCCATGTCATGATCTTCATGGTTTTCTGGAATTTCTTCTCCAATTTCCATATCTCGAGCTCTCGTATCTTCAGGTTCCTCAACCTCTTGAATAAGTGTCATCCTGGATTTGAAGTATGCCGAGTCTTCATCAAAAATTACATCTCTACTGATGTCTATCTTCTTGAATCCTAGGAAGTATATCTGGTTGGCCTTTGATGTATCACGGTATCCTATGAATATACCCTTCTTCTGAGAAGGATCAAGCTTGGTCCTTTTCTCCTTTGGGATATGTATGTACATCGGGCAACCAAATATTCTCAGATGGCTGACTTCTGGTTTTTATCCTGAGAAAGCCTCTTCCGAAGTCTTGTTTTCAAGTACTCGATGAGGAGTACGGTTCTGTACATACACAACTGTCCTTGCTTCCTCCACCCAAAGGTGCATAAGAATATTTTGGTCATGTAACATTGCTTTTGATGCTTTCATGATGGTTCGGTTCTTTCGTTCTGCAACCCCATTCCGCTGAGGATTGTATGGAGTGCTCAACTCCCTCTTAATCCCATATTCTATGCAGAGTTCCTTGAATTATTCCGAGGTGAATTCTCTGCCATTATCTGACCGTAGACTCTTGATCTTCCTATCGGTTTGGTTCTTGACCAAAGATTTATATTCCTTGAACTTACTGAAAACTTCATTTTTCCCTTTCAAGAAATATATCCAAGTCTTACGTGAGAAATCATTTATAAAAGAAACATAGTACACATACCCCGCTTAATGAGTTAGAATACATGAGTCCACATACATCTGAGTGTACAATCTCCAGTATTCCTTTGGCCTTGCTCTCACTATTGGGAAATGTCTTTTCATGTTCTTTGCAAATACCTTTATGCTTTTCCTGGATCTATCGTAGTCCAGATACTACTTTGCTTGCTCTATAGTGCACATGTGCAAGCCTTCTGTGCCATAGTTTGCTTGGTTCAATTGACTCATGAACCAATGCTTGTTTAGACTATCCCTTTAGCTTGTACAAGCCTCTATATTCTTCTCCAATCACTATTGTATCCTCTATTGTCTTCCCTCTAGGCCACATTAGAACTTGGCCATCAACAAATGCAACTCTCATTCCCTTTGCACCTAGCGCAGAGATGGAGAGAAGATTCTTCTTCAATACTAGAACATATAACACATCCTTCATCTTTAAAGATTTCTCGGAGTCAAGCTTGTGTGAAGCTTCTCCACTCTTTTTTATGGAGTATTGGTAATCATCCCCAAGTTTCACCTTGTGAGATGACTCATGTTCAGACATATTAATGAATGATTCCTTTTATCCCGTCATGTGAGATAGTGCCAGTGAGTGCTGAGATTAACACATACTCTTCATCTGAATCATCCTTCTCTCTTCTAAATCTTTTGTTTGTTTGTTCATCGTCTTCGACAATATGAGCAAGGTGTCTCCTTTTCCTTATGGGACAATCTCTTACAAAGTGTCCATTTTCATCACAAGTATAACATCAAAATTTGGAAGGATCTGTCTTGGTATTCTTTTGTTTCTTGTCCTTCTTCTTGTTGTGATGAAATTTCTCCTTCTTCTTGAAGTTCTTCCCGGTGTGAACTGTGAGAGCTTGATCTCCAGTTGCTCCCATATTCTCTTCTCTTGTCATGAGTTGAGCTTCTTCTTGTGCACATTCTTCTTAGAGTCTGCTGAAAGAGATTAGCCTCCTTGCATAAATTCCTTGAATGAATGAGTCCCATGACCTAGGGAGACCATTCAAGGTAGTCATTTCAATTTCTCCTTCTTCAACATTCTCTTCAACTGCTTCAAGTTGTTCTTTGACCCGAGCAACCCTTGTGAAGTAAGACAATATAGTCTTAGAGTTATGTATCTTCACATTCTTCAATTGGTTCCTCAAAGTCATCTTTCGGTTGATGTTCTTTCCTTCGAACATCTTTGTCAAAGCATCATATACTTCTTTTGGTGTCTTGAATGAAGACACGTGGGGGATGAGGTGATCCTTAATAGAATCTGCAATGATTCTCTTGGCCTTAGCCATGCTTCTCTTATGAGTAGCCTTAGCCTCATCTCCCTCTTGTTATGGAACTTCTCCAATGATGTACTGATCCAAGTCATTTTCTTCAAGGATCATTGAGATTTTGTACTTCCATGCTTGGAAGTTATCAACCCCTCCAAGCTTGTCCTCAAGCTGAGTATGGTGAGTCATATTTTAAATGAGAACCTCAAATGGAAATAGAAAATATTTAGATCTTATCGATTTGAAGTGTTTGACCTGGTTTTGGAATTGGCTGACGAAGGGTTTGTTATAGAAACCCTAATTTTCCAAGCTTGGAGTTTGGGAATTTTGTTTGGACAGAAATATGCGCGTCCTTGAGGCGAGTTGTTCAGCAGGGCTAGTTTCTAAAGACTGAGGTGGGAAGCCTCCAAAACTTGATGCCTTAGTTTCTCCCGACATAAGTGACAGGGTAAAAAATGAAACTTCTTCAAATCTAAAACTGCTTCCACCAAAAGATGATCCCTACTAAGGTGAGTTATCCTAGCCCTCTTTTCTTGATGATCTGTGGAGAGAACACCTTGAACTAGGAAGCCCTAGTTTCCGCAACTACACAGTGCCTTCTTTCAGAGAGGCTCTGATACCATGTTAGTTTTTCTAGATCTTATCAGCTTAATTAGGATCTTTGTCTGAAAGAATAACAAGTACAACTAGATGCACAAGATATAACAGATACACAAGACACAAAGATTTTCACCGAGGAAACCATAAAGGAGAAAACCCCGCAAACTTCCTCAGAATAGTACATTCACAAAGAATGTGTCATAAGATGATCAATCTCAGTAATAAGAAGTGTTCAACAACTATCTATCTCTCCTCCCTTCTCTCTCTCTCTCATGCAAACTTGAGTGAGTGTGAGGTGTGTATAAGTGAGGGAGGGCGCCTCCCTATTTATACTAATAAAGTGACTGACCTTTTACATGACTGGGCCGATCTGTTTCACTAACATGGACGACTTCTCCTAGAGAGACTCCAAATACACATTACATGATGTCACACTAGGGACTATTGCCCCGAATTACAACGAAGGTTGTACCTCAAGGTCTAGACATAATAAAGACATCCCGCAAGAAGGCAAACACATCTTCAATGGGGGTACAACAACATACAATGATAATATACATCAAAATATCTTTCGAAGTTACAAATACACCAACATGCGAATCTAACAGTTTAGTACTTTTGTTTACAATAGAGAATTATTGCAGCTAATGTGTTAGTTTACTCTCGCATGGAAGCTTGAATATTTAGTAAGGATGTCTTTGACCTGTTGCAGGAAACCATTAGATTTCCTGTGTAATAGATCATCCTTGAGTGTACTGTTTGGGTCAAGACATTTCATAGAATAAAGTGTCACTACTTGTATAAGTAGAGTTTAGCTTCTATACTTTGCTAATTTTCTATGTGAACTATGTATAAGCTAAGTTTTAGCTGTCTGTGATCAGATCATGTAATCAACATAAATTTCTATATATTGGATTTACCAAGTGTTGAGACTCATATATGTGATACTCTGAGTTTGTGATTGTCCTATTTCTGTGTGCATCCATTCATTATTTGGAATCACTAAATGTGAACAAATTAGTCAATGTATTATAGAATGGGAAAAGAGAGATGGTTATTAGAGAATGAACATGGGAGTTTGCAGTGGTACACAGTGGGAAAATTGAAAATGGGAGAAACGATTCTTTTGTTTTGCACATACAAATATAGATTGGAGATTTCCATATGACAATTGGGGAAAATAATTGTCTTTAACATAGATACGTGTTGAAATTTCAGTAGGTTAGGGTTTGAGACAGAAAAATAAAATATTTGTACTTTAAAGCAAAAATAAAGTCTAAACCAATGCTAGATACAAAAAAGTACAACAATAACACAATTTAAAACATAATTTTCATCTCTTTCAACTTTAACACTCCTCAGTGATCACTGTGTTAAACTTGGTCCTTGAGATGCAAAGTACAAGAAAATAAATACTAACAACAGTACTGTAAAAGACAAGTTAATAATCAACACTAATAACTGGTAATAGTAAATAAAATGGAATAGTGTTGGTTTAAACCTTCCTTATACTTAGATATCTTTTAGATCAAACCCTGTCTTTTGAAGACAAGTCATCTAAGGAACATAAGGACAACGTGAGAGAGATAAGAGAATATTGTGGGTTAAGTCAAGTACAATAACAGTCAAGGTAACCTAGTCAACTAGTATGGACACCTCAATTAAATAGCAGTAGACCAAGTAAAGATGACAGACCAAACAAAACCAAACCTCAATTAGCATCCCATACAAAACACATGAATTTATTAAACCTCAAATATGACCCAACACACTCAAATAGTGCAACATAGGTATAGGGCCACTCAAGTAGGGTCACTGCTTCTTCTAGTAGCCTCAAACCAATCATAGTAAGTTCCAACAAAAGCACAGTCCACTAAAGATGCTCATCAGAGATCATAGAAGAGAGAGGATGATCAAGGATCATGGTAGCTCTATAGGAGCTGATAAAAAAACATGGCCTGCCCTAGCAAGATGGAAGGAGGTCTCAGCAAGCCTGCAGAGTCTGAGCAAATCAAACCACAATAGCCCTAGCAGGCTGAGATGGGGTTATAGTAGGCATGCAGAGGATGAAATGATAGTTAGTGCATAAACTAGTAGGATGAGTAAGACCACGTCTCAGCAGTAGGGAGATCATGGCTTGTTCAAATAGTAGCAAGGAGGTCACAACTCAATTTAACCAGCAATATGGTGGTCATGGCCTGATCAAACAACATCAAGGAGGTCACGATCCAATTCAATAAGTAGTAAGGTTGTCACATCCTACTTAGAAACAACAACAAGAGGTCATAGATCAACCCAACCAACAGTAAGGAGGTGTGACACAACCCCGACAATAGTAAAAGACCCAAAACGTCAAGCGTCGAACCCTAGAACAAACTAAGAATCCCATCTTATCTTATCTTTAGTCAAGACACTTGCTAAATGACGTTTTAAGACTTTAATTTATAGTCTTGATATGCCTTCTAGAAAGATCACCTACTAACCCTAGCTTTTAGAAGAGTAACATAAAATAATGTTAGGTTGACTTAGGATAGTGTACTAAAGGTCAAGTGGTCATAAAAATAAAACCAATAAAAAACAATAAAGTTGAGTCAACATACCAAAAGGGTCAAGGTACCATAACCAAGATGGGCATTAGGGCCAATAGGGAAACATAAGACCATAAGTCAACAAGAAGGGTCACATCAAGGTGGGAAGACAACCCTTTCACCCACAAGACTAAGGTGTACCATCAAGGTGGGGAAACAACCCTTTTATCCACAAGAATAAGGTGTACCATCAAGGTGATGAAACAACCCTTTTACCCACAAGACTAAGGTGTACCATCAAGGTGGGGAAACAACCCTTTTACTCACAAGACCAAGGACTTTAATCTTTCTTTCTCAAGGTATATTGTCTACATGTGTTCCATATAATAACTATGAGTTTTATCATCACTATATAAAGAAGGTCCAAACTGGATGATGTGATCCTTTGGTCCTCCACACTGCTCCTAAGGATCAAGTGCTAGTGACATCATCAAGTGGTGGCCAGTCCCTTGAGAAACAACCTAACAATAATCTTTAGGAGAAGATGACATCACACATCATCGTCTTGTTCAACTGGCCAAGGCCCACCTGGTTAGCTGACTAGGTATGTACCTGCAAGAACCAGTTGGTCCCAGACCAGGAAGTCTCTGTCTCATCTTGCAGGATTGCTTGATCTTCGTGACCAAGAAACTGTCTAGTCCCAGACCAGAATACTCTAGAGACATATAGGGTTCCTAGCCACATGCTAGGGACTTTGCCATGGCATCAATCGGGTTGGTCCCAGACCAAAAACTCTAGGAGACTGCTGGGGGTCCTAGGGTACCTTCTAGGGACTTGCTTTGCTTGGTTCACTAACCAGGGACCCTAGTTAATTGACTAGGGTACCATCCTCCCTGAGAATGGGTCTCACAGATGCACTATCTTTAACAATACAGAGATCACATATTTATATTTTGGACAAGGACCAGAAAACAAAGTAGCAAACTCATTATACAGTCACTTTGTATTTAAAAAATTATTATATTATTAATATATCTTTGAGTTTTCTCCGGTCAAAACTTCCTGTGTATAATCATTGGTGTGCATGTATTTGCTGCTATTTTTGTGTTGCTCATGATTGGGTTTTCTAGTACACAATTATTATATACAAGAACTATCTGCATTTATCATCCTTAGAAAACAGAAGATCTAAATCAGTAACAGAGGAGGCTTATTACAAATATCTGTAACACAATCACAATTAACTGTGGTAAGAGTTGGTTTGAAATCACTAACAGAACAGTTCAATCAAATCTCTGTAACACAATTAAAATTAATTGTGTCAAGAGTCAGTTTAAAGAATTGAGAGTTATATTATAACTTTGATATCTGGATCATGTAGGAAGCAGTTAGACCGTACATAACAAAATCAAAATACAGTAGCTTTCTATTAACTTATAGTATTTGTGGATAACAGAGAATATATGATTCATATTCATCATAGAGGTATGATATAGAGCTCCTTTACAAAGAGGAAATAACAAATAATTTTATTAAGACAACATTATGAATAGAAAAAATTGAGACTCCCACTCAACATTAAAAATGTCGAGATAAGCACAAGCTTGTAGAAGTATGTTAGGCTTAGATAACTGTGGGGTCATGCCCAAGGTTTCTAAATCCCTTTCCTCTAGTTGCTTATTAATTTTTTTTGTTTTCAGTTTTTGATGTTTTACTCCCATGCTCAGCTACCGGAGATAGATATGTCAGGCAGGTTAACTTAGCATAATACAGTTACAGTTCAGCATATCTATCAAATTTTAATTAACCACGTACTTGCATAAAGATTTAATTTTATAACAGGTATAGGGAGAGCCTTTCTAATTACATCTATGATATATATATATATATATATATATATATATATATAAATGATTTCTGATTATATCTATACCAACTTGAGCCAGAATCTTTCTGCACAATCTTAATACATGATTACATAACTTAGTGATGATTTGGAGATTTTGTGCATTAGAGTATTCAATTATCTAAGATCATGTCAGAGGTTTCTTCATGCATTTGCTAAATATGATCTCACATTCAAATGAAAATGGTAAACCCACTCACTGATAAGATATACAATATCAATCAAGCAATAATTCAAACTCTGTATCCCATTCAAACTCCATACTTATATAGAAACAGTGAAACTCATTCTCTTATTGTTCCTGATAGTCTTAAAAGAAGCTACTTCCTGGTATAAGGATGAGGCGATTAGACAGAAATCTGCCCAAATACAAATGAAAACAGTCCATGCTTAAACCAAACCAATGACTGCCATTATCACTACAAAACTAGGTCTAGAGGGTGGCAAGGAGTGTACATCATAAACCATTTGACAATGCCTCCTTAAAACGCAATAATCACAGAGAAACTAACCCAGCAAATCAAATTGACGTAACTCACTATAGACGATCAAGATTCTAAGACCTATGCACAGAAATATACCTCTAGAGCATTAGAATTGACCGGAGTTCTGGTTAGAAACGCATAGGAAGCAAAATCACTTCATTTATTGTCATAATTTTTGGGAAAATCATTATAATGCCTGGCTGAGACTTAGACCAGCAGTTTTGAAGTTTTAGTAAATGCAAAATTGAAAGGTATTTGAACGCGTGTGATTGCTGAGGAGGAGATCCATCTGAGGCCAGTTATGTTTTATAAGCTTCTGAATATTAATAGAAGGCTATGAGCCCAGAATTTTAATTCAAGTTCTCGTGTTTGGATGATTACTTAAATTTCTGGATGTTTGCGAGTCTGAATGGTAGTGCCTTTGAGCAGTGGTTTTAAAAGAAAATAATTCAGGACCTGTTGTGTCCTTTGTTGTGTGTACTTTCATTTGAGCTGTAGCCTCTATGAATATTAGAGCCTGTTGTGCTCTCCTCTGTGTCTGTGGGTTGAACTTTTGGTTACAAGTCGAACAGATTTGACGAAGTGTCGTGTGTTTGAACATTTGCAGAGGGAACTGAGGCCCCCTCTGTCATCAATTTACTCAGAGGAGCAATTGCATAAAATCAAACTCGACGGAGCTTTTTACACCATAAGGATTTGGGTACTGGCTTTGAGAGGACTTCGTGGAAGAATCTCTTGTTGGACCTGTATCACCCAGAGAATGTAATAGTGTAATTCTTTTGTTTACCATAGATAATTACTACAGTTGATGTGTTAGTTTGGCTCTGCGAGGACTCTGTGGAAGAATCTCTAGTTGGGCGTATCCCCCTGAGAATGTAATATCGTAGCTCTTTTGTTTACAATAGAGAATTACTGCAATTGATTATTAATTTTACTGTCTCATGAGAGCCTGAGTATGTAGTAAGGTGGTCTTCGACCTGCTGTTGGAAACCGTCAGATTTCCTGTGTAAGAGATGATCTTTAAGCTTACTGTTTGCATCAAGACAACAAGAGATTTAGTAGCATAGTGTGTCACTCCTTGAATAAGTTGTGTTTAGGTTCTACACTTTGCTTATTTTCCATGTAAACTATGTATGGGCTAAAGTTTTAGTTGTCTATGATCAGATTGTGTAATCAACATAAATTTCCATATATTGGCTTCACTGAGTATTGAGAGACAGCTATGATTTCCCTGAGCTTGGATTGTCCTGCTTCTCTATGCATCATAATGGTGTTAGAACAAATCAATCCCTAAAGGAGTCGAAGAGGAATTAGTTAATTCTATTGTGTTGTTTACTGTTTGCTTGTGTAGGGAAAAATGGTGAAGAGAGATTAGTCGTCGAGCCAAGAAGAGAGAATGGAGAGGAGACAAGATGCAAGCTATTGAAAAAATTACTAGAGAGCATGAAGAAGAATAGTACAGAAAGATAGAGATCCAATCCATAAGAATAAGAATGGAGAAAGAAGGAATCAGAGAAATAAAAGGAAGAAGATGCAACGGTAACCTCAGAGGTGGAAGTGCTTGTCACCCAAAAGAGGGTGATGTGAGAAAACTGGTAGAGGAAGAGGACGCAATAGAGGATGTAAATGAAGAAACTGAAAAGGGGAACATCTCCTATTCTTTATCTTGAAGAGAAAGTCGAGATAGAAAAGGAAAAGAATGGAGAATTTATGTTGTATCCTGAAGAAGAAGCGGACAAAGTGAAGGCAATGGATGCAGAAATTATTCCCTTGGAGCGGAGGACAAGTTTGCCTAGTAGAAATGGTTTTGTGTGCCAAATGGGATTGGTGCTGGCAGCAGATGGTATGAAATAATTTTTTTATTATGCTGAGAGTATGATACTGTTGGCCTCCTATTTTGACTGTTCAGCACAATACTTTCTAGTTTAAGTCTCATGAAACCAAGTAATCATCAGCTTTATTTAGTGTTGTTTTGTGCATGGTTATGCCTTTTGAAAAGCAACATTGCTAGGAGCTTTGGTAAGTGACTTTTTAATTGTTTATTTATTATTTTGTTTTGTTTTATGGATATAATGGAACTTATAGTTTTCATTTAATAATGGGTCAATTAATGAGTCTTTATTTCTTTTATGCAGGAGTCTTTTGGTTATTTGGCCCAACGCTTGTCCCGGCGCTACAAAGAAGATCTATGTTGGCTGAACCATAGATTTGGGGGATTTTATTGCTCAGAATAACATCTTGTTTGATTTCCAATCGCTTCCAGAAAGCACGTGCAGTTATCCAGTGCTGTTTTGAGGATGTCATTTGCTCAAAGTGGCATTCCCGTCCTTGATTAGGAACCTGATTTCGGGCTCAATTTCTGAGCAATCGGTTGGGAGTTATTCAAAACGGTTCGAAACCCACTTTACAAATGGCCCCATTTACCCTTACCTAAGGGCAATTTTCAGAATTTCTGAACGAATGTGGAGAAATCCTTTCCGGAACAGACGTGGTTTTGCCAGATTTTGTGTTGGTCGTTTTCTGGGTAGTTGCACGAATTTCAGATATTTGGGATGGGTTTTGTCCATCTGTCCATGTATAAATAAAGCCTGAGAAGGAGATACACAGAAAATACTGTAAAAACTCTATTTTTATTAATCAATTCAGCGTTTATTTCCTTAAGATTTTGATTTAAAGTTTGCAGGCGTTGAGGGCAGGGCCCACCTTCAACACTGATTCATTTGTGTTTACGTGTTGCTTGTATTACTGTAAGTAGAGTAATGTTGCATATCTTGATACTGTTTTTATAATGGAATGGTAATGGTTTTTTTTATTTGTGATTTGGAATGGGATTTGTGTTTGCAGAATATTGATTGATATCATATATATTCAGCCTAACTTGTAGAATCAATTCAGTAAATTAGTAAGAATGGATTTGTATTTTAACCCTCTTTGACTCCCAGCGTGATATTGATCGTTGATGCTTACGATTCTTGTTCAAAGACTCCGTTGAGGGTTCTGGAATTTACAAAACTGTGTGATGAATTTGATTCAGTTTGCTGTAGAATCAACTTAATGGAGGATTGAAATAGACTGGGATTTTATATTTCTTTTACTGCCAACGTTATAGTGACTAGTGGATGGTTACAAGATTGGTTTAGAATCCTTTTGGTTATCGAGTTTACAAGATTGTAGGGTATTTTCGAATTGTATTGTGTGGATTTTAAAAAGAATTTGCTGTAGCAGAGGGTTTAAAGATTTTGATTTACAAAGTATCTAGGGTTTGCCAAACAACATTTTTGAATTGGTTACATAAGGAGTTGAATCATGCTTTTGCCCACTACATGGTGTTGAATGAGGTCAAGGAAAAGAATTATAGTCCATTAATAGATGCCAGCATTGTTTCCTAAGGTTTGAACACCGGTCTCACAGTCTATATATAGATGAGAATGAGTGAATATTCCTTGAATAGTTCCAATATTCATTGGTGTGCATTTTCTGAATAGTCCCAGCATCCTTTTGTGTGCTTTTGTATGCATAGAACGCAGGCAGGGTATATTTTGACAGTAGTAGCAAGTCAAATTTTCTTTTGTTAAACTGTTTGTGGACAATTTAAGGTTAAGAGGAAACAGATTTCATTTCAATAATTATTTGAGAAGTGTTTGTATAGATTGCAGCATCAGACTCTGTAGGGTTAATGGTTGCATTCTTAAATATGATATAAGATCATCAGAGTTGACTCAACATACTCATTGGGTAGGTAAGGTTGGAACTAGGTTTTTATTTACTAAGTTCTTTTCTTGGCAGGCTGTTTGTTCTGAAGAATAAATCATAATTGCTGTAGCTTAAGATTGTTGTATAGATCATTGATTGCTTTGAAAGATTGCTGTAGTTTAAGGTTGTGATAGGTTATATTGAATTTGACAGCATTATAGACTGTAGGATAGGGATTAGTAAGTTGATTTCTTTCCTTTAGAACAGACCTATTAACCCTTAGCATTGATCATTTAATATAGTAATAGTTTCATTAGTTTCATTTTGTGAGTAGACTAGAATTTCTTTAAATATGAGCATTGAAACTATTTTGCCCGCACACATGGTGTAGCAGCTCGAAGTATACGTATCCTGGTTGACAATTAATTGAAGGTAAATTAACTAGTGATAATTTTACCCAACATTTTGGCGCCGTTGCCAGGGAGTTGCTCCAAGGTAAGCTGGTATTTAAATCATTTTCTATGCATTTGTTGGCTGTGAAGTAGACAACAAGGTTGAGGGGAAACGATAAGACGCAAAGACGAATTCACTACGGGATTCCCATGGTGTAACAGCTTGACGCATCCACTTTAGTGGGTTGCCCCAAATCCCTGTTGTTTCTTTCTCGTAAGTGTGTTTGCTTTTTCACATGTTTGATTTATTTTGCTGCAAAAGTATGTTTACCTTTCCTGTAAGGTGTGTTTACTTTCTTGCAATTTAATTTCATGCAAGTGTGTTTTTCTTTTTGCAAGTTTGGGTGTGTTTACTTTCGGCAATTTAATTTGAAGAATGTTTTATTTTATGCAAGAGTGGCGTGTGTTTGATTGGCGTAAATATGTTTCTAGTGGTAGATAGTCTTGATTAGAATCATTTAAAACACATATAAACCAAATAAAAATAAAAACTTGGGTGATGTAAGAGCCCCAGACACTGATCCTTGTGCGAGACATGAACAAAACAACAGACAGAAATGGATACAGAAGTAACCATCAATTTGGGAAAACTTTCTCAAATCCTAGCTGCAGTTGGGAATTCTTCTTATCAGGTAGAACACATCCTGACAGCAGTTAAGAGTTTATCTACCTCTCCTAAGATAACAAATGAACCAAAGTCCCAAGAGCCACAAAAATATATTCCTCGTCAAATTGTAGAGGAAATTGACAACTTGGGGATTACATCTGATGGAAAGCAGTCTAAAATTTAGGAGGTATCAGCAGATCCTCTATGTACTTCTTAAGTCATTCAATCAGAAGAAGGGGATCTACATGATATGATGAAGGAAGGTGAGTACCAAGACTACTTTGAAAGTTGGTTCCAAGAGGCAACCAGACTACAACACCATTTCCTCCTTCAACACCTTTCGTTGCAGAAGCAAGTAAGTCAGATGGTTCTCCATATCCAGGTAATCATTGCAACAACTTTTTCATATGTGGATAAAGGTATATTTTTAATTTTACTTCGCACTTGGTTACATTGGAAGAATTCCTATACTTGAATAGAAATGTTTTCTTTCTTCTTAGGTAGAATAGGAAAATATGTATATAAATAAAACAGTTGCATGTTTAGTTTAGAAATTAATACAACTTCGTTGTTTTCTTTCTTTTCAATAAAATGATAAGATATTTAACCAGAATTTATACCTTCTCTCTAGTCCATACTTTCAGAAAATTTATTATAACAGCAGCTCATAGCTTATAAAAAGGAAAAATGACAGAAGATATTCTCTTCGGTGAAGCTCAGGATGTTTTTAAAAGAAAAGGGAAGTCTTTTTGTTACTATTCCTATTTCAGCCATTGATTACTTTTACAAAGAACTTTCAAAGGACTGTGTTAATTTGAATTAAATTTCTGAGTTTCACTGGGTAACTAGAATGCTTGTGTCAAGTAAATAAATGTGTGCTGCTAGGTTTTTCAGACTTGTCCTCTTTATTCATACAAGTACTTATTCACTTGGCACTGCCTCCATTAGTGATTTAAACTTCCAAAGTGGCTTGTACTTATGAACTCATGAGTTACTAGTGCCATTTGACTTGGTTTAACACTAGATTGGATGAGGATAATTATTTTTTAGTAATAGCAGCTATGGGCATTGAGTTATTATTCAGACAGGCACCATTTTGGAAAACAGTCTCCAGGACTGAGTAGTCAGTTGATTATTATCTATTGGCTTCCATAATATCGAATATATATATATATATATATATATATATATATATATTTGTGCAGCCACTTCATGACTTTCACTTCATACAATTGCAAAGGTTAGTTGTTCATTTGGACAAATCTTTACAGGCATGTATAAAGAACACTCTTCCAATTTTGATGCCATCCCACTCTTAGATGGTTTTTAGAGCTGCTCCCCCACTCATCTATGCATGAGCAAATCATAAACTTTATCTTTAAGATGAATTTGGGACAAGGGCCTCTGATAGAAAACAGGTGTAAGAAGTTAACCCGCCGGGATACTGAACAGGTCCGGTGGCAGCGGGTATCGACCTGTGGTATGAACAGGCAAACCCATCAGGGTACTGAACAGGCCTGTTGGCAATGGGGCATCTTCCTAGGGAAAGAAGCTTCTTAGATGTCACAGTTACTCCACCGGAGTACTGAATGGGCTTGCTGGCAGTGGGTTCTGACCCTGATATCTCTTTTAAAAAGCCTCATCTATACTTGTCCGTGTGAACAATGTACCTATGCAAATGTTAAAGAGAGGTCATATGTGTGGGTTAAATAAAATTTAAGAAAACTGTTTGAACTAGCCAGTTGATAATCATCTTCAGATGCTCTGAATTCTGGTTACCTGATCCTTGCGAAAAAAGTTTATGCCTGATATTTTCTGAGCCCATGAACATAGCTGTGAATTTCAGTACTGGTTTTTCTTTTCACTACTCAACCTGTCCTGTGTGAAGCTGAGTCAAGTGGGCCAGTACCCCATTGGCTTCTTGTAGTACTCCTTTTGTCTTGTGTTGTAAGGCACATGTCCGGGTGGAAAAAGTTCTATATGAATGACGAGAATGAAGTCTGTGTTCATGATTGAGGTGTGGAATATAGGACCGAGATTGATTGTTTATGAATTGTATTTAATTCTGTTTTTGTATTGCTGATAAAGATTGCTTTTATGACTTAGCTCTGTTTCCTGTGTGGCCAGGTGAAGAAGTAGCCATGGAATAAGGTAATTGTGCCATGAGCTTGTTGGGGTAAAACAAATTTTCAACCAGTTTTACTTACTTTTGCAACTCATACAGGTGGTATATTTTCAAAGACATTTATTTGCTTTAATATCACTATCATGCTGACAATGAATTGCTTCCTAAAGAATTTCAGGTGAAGACCTTTCGTACTGCTGCACAATTGAGCTTGAATTTAGATGAAGCCCAGGAGCAGAGGTTGATGCAATTAAATGAGCTTGATGAAATTAAACAAGATGCTGTCCAACGAATTGATTTAATACAGAGGACTAAATGGCATGACAAATTTTTGAAGCAGAAAACTTTTGAAGAAGGTAATTAGGCTCTGTTGTTTGACTCACGGTTCAAACACTTTAAAGATGAGGAAACAACCACTAAATAATGGTAATTGTGCAAGGAGCCTGCTGGATAAAACAAATTTTTCAGGCAGTTATTTAATTTTTTAGGCAGTTATTTGATTTTTCAGGCAGTATTAATTGTCTTTTTAGCTCACAAAAGTTGGACATTTTGAAAAAAGACAATTATTTTCCCTTGTTGATAACATCATCACCCCGCTGGCAATTATTTCCACCCTTACAAGCTTGAAAATACTTCTGTGTTTGGACCTGAAAATACTAGACTCAGACTGACAAAAATTCAAGAAGAGAAACTTGAAAAGTGGATGGCTTGCGTTCCAGGTTACGAGTCTTTTTGGGCATTTTGTTTAGTAAAGAAATGTTATAGTGGTGTGGTAACATATGTGAAAGAAGAATTATAACCTTTGGATGCCAAAGCAGATTACTTGGGTGATTTGGATAGTGATTCAGATATAGATTTGTGCAGAGAAGGACGACTTATGGAAACAGACCATGGTAGCTTTATTTTAATAAATGTTTATGTGCCAAACGAAGGACATAGTGCAGAAGTGTGCCCTTGGCTATTTTTCAAGCTTCATTTTCTCAAAATATTGAAACACAGATGTGATGATATTTTTAACTCGGGAAAGGAAGTAGTTGTTATGGGAGATTTTAGCATTGCCCATAAAGATATTGACATATACAATGATTGGAGCATACATGATATTTATACCTAAGACGAGATATCATGGATTGACAATTTTTTTTTTCCCAGAGATTATGTGGATTTGTTTCAGCATTTCCATCCAGATGCAAAAGATGTATTTTCAAATTGGGATACAAAGAAGGAAGCAAGAATACATAATGAGGGACTTAGGTGAGCATGTGCTTATTTGGATACTTAAAAGGCAATGTATAAAGCTGAGTTCTGCAAAACTGGTAAATTGAATTTTAAAGGTAATGTTCAGAACGCTGGAGTTATTTTTACTGTTAAAAGCCAGGTATCTTTTTAATTTAAAAATTTGGTGAAATTATGAGGATTTACCTTAACACATTATATTCCATAGAGCTGATAAGCCACTTCTCCTTTGTAAGTAATTTAATGACATATACACCTTGGCAAAATTTTATTTTATGTTATTGATTATTTTATAGTTTGCCATTTTTTTAAATTTTTATGTCATTAATTTACTAAAATCCAAGGCCTGACTCCATGGGTAAAATTGAATTTGATATGTCTTAAGGCTATGAATTTTTCTGGGACATGTCGATATCATTATAAGGCAAGGCAGTGTGGGCAGTATGTGCCTTGCTCTGCTATAATTTCCTTAGCACGTTCGTCATTACCATCATATTTTTTTTTCCTTTGCCATTATATTTTTAAATGGACTAGTTCCGGCTTTCCTCTCCATTTAGTCAACCCCAGTTTTCTTCTTCAACTCATAGAATTCTGACATTTAAAAGAAGGCTGTTCATCTTTTTCATAGAGCATTTTTACCTACAGCATCTCCAATTCTGATGGCAGCAACCTTTCACCTTTGCAAACCTGAGCATATTTCTGCATTTAAACCATGAGAATGCTGGAACAAGTGCTGGGTAAGGTACTCGAAAATCTGTAAACTGTGTGAACTAAATTGCTGAGGTAAGTTTCAGAACATTACTTAAGGTTTGACTGCTGCAATCCAGGCATATTTTTAATTTTAAAATAGCTAGATAATATGAGATTTCCCTTGAATATTTATACTTCATAAAGCCATTAATTTTAAAGCTGATTTGTTTTGATTGGCTTAATGATTGGTTCCTCAGTCTCATATAGATGAATCTTTTTATTTTATAATCAAATTCACCATAAACATTGTAATAGCAGCGAACTAGTTTTGTGTAAAACAAATTTTCAATCCATTTTACTTACCTTTTTCAACCCATCCAAGTGCTGTATTTTGGAGAAAGCCTTAATATTATTGCTATGCTGGTAATTATTTTTCACTCTTGTCTGCTTGAAAATACCTTTGTATATTAGACTGGCCGAAGTGCTGGATGGGGTACCGGAATAAAAATTTGGAAATGGGCATGTTACATGGTAAAGGTAATGAATGATGAATGTTGGGATAAGTCTTATAAATTAAGTGTTATTATTATTAACCAAGTGCTTTTGCCTTTAATACAAGTTCGATGCATTATGGATTTACCATAGTAACCCTGTCATCTATTTGGTTGATACGCTACCGTTCCTGCGTATATCATTTTATGGCATTGACATTTGGCAATATTTCATTTCTTTATTATTAACTTGCCATCCTTAATATAATGAAGGATTGGGTATGGGAGCAATTTGTATATGGGCTGTCCAATTCTCATCTTAAATCATCCATGGGGAATGAACCATGTGAGCCTTGTATTTCTGATCTTGTTGATAAAGCCTCTTCTGTAAATATTTCTGAACATCAAAACAGTCATACTAAGGAACCAGATGTCAAGAATTGTAAGAAAACTGGACCATCCCATACTAAGAAGTCTCCAGTATATAAGGGGCAGTGTGTAAGCTCTCAGTCTGGGGGAGAAAAGGGTCATGAAAATTTGTTTACTTCACCCCATCGAAGATTTACCCGTAGCATGGCTGTTAAAGAGAGAAAAAGGGAATCCAAAGTTAGGGGGCCTGTACATGTTGCATTGTCCTCATCCCTTGTTTCTTCTGCCCATGATAATTCCGATTCCTATGACTCTCATCATCATTCTTCAATACCAAGTCCTGTCAATGAACCTTTATTGCCAGCATCACCTTCAAAATCTAGTTTAAAATCTGCTAAAGCATCACCTTCCAAATCAGGTCCAAAGTCTGCTAAATCTCATAGGTCGGATGCTTCAGCTCAGGGAATTGATTACTTCCGGCAGAGAAATTTTAAGTTAACAAAGAAATTACAGGAGTATGTTAGGCTAGATCGGTTTATCAAGCAGGAAAATGTAATTTTAAAGGCTACAGTAGCTTCTTTACAAACTTTAGTTGATGAGGTTACAGGGTCTAATCGCAATCTCAGGAAACAGTTAAAGAAAAAGGCTAAACAGTTTGAACAATTGATTAGTGTACAACAACAAACTGCTCCATCTCCTCCTCAAGTTCAAGTCCTGTTTAATACTTCGGCTTCAGTTTATGGAGTTTGAGCCAAGGCTTGATCATCTATTATGAGTTTCAAATTTTGTTTGTCTGAAACTTTCTTGCATAGGGTCATGCAAGATCTTCAGTCTAGGGGAGATGTTGGCCTCCTATTTTGACTGTTCAACACAATATTTTCTAGTTTAAGTCTCATGAAACCAAGTAATCATCAACTTTATTTAGTGTTGTTTTGTGCATGGTTATGCCTTTTGAAGAGCAACATTGCTAGGAGCTTTGGTAAATGACTTTTTAATCGTTTATTTATTATTTTGCTTTGTTTTATGGATGTAATGGAACTTAT
The DNA here is from genome assembly GCA_001517045.1 of Pseudotsuga menziesii. Lineage (NCBI taxonomy): Eukaryota > Viridiplantae > Streptophyta > Pinopsida > Pinales > Pinaceae > Pseudotsuga > Pseudotsuga menziesii. The sequence continues at coordinate 206,592 of LPNX010807548.1, forward strand.
AGTTTTCATTTAATAATGGGTCAATTAATGAGTCTTTATTTCTTTTATGCAAGAGTCTTTTGGTTATTTGGCCCAACGCTTGTCCCAGCGCTCCAAAGAAGATCTATGTTGGCTGAACCAAAGATTTGGGGGATTTTATTGCTCATGATAACATCTTGTTTGATTTCCAATCGCTTCCAGGACGCAGGTGCAGTTATCCAGTGCTGTTCTGAGGATGTCATTTGCTCAAAGTGGCATTCCCGTCCTTGATCAGGAATCTGATTTCGGGCTCAATTTCTGAGCAATCGGTTGAAAGTTATTCAAAACGGTTCGAAACCCACTTCACAAATGGCCCCATTTACCCCTAACCGCGGGCAATTTTCAGAATTTCTGAACGAATGTGGAGAAATCCTTTCCGGAACAGACGTGGTTTTGCCAGATTTGGTGTTGGTCGTTTTCTGGGTAGTTGCACGAATTTCAGATAGTTGGGATGGGTCTTGTCCATCTGTCCATGTATAAATAAAGCCTGAGAAGGAGATACACAGAAAAGACTGTAAAAACTCTGTTTTTATTAATCAATCCAGCGTTTATTTCCTTAAGATTTTGATTTAAAGTTTGCAGGCGTTGAGGGCAGGGCCCACCTTCAACACCGATTCATTTGTGTTTACGTGTTGCTTGTGTTACTGTAAGTAGAGTAATGTTGCATATCTTGATACTGTTTTTATAATGGAATGGTAATGGTTTTGTTTATTTGTGATTTGGAATGGGATTTGTGTTTGCAGAATATTGATTGATATCATATGTATTCAGCCTAACTTGTAGAATCGATTCAGTAAATTAGTAAGAGTGGATTTGTATTTTAACCCTCTTTGACTCCCAGTGTGATATTGCTCGTTGATGGTTACGATTCCTGTTCAAAGACTCCGTTCAGGGTTTTGGAATTTACAAAACTGTGTGATGAATTTGATTTAGTTTGCTGTAGAATCAACTTAATGGAGGATTGAAATAGACTGGGATTTTATATTTCTTTTATTGCCAGCGTTATAGTGACTAGTGGATGGCTACAAGATTGGTTTAGAATCCTTTTGGTTATCGAGTTTACAAGATTGTAGGGTATTTTCGAATTGTATTGTGTGGATTTTAAAAAGAATTTGCAGTAGCAGAGGGTTTAAAGATTTTGATTTACAAAGTATCTAGGGTTTGCCAAACAACATTTTTGAATTGGTTACATAAGGAGTTGAATCATGCTTTTGCCCACTACATGGTGTTAAATGAGGTCAAGGAAAAGAATTATAGTCCATTAATAGATGCCAGCATTGTTTCCTAGGGTTTGAACACCGGTCTCACAGTCTATATATAGATGAGAATGAGTGAATATTCCTTGAATAGTTCCAATATTCATTGGTGTGCATTTTCTGAATAGTCCCAGCATCCTTTTATGTGCTTTTGTATGCATAGAACGCAGGCAGGATATATTTTGACAGTAGCAGCAAGTCAAATTTTCTTTTGTTGAACTGTTTGTGGACAATTTAAGGTTAAGAGGAAACAGATTTCATTTCAGTGATTATTTGAGAAGTGTTTGTATAGATTGCAGCATCAGACTCTGTAGGGTTAATGGTTGCATTCTTAGATATGATATAAGATCATCAGAGTTGACTCAGCATACTCATTGGGTAGGTAAGGTTGGAACTAGGTTTTTATTTACTAAGTTCTTTTCTTGGCAGGCTGTTTGTTCTGAAGAATAAATCATAATTGCTGTAGCTTAAGATTGCTGTATAGATCGTTGATTGCTTTGAAAGATTGCTGTAGCTTAAGGTTGTGGTAGGTTATATTGAATTTGACAGCATTATAGACTGTAGGATAGGGATTAGTAAGTTGATTTCTTTCCTTTAGAACAGACCTATTAACCCTTAGCATTGATCATTTAATACAGTAATAGTTTCATCAGTTTCATTTTGTGAGTAGACTAGAATTTCTTTAAATATGAGCATTGAAACTATTTTGCCCGCACACATGGTGTAGCAGCTCGAAGTATACGTATCCTGGTTGACAATTAATTGAAGGTAAATTAACTAGTGATAATTTTACCCAACAGATACCAGCAGTCCAATTTCCCGAAGTGGCTGATTCTAGTTTGTTTGCAGCAGAAGTACAAGCATAAATGGGAAGTTGGTTGCTTCATATATACATGAAAACAAGAATGCCATATTTATGTATCTTGGTTTGTCGAGTTAAGATTGTTATGATTAAGAGGAAGAATACACGATTTACAACATAGCTGAAAAAAGAAACGTAACAAGAAAAGACTATCATGGTGAATATAGAGAAAACCCTTGCGAAACTTTGCTTTGGTATGATTAGATTCGACTCCATGCAGAGAAGTATGGTCGCCAAGGTAAAAAGAGTTTTGGAGTCAAAGATTGCAGAGGCTAATATGTTGATACTATATATAATTGACAGAGAATCCCAAGTTGATTGGGGCAGCTCTAGGTTGTCTGGTGGAGATGAGCAACCTTTAGAGAGATTGAAAGATTGCATGCGGATGCTTGAAGCACATAATTGAGAGAATGTCCAGGTTGAGTGGTGGTCTGATAGATGGAGAAAACTTAAAAAGACAATTAGAAGGGGCCTTCAATGGCTATGAACCAAGAAGTTCATAATTTTTTTTAAATATGTCAGAGTATGATGCAGGGGCATTCAGCTTCCCTTAACTCCATCATGTTGCAGAGTTTCAGTGGTCTTGCAATGACCAATTTGTGGCACTTTATGATCTGTTTTCTGTCAGCTATATAGAGAATTAGTTGAGAGCTTTTAGGAATATTGTTGAACATTACAATGGCACCTTGCTGAGCCTCAATGCTGGCAGTTTAGTTATAAATTGCAGACCCACAGATGCTCAGGAAGGAAAGGGGGATATGGTCAGAGGAGTATTTGTAGAGGAATATACTCGGAGGAGCTTTCAACACCATAGGGATTTGACTACTGCTCTCTGGGAGCTGGAATCTGTGGCAAAACCTCTAGTTGGGCCCGTGTCGCCTTGAGAATGTTCAGTTCTTTTGTTTACAATAGAGAATTAGTGCAGCTAATGTGTTAGTTTTACTCTCGCATGGGAGCCTGAGTATGTAGTAAGGCGGCCTTTGACCTGCTGTAGGAAACCATCGGATTTCCTGTGTAAGAGATAATCGTTGAATGTACTGTTTGGGTCAAGACAGCAAGAGATTCCATAGCATAGTGTTTACTGGTTGGGTCAAGACAGCAAAAGATTCCAATAGTGTGTCACTACTTGTATAAGTAGAGTTTAGCTTCTACACTTTGCTGATTTTCTATGTAAACTGTGTACAGGCTAAGTTTATCTGTCTGTGATAAGATCATATAATCAGCATAAATTTCCATATATTCGATTCACCAAGTGCTGAGACTCAGATCTGTGATTACTCTGAGTTGGGCTTGTCCTGTTCCTGTTGGCATCAATTAATTTTTAGGAATCATTGAATGTGATCAAATTAGCAAATGAATTAGACAATGAAAGAAGGTAAACGGTTATTAGACAACAACAAAAAGGAGTTTGCAGTGGTAAACAGGGGGAAAAGTGAAAATGGGAGAAACGACTCTTTTGTTTTGCTCAGAAAAACATAGATTGGAGATTTTTCATAGGAAAAATTGGGAAAATAAATTAAATAATTGTCTTGAACATAAATAAGGAGCTCACATATTGATATTTCGTAAGGACGAGGAACACAAAACAAAGTAGCAAACTGATTATTCAGTCACTTTGCATTTAAAAAATTATTATATCATTAATATATGATTGAATTTTCTCTGGTCAAAACTTCCTGTGTATAATCATTGGTGTGCACGCATTTGCAGCTATTTTTATATTGCTCGTGATTGGGTATTCTAATACACAATCATTAAATAGAAGAACTATCTGCATCTATCATCCCCAGTAAACACAAGATTTAAATCAATAAAAGAGGAGGCCAATTACAAATCTCTGTAATGACAGTGATAAGAGTTGGTTTGAAATCACTAACAGAGCAGGTCAATTAGAAATCTCTGTAACACAATTAATATTGATTGTGTTAAGAGTCAGTTTGAAGAATTGAGAGTTATATTATAACTCTGATCTCTGGATCATGTAAGGAAGCTGTTAGACCATACACAACAAAATCGGAAGAAATTAGCTTGCTATTAACTTGTAGTATTTGTGGATACAGAGCATATTTGGTTCATATTGATCTAGAAGGTATGATATAGAATTCTTTACAAAAAAGAAATGAAAAATAATTTTATAAACATAACAATCTGAATATAAAAATTTGAGTTGCCCGCTCAACTTTAAAAATTTCCAGACAAGCACAAGCTTGTAGAAGAATGTTAGGCTTAGATAACTATGGGGTTATGCCCAAGGTTTCTGAATCCCTTTCCTCTTGTTGTTTTTTATTTTGTTTTTGGTTTTGATGTTTAACTCCCATGCTCAGAGAGGTTAACTTAGCATAATACTGTAGTCGATCAACAGATCTATCAAATTTTAGTTAACCACATACTTAGCATAGATATTTAATTTTATAACAGGTATAGGGAGAACCTTGATTACATCTATGATATATATGTCTGAATAATTTCTGATTATATCGATACCAACTTGAGGCAGAACCTTTCTGTATATAAATCTAGATACATGACCACATAACTTAGTGATGATTTGGAGGTTTTGTGCATTAGAGTATTCACTCTATCTAAGATCATGGCAGAGGTTTCATGATCCATTTGATAAATCTGATCTCACATTCAAATGAAAATGGTAAACTACTCACTGATAAGATATACTATATCAATCAAGCAATAATGGACAAAAATGATATAAATTTACTCTATATCCCATTCAACTCCAGCCTCATATTGAAACAGTGAAACTCATTATCAATTTTATTGTTCCTCTTAGTCTTAAAAGAAGCTACTCGCTGGTACAAGGGTAAGGCGATTAGACAAAGAAATCTGCCCAAATACAAATGAAAACAGTCCATGTCCAATTCAAAAGAATGACTGCCATTATCACTATAAAACTAGGTCTAAAGGGTGGCATGGAGTGTATATTATAAACCATTTGCCAACGCCTCCTTAAAATGCACTAATAACAGAGAAACTAATCCAGCAAATCAAATTGACACAACTCACTATAGACACCTAGGACTCTAAGGCCTATGCCAAGAAGTGTACCTCTAAAGCATTAGAATTGTAGATCTGGTTAGAAACGCATAGGCATCAAACCCAGGTCCTTTATTGTCCAAAAATAATCTCTTATCGCCCTCCAAATAGAGCTAGAAAACTGTCCACTGTGAACCAGCCAGTTAGTACAAGGTTGATTAATGTTTCTGTGGAACTTCTCATTATTGAGTATTAGGAATACAATGCAGTATTCTAATCTTTCTCTGAACTGTTGTCCGTTCTTAGCTCCGTGACTCTACTTCATCAGGCCATCCAAAGCCATCGTTCTGACTTCTCTGGTTTCGTTATCTTTAGATCTGATCAACAACATTGTCCAGGCACCATAACTTGCATTTCATAATACCCATCACACCATATACCCATCTCCCAAAACCCTTTATACCCAAAGTTCCTGCCATCCCTGATATAATGCACGCTATCTCCAAAAGTATCACTCGCCAGGGCGTAGCAGGCTCTCTCGGACTAGGCTTTGTTTGACGATGGTATCTACCTAAATACAGATGCAAATAATCATCCCAATCAGCAACCAACATTAAAATCAATCCCTGCATATTGAATCGGATTCCCTGCTAATCCTTGAATACATCGACTCCAAACAAACTTGCAGGAAAAACTACTAAACTGCCGATGCACGTGAGTGCTACATCAGCTGGCATGTTAACGGAATCTGTTACTGTTTCACTGAAGCCGAGCTGTATTGAAGCGATGCTGAATAGCCATCTCAACCAGCCAGTAAACTTTACAATCAACAATTGCATTCTTTATCTGCTTACTGTAAATCCTGGGATACACCCAATTCCTATTACTGAGAGGAGTTGCTCCACTTGATCTCTATGTATATCGTGCCCACATAATTTTATAGCAAAAGTTGCTGGGCCACAAAAATGACCCATTGGAAACTTTACTCAATTGCTGGATGAAAGCCAGTGCTTTGCAGTCGATATATAAAGTGAAGAAGAAAGTGAAAGTGAATGTAGTGGGCGGCAACATGAATAAAGAGAGTGGAAAGAAATGAACGGTGTTCGTCGTTCTGATTGGTAAAAATATATTGTTGAAATTCTCGGATTTGTTGTTTAGATTATAATTTTGAGTATAATTAAATATTTTCACAAACGTCATTACAATTTTCAAGTTATTTTTAATAGTTCGATCGTTGTTTTGATTATCAATTTCATCGAATAAAATCGTGGAATGAAATGACACAAGTTTGGATAACGATAAAGAAAATGGATTTCATCGAATAAAATCTTGGAATGATATAACAGGAATTTGGATAACGATAAAGAAAATGGATAGAATATTAATGAAAGTGGAGATTGTAAATTCAATGCAGGGAGCTAAAAACTCAACCTTTTGTATTTTTTGGTGGCTTATTTTGTGTGCATAAATATGGTCAAAAGGGGATAGCATTTCAAGGGGGCAATTGTAGAGTTTCATAGTGGATCTTTATCCATGGGTTTTTGTTCATTTGAAACTTATTATTAGCATAAATCCATCTAAAAGAAGATCTACCAAGTATCGATAGCGATTAAATATCTCAAAGTATAAATAATTTTTTATAATGGAAGGTAATTCAATGTTTTTGGTTTTAGTTTATCTAATTTATATTGTTTTATATATATGCAATTCTAAATAATTTAAATTTAATTTAAGCCAACATGTTATTTTTAATAATTTTTTTATTTTTTATTTTTTTATAAAGGGAACATGTCTAACTCTAGGATGAACATGGAAGGAGTTACACATCCCTCCCATACTCAGCTCTAGAATGCACCTCTACCGTGCAAAAAAAACTTTTAAACTTTTAAAAATTGAATAGGAGTTCAAAAAGCTCTAAAATCAAGTAGAATTCCACATCAACTTTGCTTTTTGAATTGCCAAATGCCTATAACGAGGTGCCAACTTTTTTAGACTACCTTAAATTCTATTAGACAAAGAAAGTGAAATAATATATATATTTTATTTGTAGTAGGTGGTACAAGGCAAAAATATGAAAAGATAAAGAAAAAATAATATGAATGTAAGAGAATATATAAAAGTCATTAAAGTACGAAAGATACAAGTGGATTAAATATAAAATTATAAAAAAGTGATGTAGATGAATTAAATATAAGGATTAAATATAAAATTATAAAAAAGTGATGTAGATGAATTAAATATAAAATTATAAAAATAGGTAAAGTATATATATGAAAAAGACAAAGTATGGAAAAATAATATAAATGGAAGAGAACTATAAAATTTAATAAAGTAGGTAAAAGATATAAGTGAATTAAATACAAGCATAGATCCAAATCTTAGGCTTTATCAAGCGCAGAGAGGGATCAAATCTTTCGATGTGCAAACCTTGTTCTTAGACACATCTTTTTATTTAAGGTCGACATATAATATTTTTATTATTAATATTTAATATTATTTATGGCCGAAGTATAATAATTTTTATTATTTTATTTTTTATTTTGTTAAAAACTAACATTACAACATCTTTCCATACATGGTTTTAAAACCATCTGCAAGGCCCTCCTAAAACCATGGGTTGTTTAGGAGGCCTTGCACATGGTCTTAAAACCATTTTCAAGGCCCTCCTAAACTATGTACAATAAAACCATGGGTTGTTTAGGAGGCCTTGCACATGGTTTTAAAACCATTTGCAAGGCCCTCCTAAACCATGTACAATAAAANCTATGTCAACATTTTTTTTTGCGGATAATTCAATTTTTTATTTTTTATTATTTTGTTAGGTAGGAACATTACAACATCTCCCCCATATTATGTTGTTTTTTGTGGCCAACATTTATTTTGGCTGATAATTAAAATTTATATTTTTTATTATATTGTTAGTAACAAACATTACAACATCTCTCCCATACTCAGCAATATAATTTTTGGCCAACATAATATGGACAAACGTTACAAGATCTCCCTCATGACAAACATTACAACATCTCCCTCATACTAGGTTGTAGAGTGCCTCTCGGCGCAACTAGCAACAATCATATTAATAATATTAATATGTTCGAATACACCTTTAATATGTTTGAATATATCGATAGGGATCATATTACCTCCATTCTTTATGTCTACCCTACCACTAGATTGAGTGCTTACTCAACATGTCATGCAAACTGCACATTAGGTGGATGCCCAACAGTGAGATGAATGAGTTTACTAGGATTTTGGAGGAGTTTATTAGGAGTTTAGAGGATTTCATTACAAGTTCAACTGTTACACAAACTGCACATTAAATTGACTCTCAACTGTCGAATTTAGTTTAACCAAACCTTATGCACATTAGCTCAACTTTCAACTGCCAGATGGAGTTCGACTGTCACATGGACTGCACATTACCATGCCACTAAGTGCAGTTATCACATGAGTTCAAAAGAGTTGATTAGTAGTTCAGGTGTCACACGAACTGCACATGAGATCAATTCCATGCAAAATGGAGTTCGACTAAACATTGTGCACATTAGCTCGACTCCCAATTGCTAGATAGACTTCCACTACCACAAGGACTACACGTTAATATGCTATTAAGTGCAATTATCACATGAGCTATTTTTTTTTACAACTACCATGAAGTGCAATTATCACATGAGCTATTTTCGATTTTTTTTATAATTGTTTATTACGAATTTTGAACGACAACTATAGAATCAATCTGGACAGTGCACTTGTCCCAATCTCCTGTAATCTAGGAAAATCATAGATGGTACTCCACCCTAAAATTCTTAGATATAAATTTCTATTGATGTAATAAAACTAACACAACCACTTAATTTGTGGTTGGTGAACACTCATAGGTCACAAGTTTAAGTGCTACTAATTGTTCTCGCCTTCTTCTAGTAAAATGAGTTATCTGTCACACACTGCTAGTTATGTATGCATCAACTAGGAGTTATTCATGAAACATATACACACACACACACACACACACACACACACACACACACACACACACACATATATATATACATTTTGAATTTGGAACTAATGTCATAGAATCAATCCGGAGAGTACACTTGTCTCATACTAGTGCAATCTAGAAAAAACATAGGTGCTTGTCCACCCCAAAATCTCAAATAAAAACACCTATTGGTGTAACTATAAAAATAGGTAAAGTAGATGGTAAGATTATATGACTAGAAAAAACCATATTAATACGATCAATATGTTTGGAATACATCGATAGACATATATTTGACACATTGATAATGTCCCTAAAGAATATGTCAAACCTTAATAATACAGAGATCTATACTACATTACTAATACAGAGATCTATAATAAATTACTAATATAAAGTTTAATGAAAGTTTTGGACTCATGGTTGATCGCATCTTGATCAAAACAAAATTTTTGAGAACCCTCACCCCTTCTTATTCATATTTATAGATTGCATTGAGCCTACCACCCTCAGAGCACATTACCTAACTGATTGTTCTCATGATGTTGCGTTTCCAAATGAAAAGCTTATTGGGTGGTGCATGGTTTTAGTGCAATGAAGGTCAACTTCATAGACTAAGAGATGGAGTCATTATAATACAACTAAATGTTAATTTAATAGTTTTTTATTGCCACATTTTAATTATCACGTTCATCTAAATTTAATATAATAGTTGTATCACGATTGAAGTTAATATAATAGTTATCCAATATATATGTGATTAGAGTTTAAGTTAAGCTAATAGTTGTAGCATCATTGGAGTTAAGCTAATAGTTGTATCTAATAGTTAATTTAAAAGTAATATATCAACTATTGTAGTTCAAGTAAAAGTGACGATTGGAGTTGAAGTTAAGCTGAAGTTGTATCATCCTTGGAGTTAAGCTAACAATTGTATCTAATAATGCATTAGTTGTATTATCATTATTGGAGTTTTAATTACAGGTTGAAGTTAAAGTTTAATTTTTCCAACTATCACGAATTGTACTTATCACATGTTAACTAAGCTATTTTTATTTATTTTTAAATTGTTAATTATGAATTTTGAACGACCTTATTGACGTAATTATATATTTTTACAGAAAGTGTTTTTTATATCTTTTTCAATGAACATGTGTATATTTACTCATTCTTGGAAGGGTGAGAGGATTTCAAAACATTAGTAAAGGAAAAACGGAGATCATATAAACACAATTTTTAAGGGTCTTTAATGTAAATATTGGTGGAGTAAATGAAGGATCTTAAATATGAAATGATAAGTTGGGAAAATATGAGAGAACAAGGACTGTTCGGGAATAATTATTATCTTTAAAAGAGGAATTCAATGACACACACCTTAATAATATTTTTGGTGTCTTTACAATATCTGAAAAAAATAGATGGGAGATATGGAATTAGGAAATCCATAATTTTGAAGCTAAGAGAAGATGAATGATGCCCAAAAATTTGGGTCATATGGATCTCCCAAGGAAATCAAAAATAATTTTTTTCCATAAATATGCAAATCATATCAACACTATTAGGAAATACAAGACCATAGGGGAGTCAAAAATCATGATAAAAAAGAGGTTGAGAAAGCAGTTGTTGTACATTTTGAAAATCTCTTTAGGGACCTAGGGAAGCACAATATAGGGGAGCAAATGCAAGTCATTAATTTTTTTCTTTTCTTCTTCTCTAGGGAAGAGGGCCAATTGGTGGGTAAGCATGTCACTTTTAAGGAAGTGCACCTTCCTAATGGTGCTCTCTCATACATTGTATACTACCTATAATTTAACAAGTTTGTTGTTATTGCAAGATATATTGTCTTTTATTTAATGTTTTGCACATTAATGACATAATTTTTTACTTCTTTGATCTCTTTCTTATGACTTTATCGCTCATTTAGAACCTAGATCTATATGCTCCAAAATTCTATAGATCACCCCTTTTGTAGTAGTAAAAATCATACTTTGTCTAGGATACTGGCTAGGATACCAATAGAGATTTACACTAAAGATGGCATGGAAAAACAAGTGCACATCGAGGTTTAGGGGTTCACTCACATAGATTCTTGACTTACAAAATATCGCTTTTTGAAACTTGAGATATCACCTACATGCACATATTGATTGTTCCCATTCTTTTTTTCAGCAATATTGGAAGCATACAATCCCTCTCATTGTTTCATAGAATGGTAAAATGTTCTCTGGGCTGAGCTCTATGCCTTTTGTGGTGGATCCATGTACAAACAATCAGCCTTTGGAAGTTTCATCTTAGGATGCTACATCTATGGTCCTAATCAAGTTGATAGATTGAATTTCAGGAATTGTTGGGGATAAGTTTCCATATGACAAAGAATTTCCATCTATTTTCAACAACAATGTTCCATCCACTCTTAAAGTTTCAAATGAAAAGACACATGAGTGCATTACAGACAGGAAGGAAACCTCTAGTTACTTTTCCATGGTTAATTTTCGAGAAGGAGAATTAGTATATCATTATGATATAAGAGACATTGTGTAAAGGGACAATCATAATTGGAAGTCTCAACAAATCATTGAAAACTTTGGATTTTAGTTATGTGGATTTTGTAGGAATTTTGGGGGGTGTGACCACCAATGGAATCACACATTAATACTACAAAAATCTTATACTATTTTTTTAGGACTATCCATAGAATTCATGAGCAACAATGTTGGTCCATATCCTTCTATGTTGAATGTGTATGGTGCATATGGTGATAACAAATGTTTCAACGATGGTTATTTTCATTTATACATGGTTGAATATGGTCCAATGATTATTAGCTGTGGGATAAAGTTTGATTTTGATAGGGTGGAGATTTGGGGATAATTATAAGGATAGACAAGTTAGTGAAGTATTTCAGGAATCACATAGAAGAGATAGATCTTATTAATGTGGAGCCATATGTTCTTAAACAAACATGAAGGAATAACATAATAGGTCAAGATAATGTCTTCAATTTCTTGGATAGATTATTGGTTTTTTATACGATGATTTAATCAATGGAGAGGTATATATCCTAGGTGGAACCCAAAGTTATTTTTAATCAATTCCCAATACATTTTCAATTAGAGTTGAAAGATAATACAAAACAATCCCTTTTTAATTTTAATATAGGATGATTAGAAAAAAAATGGTTCTAGAACATCATCAAGTCCTTTCAAATTCCATATGACGATGATTCAGGTCTATCTTATAGTGAACATGTTGCAACTTCATTAAAGAGGGTTAGTGGTAAGGTAGTTGAATGGGCTAATGATAGACACAAAAAGAAGGATCATTGCTATGTGGAGGTTGAATCCAAATGATCTCTACTATTTCAGAACAATTTATCTAGTACTTTTGGTGAGGAGGATATTGGAATACTAAATGATTTAGATGCTTGAAAGAAGAAACAATTATTAAACTAAGAAGCATAATGTTGTTTGAAAAGTAGAGCAACTCAGATTAATATGGGTGATGAATTTTTTTCATTAATATGGTAGAAATAGATATAATATTAGCACACAATTGGAAATGTGGAATGAGGAAGGGAATACTACCAAGATTTTTGGTAATATTCTTCAAATTAATATCATTTTATTTCAATAGATATATATATAAAGAGCCTAGTAGAATCATTATAGATGAAATAATAAAATTGCACATTTTGTCCCTCAGTTTGTTACTAAGGAGGATAACCAATCATGTTATGGGGGATTTTCAAATGATGGGCTTCTTACTAGGATGCCTTGCTTTTTATAAATACAAAAGTCTAATCCCATATTGTAGGACCACTGAGTTTTATTTAGGATTCTTTGATATTCTTAGTAATGAGCTACTTAGGGTGGTGGAGGAGGTTTGATATTCTAGGAAAGCCTTGGGTATTTTAGTAATACATTCATTGCACTCACCCCAAAGGTTGATAAGGAAGATTCTTTCAAGGATTTTCAATTTATTTCGCTTTTCAATTATGTATATAAGATAATCTCAAAGGTGGTGGATTTGCAACTCAAGTGATTTCTTTCTATGGTCATTTCAAAGGATATTTTTGGTTTTCTTGAGGATTGTTTCATTCATGATGCCGTGGGAGTGGTTCAGGAGGCCATGCACACTATAAAATTGAATAAAATTCCTACCACAATCATGAAACTTGGTCTTTTAAAACAATTTGAAAAAAATAGTTGGATTTATCTAGAACCATTATTGATACATATTAACTTCAACCTATAGGTGGTTAACTATATTATGGTATGCGTTCCATACATTAATTTTTTTGTCTTAATTAATGGTGCTACCTCCTCCTTTTTCAAACCAACATGAGGCTTTCATTAAGGTTGTCGATTATATCCATACCACTTCTTGTTATTACCATCATGATAAAATCAAGGTCTTATTGGTGCAAGGGAGGGTTCTATTCCAGGTTTCAAGGTAGTGGAATTAGAATATTTAACTTGGTTAGTATTTGTGGATGGAATTCTTTTATTTGTTCATGGTACTATGAGGGAAGCTAACACGTTCAATGATATTATTTAAGTTTATTGTAAGGTTCTAGAAATGGAGGTAAATATACTTAAATCTACAATAAGTTTCAATTACATTAGTGATGTGGTGATTCAAAGATTATGTCAAGTTTTCCATTTAAGGTGGTGGAAATTCAAGAAGGATTTAAATATTTAGGCTTTGTTCTCAAACCCAACAGTTATGGTATCAAGGACTAATATGGTTGATAAATAATATTGAATGTCATATTCACTTATTGTGTCATCGCTAGTTGTCTAGAGGAGGAAGAATCACATTGGTCAAAAAAAATTTAGAAGCTATCCCTGTATATTGGAATCTCTTATCTCACATTCCAAAAGGGGTGTTAGATAAAATTCATAGTATTTTATCTAACTTCCTCTGGAAAGGGAAAAATGACAAAGTGGGTTTTCATCTAGTTAGACGGAACCTTATTTCTAGGCCCAACTCTGAAGGAGGGTGGGAGCTAAAATATCTCATGTACTTTGTAAAACATTTGGCCATTTTTTTTATTGAACGTGATCACAAAAGAAGGTTTGTGGAAATTTTTTATCACACATAAGTATTTATCTCTACCTTTCCTTTTGGATTGGATAAGTAATACCATCAAAAGTGTTCACAATGTTTCCAATTAGTGGAAATATATGATACAAGCCTTTTTGAATATTGGAAATTGCAAGGTATCACACATCACTATGGGATATTAGATCCAAATAGGAGTGGATACCATCATGGGTAGTGATAATTATATATTACTTCCCAATGTATTTATTCAACATTTATAAGGACTTGCCATTGTCACATTTAATCTAATTGATGATGATGCACATAAAAACATTTGGCAATAGGTTTGGAATAATGCATTTCAACTTGGGTTAGAAGGAGCACTTGCCAATGTTTGGAATAATTTCATCTCTATTTTATGATATGATCACATCATCCTGAAAGAAGCCTTACATGAACTAATTTAAAATAGGAAAAAAATAGGTGTAAATTACTCCACCAAGCTTGGATATGAAGTCATCATTTCCTTAATGCAATAATAAGTTGTTGATGGTGGATAATCATTTAAAAGGTGAGTTCTTTAAAGAGTACTGAATTTTTCATGTGTCTTTCTTTGAAAAATAGGGTTCCAATTTGGGACATTCTACAAAGGAGGAACAAGAATGGACTTGGCATGTGTTACTTGTGTAAAAATGGTGAAGAAACTACTCTTCTCGTATTTTTCTTATGCCCTTTCACAATGCAGGTTTGCAAATAAATTAATCAATGAACTAGTGGTAATAATATGTGGATAGAGGGATCAACCGAAGAGAGACTTAAATTTAATTTTGAAAGGAAAGAACTATAACAATTCCTTGATGTTGATTTCCTCACTTCTGATAGTATGGAAAATTACAAGGGGAAATATATTTCATGGGTTATTTTATTAAATTGAGCACATAGATCTTGGATCAACACACAACTCACAAGAATAGATCACACAATTTACTCAGTAATTGAATAATGAAACAATGCAAAAATGGCTTGCAACTGTGAAAGCTTTCATTAATCAAAATTAATTAGATAATAATTACAATGGCTAAATAGCCACAAGAAATTCGAATTCATGTGAGGAAATTTGAATTCATTAGACTATACTTGATTGAATGGGTAACTGACCTTGCCTAAATCATTATTGGAAGACTGAATGGTTAACTGACCTTGTCTAAATCATTATCGAAGTTCATCATAGTTCTAAATCACAACTCAAGTGTCTAATTCAGTGTTAAATAAGATTAACTGACTGTGGTTGGTGAGGAATGCGCCTCTCCTCCATGCAACCATGCAAATCTAGTGCTAACTGAATGTAGAGGACTAGAACTGAATGTAACTAACTCCTAACTAAGCTTGACTAGTCACCAACTCAAATCAACTAACTTGGGTTGGTATCAACACTTCCAGTGGATCCTAAATTGTAGGGATTGATCTAGGAGGCTCCTAAACTGATACATGCAAGTGCAATCGGTGGCAGTAGGCCTCAATTAGTGTTCCCCACACTTTAGTAACTGGACCATGTTCCCCAATTAGGCCAAGTGGACCCAATGGTGCTAGTGACTAAAAATAGACTAGATGGACTCCCAATTTAGACATGACTTCTGATTTAGACATATGACCAAATTGGATAAGGGAGGATTAATAATCCTAACACACCCCGTGAATGCTAACTTGGACAATCTGTGGGTCATGGTAACTAAGACCATAGGTCACCCATTACATCAAGTAAAGTAAAGTAACTGCTCAATACAAGGAGTCGGGGAAAAAACCACATGGGAAAAAAGCCCCTCCTCTAAGTAAGTAGATAGAATCATAATTCAAGTTTGAAAAACTTGAAAATGTGTTTCTGCAATCTCTATGATGTAGAGGAGAAGCATGCATGATGTTCTGTGCATAGGTATCTTGGGGCCTGGCATGTAGACTTCTCCATCTTCTCCCAAAATGATGATGGAAGGAAGGAGGAATGTAACCTTTGTCTCTTGCTGGATGAAGAGGTGTATGATTAGCTCTATTCTTTTGAATGTAGTGAGATTGAGCCCTTGCCGTAGCATCTTACAGGGAGTCTATTGCATCTCTATGAAGGAGGTAAGATTGCATGACATAGTGCAAGGGTCTTTCCCTTCTGAGTGTCAGATTGATTTCCAGTCATCTTCCTAGCTTCCAATTTGGAAGGAGGGACTGGATCTAGATCCGAATCACCCTGAATCTCAATCTCATAAATTGATACATCCGGATCTGCAATACTAGTGGAAACTGAAAAATATGTAGATGAAATGTTTTTACCTTCCTTTGCAAGTGGCTGTGGAGAGTGCACTGGTTCTGAAAATGGAATGAAGTGTGAGAACTCATATGCCTTGGAGGCATGATTTGTAGCACCCTTCACTATGATGTTCCCAGTAGAGATATCTGTGATATCCACTGAGTCAGGACCAAATATGACTTGCTTTGGAGATCCAGTATGATTCATCTAGTATACAGATAATAGGTTTGCAGCTAGGGAGGGAACATAAAGCACATCTTTGAACTTTCCATGTTCAAGCTTGATAGAGCCCTTCCCTTTGGCTTGAAATTTACTACTATTTCCCATATGAATACTAGGACCATCAAAATACTGCAAGGAAGACAATGATTCTCTAAATGCAACCATATGATTGGAAGCTCCAGAATCAATGAGGAAGGCATGTGCTGTGGAGTAGCTCGCCTTCAATGCATGGCATGCCTCTTCATATTCTTCAGTTTCTTCCTTCTGGTTAGCACTCCTTACGCTAGAAGGTACAATAATTTTATGCTTCTTCAAAAGAAGATCCATCTCATCTATTGTTCTTCTCATATAGATGCTTTCTAGATGAAATCCCCTTCCACGGTAAGAACAAAGTGTCTTTCCTTTTCCATTCTTCTTGCTTCTCTTCGAACCTAAAGGCTCTTTTGACTGCTCTTTCTCTACAGGAGACTCATCCTTTTGCTTCCCTTTGACATTCACTACCTTAGGTCCTTTTGCAACAAGTGCTTGATCTCTATAAGATCGAATGATCCCCATTTGGATCAATTTGTCATGCTCCCAAGTAAGAGATTCAATGAAAGAGTTAAGAGTATGCATCTTCCCATTTGGAGTATAGAGCTTCACAGAATGAAATGTTGATACAAAGACTGAATAGTCTGCACCAATATTGGAGAGAATGGTAAGGATAAGTTGATCATCCTCCTTATCTACCTTGCACAGCTTCAATTGGAACACTAGATTCTTGCATTTGTGAAGAAGTCATTGAGTGTTTCAAAATTGGCTGGATGGAGAGAGATCAGCTCATTCTCCAGCTGATAGACCCTCAGATCATCCTGCTTGTCAAATAAGGAGGAAATCTTATCCCAAAACTCCTTGGGAATATTCAATCCATTGATATGGAAAAGAAGATCTCGATAGATTGAGAGGCACAAGCATCCGTAGGCTTCATCAAGCTTGTTCCAATACTTTTCTTTGTCAACATAATGAATTGGCTCTTCCTCTACTTCCATTGTGATTCTGAAGAGTCTTTTGGAGCGTAGATGCATCTCCATGTCTTCCTTCCACTGGTGATAGTTGAAAGGAGTGAGGAGCTCCACTGGAGGAGCCATCTAGGATGTAGTAGAGAAGACTGAGCTGCTATAGCGAATGCTGTGAAGGAGACTGAGCTACTTGTAGCGAATGCAGTGAAGAGGAATGATAAACCTGTAAATCACATAATCAAACAGACAAATAAGGTCGACAGTCTGCACTTTTGGAATTTCCTTCACACCCAGCATAGTTGATCAAGCAAGCTTGGTCAACAATTCCTTAACTTGGGATATTAAGTGGTAAATTCTCCGCTTTTGGTGCAGTACTGGAAGGAGCAAGTTTGCTCAAAAAAATGAACCAAGTAAGGATTTATAGTAGGAGAAATGCCTTGTCTTGCCAAGGCTTTGATACCATATCAAATTGAGAACATAGATCTATGGATCAACATACGACTCACAAGAATAGATCACACAATTTACTCAGTAATTGAAGAATGAAACGATGCAAAAATGGCTTGCAACTGTGAATGCTTTCATTAATAAAAAGTAATTAGATAATAATTACAATGAAGTACAATGGCTCAATAGCCACAAGCAATTTGAATTCATGTGAGGAAATTCGAATTGATTAGACTCTAGTTGACTGAATGGTTAACTGACCTTGTCTAAATCATTATCGGAGGACTGAATGGTTAACTGACCTTGTCTAAATCATTATCGAAGTTCATTGTAGTTCTAAATCATAACTCAAGTGTCTAATTCAGTGTTAACTAAGCTTAACTGACTATGGTAGGTGAGGAATGCGCCTCTCTAGCATGCATCCATGCAAACCTAGCGCTAACTAAATGTAGAGGACTAGAATTGAATGTAACTGACTCCTAACTGAGCTTGACTAGTCACCAACTCAACTCAACTAACTTGGGTTGGTATCAGCACTCCCAATGGCTCCTAAATTGCAGGGATTGATCTAGGAGGCTCCTAAACTGATGCATGCAAGTGCAATCTATGGAAGTAGGCCTCAATTAGTGTTCTCCACACTTTAGTAACTGGAACATGTGCCCCAATTAGGCCAAGTGGACCCAATGGTGCTAGTGACTAAAAATAGACTGGATGGACTCCCGATTTAGACATGACTCCTGATTTAGACATATGACCAAAGTGGACAAGGGAGGATTAATAATCCTAACATAATTTTCCATGTTTTTCCTCCAAAAAAGTCACAATTTTTTTCCTAAATTAATTCACCCAAATTCCACAAGATAAAAACATTTTCTCTAAACATTGCCAAAATTGTCTAGAAACTCTATAAAATCCTTAGAAATTTGAATATTTTTCCAAAGTATCACCAAATATTTTATGTTTTGAAATTTAAAAATTATTAATATTCGTCAAAGTTTCTAGACCTTAAGGAAGGTATGAATCCTTAAATTTTCCTAAGATGAAATGTAACTCATCCATTATTGAATATATATAATTACAAACCTTTAAAATTTTCACTCAAATATGCGACATAGCTCAACATTATAATTTCAAAGTGAAAGTTCTAAACTTTCCCTGCTTAGTATTTGGATGAAGTGTAACTCATCCATTATTGAATATATATAATTACAAACCTTTAAAGTTTTCACTCAAATATGCGACATAGATCAACATTATAATTTCAAAGTGAAATTTCTAAAGATCATGCACATTGGTGAACTTGTTGTGGACAAATTCCATCCTTGATGTTTTTCCATGGAGCATGCAATGGTTCACAAGGTAAATGAGGCATAGGTGGTTTTATTTTTCAAAAAGAGAAATACTATATTCATTTTAGTGTCCCTAATAGGAATGGAACTAACAACCAAGATGAACTTCTAATGCTCAAAGCTCTTCTTAGACTTGCAATGCACAAACAACTCACACATTTGTAGGTCTTCGGTGATTCCATGTTGGTTCTTTTTTGGATAAAAGGTGAATATGACATAAAGGATATTACACTCCAAGGCTTAAATTTATAATTAAATAAAGTTTTAAAATACTTGAGTCATATCCTTTATGCACATGCGTATAGAGAATTGAACAACATAAATCATATAATATCTAAAGATGGTTTGAATTTAAATACTTTATTATTACATCTTGAGATGTTTGAGAATGTATTACATTTTGAGACGACTCTAGATTTGTAAATGCGCTTGGGAGATAATACTTGATGGATGATATGAGTGAGTCTTGAAACTCTAATGGTATATGTTAATGAATTTTTTGCGATGATAACTTTAAGACTTAAAAGATGAAGTTGAATATTTGGGATACTAGTTATGGTAGAATTTTTTTTATGTACAGTTTTTTTCATTTTATTTTGTATGCTAGTGCCCATGGAGTTTCGAATTATTGACCTTACACAAGGATCACCTTAACAATAGACACATTCATCGTTTATTCTACACCCCATGTAAATGTATTTCTCATTTTACTTAAAATATAAAGTACATTTTTTTAATTGGAGAAAAAAATGCTATTTTTAATTACTTCTAAGTATTAATCTTAACATAATTATTATGGTTTCTAGGTTTTTTAACATGGTATTAGAATGATAAACAAACCCTAGATGAAATGAGGCTCTTCCTTTTCCACTGTTACCACTGTTTTTTTCCTGCTCCAAACTCTTCCTTTGATGAAAAATCCTTTTTGCAGTACTAAGCATACCTTGGAGATCCTAATCCATGCCTCGATGGCCCCACCAAGGGGGAAACAACCTGATTCACCGCTAAATGACAAATTTACCTATACTAAATATGCATCAAAACCCTCATGCAATTTGGAGAATGGTGAGGGACCCTCAGGAATCAATGCAAGCAAAGTAAACAAGGATAATGGTGCCTCTTCTAACTCTCTGGCTCAAGGATTCGAAAAGACCCATGAACAAAAATTATCTAGCATGTGCATCTCGAAATTGGATACGGTTCCAAGTTAAAAAATAACTTCCAATATAGTCTTAGAGTATATTCGATACATGAATGATAATGCTATAATTTTAAAGTCTATGGGATTATGTCCTTTTGAAAAATCCTTGATTGGACGGATCAAGCACAAATTGAATCCAAAAGGACACCATGATCTCAAATTAAGGTCAAAGGTTTTAATCACAGTTATCTTCAATCACCTAGATGATTATATCATGGCCTTTGAAGGGGTCCCTTATTTTTTCAATGATTTTGGCCTATACACGTGACCTTGGAAAAACAAATTTAGACCAGAAAGGGAAGACTTCAAAAAGGATTTAGTATGGATCATATTATTCTCTCTTCCGTAGGAATACTGGGACCTTGAAATCCTGGAAGGAATAGGTAACACAACGGGACGCTTTTTCAAAGTGTTAGAAGACACCCTGCAAGGATGTTATACCTCCTTTACTTGGGTTTGTGTCTATATGAACATTTCACAACCCCTTTCGGAATCCATCTATTTATATTTTAATGAATCAGAATATCTCCAAAACCTAGATTATGTGCATAACCCCTTCTGTTTCCATAAATGTCATGAGCATGGATATATTTACCGATATTTTCCTCTCAATAAATCCCCCCCCAACAAATTCCTCCACAGAAAAATATTCAGAAGGTTTATCAAAAGCTACCACTAGAAGGAAAAACAACAAAAATCCAAACCATCCTCCGCTTGAAAAAACTGTTCCTACTCACAACTAGTATGATTGTCTTGTAGACCTCCTTGATAACTTTGAAAATCTTCAAGAAAAATCCCCATTATCATCTCAACTCACTACCTCCACAGAACCCATCACTCTTGATTCAAATATGAAAGAATCCCCTGAAGATATGGATGACTCAAAACTGGGAGACCTGGAGTTACATGGATCAGAGGAAGCCTGCAATCAAAAAATCCTGATCCCAGTACCTCAGATCAAACTCTTCAAAAAAGCATTGATGAAATATAGAACCTCATCAGGGAAAGGTCCCAAGGCCACTAGAAAAGATACCATCCTAATGTTAGAATTTTATTATTTAAGCAATATGATCTTAGGATCTTATCTGAGAGAATAACATGCACAACAATAAACAGAAGAGACAAGAGACACAAAGAATTTTCCTTGGGGAAACCATAAACGAGAAAACCCCGCAACTTCCTCAAAGATAGAATAAGCACCAATGGCAGCAGTAAAAACCCAAAGACATAAAAGATGATCTCCACAGCTGTTCTCTCTCTCTCTCACTTGAGAGAGCTTCTCCTCTCTTACTCATGCGCTCCAATGAGTGAGTGTGTTTGTGATAAATAGAGAGGCTCACTCTCTATTTATATTCTTTCGTTCACTTAATGTCCACTCCAACATGTCAGCCTCACTTAACAATTACTTACTAAGGCCAACATATCTAGGAGAGTCTAATAACCCTAGTGCCCCACAACTGTGGGGACTTTTCCCTTCGATCAACAAGGAGGGTGAACCTTGACTCAATGTGGGGACTATTGCCTTGACTTACAATGGAGGGTTAACCTCAATGAATTTACATGACTTGTTTACATTATTGAATCTCCCAATCAGAACATCAGGGCATGACATGAATCAATTACATTACAGATACTTCTTGGAATAAGCATCAGGGTACAATACATAAGATATACAAGTGAATGCATTCTGAAGATACAAATACATCAACACTCCCTCTTAACTAGGAAGGTATTCTCTCGACACAATTTATTAGCACAAGTATTTTTCTCTATATCATTTGGATCATCATCAAGTTATCTTCATCTTCAATTCATCTTCATTTTTGGATCTGGATCATCATTGCTGGATCATCATCACTAGATCTGGATCATCACTGCTGGATCATCATCACTGGATCTGGATCATCATCACTGGTGCTATCTCTCGATTCTTCTCGTCATAGGAAGTTCTACAAAGCCAACCCTTTTTCATGCTGGTTGTAGGCCTAGCCTCCATGTAGGTATTCTTTAGCGCTTATATCCGACCCTTAGTTAGAACGATCCACCCATCACTTACATCTGACCATGGGAGGAACACATCCAACAACCATGTCAGAAAGCCATGCCCAACACTCACATCTGACCATGGGAGGAACACATCCACCACCATGTCAGAAAGGCCCAACACTCACATCCACTAGCATGATAGGACACACCATCTATCATCCAAGTAAAGGCTCAGCACTTACATCTACTAGCATAGCATGGCACACCATCTACTATCCAGATAAAGGCACAACACTTACATCTACTGGCATAGTAGGACACACCATCTACTATCCATAGAAAGGCACAACACTTATATTTGACCCAGTTAGAAAGGCTCAGCACTTACATCCTCTGGCATAGTAGGACACACCATCTACTATCCAAGGAAGGGCTCAACACTTATATCTACTGGCATGGTAGGACACACCATCTACCATCCAGACAAAGGCTCTGCAGTTACATCCGTCGGCATGATATGGCACACCATCTATCAGCTGGGGAAAGGCTCTGCACTTATATCTGATCATGTGGGAGCCAATCCCATAGTCGTATCATAATGGATCTGCACTTAAATCTGATTATATGGGAGCCAAGCCCACAATCATATCTGAATGGATTTGCACTTATATCTAAACATGTGGGAGCCAATCCCATAGTCATATCAGAATGGCTCTGCACTTACAACTGGACATGGAATGAACCAATCCTATCACCATGTCAGAATGGCTCTGCACTTACATATGACCATGGAAGGAACCAATCCTACCATTTCAGAAAGGCTCTCAGACTCATCACTTCCCCTTGGAAGGAACCTCGATCTAGAGAAAACCAAGCTTCTCCCTGAAGTACTCAAACTTCACTCTGGCTAATGGTTTGGTCAACACATAAGCTATCTGCTCGTTTGTTGCAACATACAGGAGCTTCACTGCTCCTCTTTGCACCATATCCCTGATATAGTGATATTTGATCTCGATATGCTTCGACTTGTCATGGTACATCGGGTTCTCTGAAAACTTCACATAACTCTGGTTATCGCAATATATACAAGTAGCATCCAATCGGAGATCAAACAAATCAGATAGTAGCTTCCTTAGCCACACTACCTCACAACTAGCCGAACAAGATGCAACATACTCTGCCTCGGCTGTACTCAGTGCCACACAGGACTGCTTCCTACTAAACCAAGAGATCACACCTGATCCCATACTGAAGCAACATCCCGAAGTGCTCTTCCTATCAATGGCGCTGCCTGCCCAATCTGAATCAACATAACCTTCCAGGTTAATCTTTTGATTCTCCTCATACTTGTGCCCATAATAAATTGTACCCTTCAGGTACCTCACTGCATGTTTTGCAACCATTAGGTGAACATGTCTCAATGTGTTCATAGCAAAGCAAATATCCGGTATCGTATTCGTCAGGTACATCAAGGAACAAATCATCTAACGATACATCATGGCATCAACCGTCTTTGATGAAGCAACACTCAATAGCTTCAGGTTCAATGCCATAGGTGTGGTCATGACCTTGTAGTCCATCATCCTGAACCACTTCAGGATCTCTACTGCATACTTCCCTTGTCCCAGGGATATTCCATCTGCATTCTGCCACACCTCCATGCCTAGAAAGTAGTGCATCATATCCAAGTCCTTCATCTCGAACTCGACAGCAAGTCTCCTTCT
Organism: Pseudotsuga menziesii; assembly: GCA_001517045.1. Taxonomy (NCBI): domain Eukaryota; kingdom Viridiplantae; phylum Streptophyta; class Pinopsida; order Pinales; family Pinaceae; genus Pseudotsuga; species Pseudotsuga menziesii. The sequence goes on from LPNX010807548.1 coordinate 230,970, forward strand.
TGCAACTTTAATGAGTTCCTCTTTTCTATCAGGAACAAGTCATCGACATATAATAGGAGCATCACTGGTCTTTCACCTTCAACCTTGAAGCAAAGTTTGGAATCCACTTTACTCTTAGTAAAGCCTAGAGTCATCAGTAATCTATCCATCTTGTCGTACCATGTCGAACCTCAAGATCTTCTGTAGTCACTCCCTCTGAAGCGAAGCATCATTCTCCCTCTATATTTCATACTCTATGCATTGAAACATTCTGTACTGGAGTGACAAGTAGCTTCCTCTGCTACTATTATTCTATGTATCCATCTAGGGTCACTAGATACCAAGATCCTCTATCTTGAAAACGTTCTTTTCTTACCCATCTGTGATCTTGTCATCCTCTATAGGCTTTCATCTTCAACCGTGTAGTACAGGTTGATATATTCATCAAGCTCCTCATGTATGTGTTACCCATGGGTGTCTTCTGAGCTCGTACAAGGTCTTCTTTAATTTGCACACATGAGTCTTCCTGTCACGTGCCTCAATTCCCACTGGATGCAAATGTATCTTTGTAGTATATGCCTTCTTTCCATGAGAATCCTCGTGCTACAAATCCCGCCTTATATCCCATGATGTTGTCATCTACTGCATCATGGATCTTGTAGATCCATATGGAAGATACTATGGACTTCCCTTCAGGTATCGATGCTGCATCATAGACATCATTCTTCTTGAAGTAGTCTTCCCTATCTTCTTGGCTACTTCTTCATAGCTGGAAGGTTCTGCATCATTGATATCGTTGCATTCATCATATTATTCTTCATCTTGAACTGTCGTCACTTGTTCTTCGAAACAAGTCTCATCCTTCTTTGCTTGTAGGTGATTGTATGCGATCTTTCCTACAAGTCAAATGCATTTGTATGGTTAGAAACATTTCATAAGGAATACTTATAGTGGCAAATTCTTATGCATCGATATATGATCATGCAACTATTTTAGCCAATACAACATTCATCCATATCTCATGGAAATTTTTCTAGATGCTTTCCATCTCTACCAAGACATCATTGAGATTGTGCACTAATCCAATATGTCAGTAAAGAGGTTTCAGTCTAGATAAGTAGCAATGGAGAGCTGTATAGCACCATGAACTACTTACCCATCACATGCATATTAGTAGTATATTGTCATTAATGCAAACATTCTATCATGCATAACACATCAACTGAATATAAGCAAATGCATAACAAAATAATATCATGAAATGACAATTGAATACTTATTTTTATTTGTTTCGTGGGTAGACTCCTTCTTGAGCCTTCAGCTTCATCATCTTCTTCATTCATCATTTCTTACGCAAATGATAAAATGGATAAGAGGTTCTTCAAGATTTGAGTCCTTCGTATTCCTCATCGCTTGAGGGATCTTGTTTGGATGGTGAGAAATTGATCTTCAGTTGCTCCCATCTTCTCTTCTCTTATTATGAGTCAAGCTTCATCTTGTGTGTACTCTTCCCAGAGTCTACTGAAAGCAATCACTTCCTTCTGGCACACATTCCTCGAATGAATGAATCCCATGATCCTGGGAGGCCATTCAAGGCGGTTATTACAACTTCTGCATTCTCCACTTCTTCTTCTACCGATTCAAGTTGTTCTTTGATTTGAGAGACCCTTGTAAAGTATGACTATATGGTCTCTACATTCTAGATATTCACATTCTTCAACTGTTTTATCAAAGTCATCTTCCGATTTATGTTCTTTCCTTCAAATAGCTTGGTCAAGGAATCAAACATCTCTTTCGGTGTCTTTAGGGAAGACATTTGTGGTATAAGGTGATCTGTGATTGAATCAGCAATGATCTTCTTGGCCGTGACCAAGTTCTTCTTGTGTAAGGTGTTAGTGTTAGAAATTGTTCTCAAAGTACTAAAGAACAAGCCAACACAATCTCATAAAAAAAATTAAGTAAAATAGGTTTTTAGGGTTTTGGTTTTAAAAACTTCATTAACAAAGAGGAAATAACATCCACAAGTTAATATAGAACTGAATCATGCAAGTTGGATAAACTGGGGATCAAACACATACCAATAATCCATAAACATTACACATGAAATACTAATTCCACCCACAAGCTACAAGCATTTACATGAATAAACCTTTAAACAAGAAATGGAATTGTAGACTGCGTAATCAACCAGATTAGAAATGAAAAAACATGACAGGTAAAAGGGCTTATTATTTTATATATATTCAATAACAGTCATCCACTTAAATAAGAGTTATAAATGCTAGCTTGAGAAATCAAAGCTCCAAAAGCCTCTCCTTGAGTGAAAAATCGCCCTACAAAATTGTATGTTTGTCTTCCTTTTATCATTACAAAGGTAAAGTAGTTCCATAACTACCTTCTAGGTCAAAATTTGAAACATTTACATCAATTAGTTACATAATAACTCAAAATCTTTAAAGACAATTAACCCAAAAATAGAAAATTGGATTTGGGGAAATGTGGTGAATTTCTGGAAATTTGGATCTCAAATATGCCTTCATATCTCTCGATCCGGGACACCTGTGCAAAAAATGCGAGAGATTATTTAAATGGGTATGTTATGAACAAAAGCCTCTCTTGGTTTTTCAAAATTCTCCTTCAATTGATCGGAATATGTGCTACAAATTTGTGACTAAAACAGGAAATTATTAAATAATTCCAACCCTGAAAATATGCCACAAAGATGAATTCGAATCTCTCAAATGATAAAATCTGTTGCAAAACTGAGAGAGGTTTTTGTGAATGAGTCTGTTTTGGACAAAAAACACTTTTGGTTTTCCCGAATTCATTTCCATCTCCTCTTAATCTGCTCCCAATGACAATGATAAAAGCAGGAAAAAAAAAGCTGCTATAGGAATCTCCTCTTGAAAATATTTGACAAAGGACTCAAAAATAAGGGTTAGATTATAAAACAAACTTGGAATAAACTTTTATTATAAGTTTTTGAAAGCTTAAAGATGTACATATTAACTAATAAGCTCAAAAGACAAACCTTAAAACTAAAATAATGAAATATTTCAACCACTAAAAACATTAAATCCAACCAAAATTATTGATTGTCAAAAATTCTTAAAACCAACATAAAATGTAAAATCATTTTAAACCAACGGTTGAAAATTAGGACAAAAAGAACATATAAACTAAGAACAAGATCTAGTTATAACATCTGGCTCTTGCTGCGGGATGAATTCCTCCTTGTGAGGCTTCAAGAACCTGTAGACCTTGTGCCTTATTCATTGGGTGATGGAGTCATTTACCAGATCTCTACAACTTTCTCAAACTCTGAACACATACCTCTGAAATGACAAAATATTGCTACAAACCAGCATACTGAAAATAATCTACATGCTCGTATAGCGAGCTTATTCTGCTATTTACTCCTACTTCTAATTGGAGGAAACAACCCAATCAAGTGTAATCATACTTCCAGTGAAGCCAAGAAACCATTTGACTGAGAATCATAATTCCATGCATGCTACTGTTTGAGAAAACCCACAAAAGATGTGATAAATGCAACAAAGAGTATGTAGGCAGCTGATACTTATGACTGGAAATAGGAAGTATGTCAAAAGCTGGAGCATTAGAAACCTTTGAAAAATACAAATCCATCCAAGAAGCCATGAGATCATGAAATTTCCAATTTAAAACTTCAATGTCTTTATTATATTCATCATAAAGTGAAGCATTATCTTCCTCTCCATTGCTGTTCTTTTTAAACTTTGGATCAAGAATGGAAACCAAGGGCTTTTCAAACTGCTTCTCGACCTTTAGATAAAACTCTTGATCAAAACTTGAACAAGTAAAATTATGAAAGTGACCATAAGTCAAGAATGACAACTTATTTCTTTTATCAATAGTAAGAGGTTGAAGAGCAGCAACTTCTTCTTCATAACATGATAATCTCATAGAAGGAACTAAGAGATTTCTACTATAATCCACTGAAAGTATATTATCATCGAAAAATTCAGCAAACTGATATGAAGAATCAACACAAGTGTCATTTATATCTTTGTTCATATGAAAATCTGAAAATGATGAAGAAAACTGTCTTAAATTTGAATGATACCTACGTTCTTCTTCCTTTTCATAAGCTTGTATATCTTCAACATGAGCCTGATCTCGAAGCATTTTGCAAGCTCGGATGTTCTCCTCCACTCCTTTTGCATCCTCAAATAATTGTCTTAAAGATGATGGTTTCCTTTCTAACCAAAAAAATACAAGATCTGAATGTTGAGCCATAACATAATATACCATAGCAAGTTTTTCTGAAGGTCTGATCTCCGGAGGCATACTAATATAAAAACTATGAAACCTCTAATTAAATTTAGTAATTAGCTCATCATTCTCTCTTTTCAAACTATAAAATTCGGAAATAAATTGATCATAATATTTATTCTTACCCCAATACTTCAAAAAGACATCATGTAACTCTTCCCATGTTCCAATAGAATCAACTTTTAAATTTCGAAACCAAAACCCAACATCTCCAGCAAAGGATTTCAAAAATAACCTCACGACAATAGCCTCATGCATGATTTCAAAATTATCAATGAACTTATGAAAAGATTCTAAATGCTTCTTTGCTATAATATGGTCTTTTCCAGTAAAATGGGGAAGATATTCAACAAAGTAGTAAGGGTAAGGATGTAAGAGAGATGGCAGCCTAAGAGGTTTAAACATCTTCTATCCGAGTCGAGACTGAAAATATGTGAGTTGAAAATGAGGTTCAACAAGATGTTCGCAAGTTTTAGCAATGATGGTAGAAGGTAATAGATTATCTTTATTCTCTACAAGATGACCAGAATAATCAACTTCAAGAGATATGGGTATATGTATATCATGCTGCACATGTATTTCAAACGAAGGAATAGGATCAACATCAATAAAACAAGAAGAATGCAGATTTTCTTCTTCCAAAGAGGGATATGTACTTGAAGGTTTATGATCATCGGAATAGACAAAACAAAAAATAATTCTTTTGACATGCAATGGGAAAGACAAGAAAGAAATGATGAATAAGAAAAAAACCTCATGGAGGAAAGTAACAAGCTGATACCCAGTCTTTCCATTTGGCTTCTTCATTTTTCTATCAACAAAATTCTCCTTGCAGTGGAATCTTTAATCATGGAGTTGCTGGTGAAAAATTGTAGTCTAAAAGATTTTCTGACTTTGTTCACCTCTCAAAATCAGATGAATAATGATATCCCAGAGAATATATACTTCAACTTCATCCCCGGCAACGACGCCAAAGATGTCAGTGCCAGAAATTGTTCTCAGACTACTAAAGAACAAGCCAACACAATCTCATAAAATAAAATTAAGTAAAATAGGTTTTTAGGGTTTTGGTTTTAAAAACTTCATCAACAAGGAGGAAATAAAAATCCACAAGCTAATATAGAACTGAATCATGCAAGTTGGATAAACTGGGGATCAAACACATCCCAATAAGCCATAAACATTACACATGAAATACTAATTCCACCCACAGGCTACAAGCATTTACATGAATAAACCTTTAAACAAGAAATGAAATTGTAGACTGGGCAATCAACCAGATCAGAAATGAAAAAGCATGACAGGTAAAAGGGCTTATCAGTTTATATATAATCAATAATAGTCATCCACTTACATAAGAGTTATAAATGCTAGCTTGAGAAATCAAAGCTCCAAAAACCTCTCCTTGAGTGAAAAATCCCCCCACAAAACTGTATGTTTGTCTTCCTTTTATCATTACAAAGGTAAAGTAGTTCCATAACTACCTTCTAGGTCGAAATTTGAAACAGTTACATCAATTAGTTACATAATAACTCAAAATATTTAAAGACAATTAACCCAAAAAATAGCAAATCGGATTTGGGGAAATTTGGGTCTCAAAGTTGCCTTCATATCTCTCAATCCGGGATACCTGCGACAAAAATGAGAGATGTTTTTTTTAAATGAGTATGTTATGAACAAAAACCTCTCTTGGTTTTTCAAAATTCTCTTTCAATTGATCGAAATATGTGCTGCCAATTTGTGATTGAAACTGGAAATTATTAAATAATTCAAACCTTGAAAATAGGCCACAAAGATGAATTCGAATATCTCAAATGATAATAGATGTTGCAAAATGGAAATAGGTTTTTGTGAATGCATTTGTTTTGGACAAAAACCTCTTTTTTTCCCCAAATTCGTTTCCATCTCCTCGTAATCTGCTCCCAATGACAATGACAAAAACAGGAAAAACAGAGTTGCTATAGGAATCTTGTCATGAAAATATTTGACAAAGGACTAAAAAATGAGGGTTAGATTATAAAGAAAACTTAGAATAAACTTTTATTATAAGTTTTTGAAAGCTTAAAGATGTACATATTAACTAATAAGCCCAAAAGACAAAGCTTAAAACTAAAATAATGAAATAATTCAACAATTAAAAGCATTAAATCCAACCAAAATTATTGATTGTCAAAAATTCTTAAAATCAACATAAAATGTAAAATCATTTTAAACCAACGGTTGAAAATTAGGACAAAAAGAACAAATAAAATAAGAACAAGTTCTAGTTATAACATAAGGCTTTTAGCCTCATCTCCCTCTAGAACTGGAACCTCTCCACTTATGTAGGTGTCCAATTCATTTTCTTCAAGAACCTGTGAGATCCAATACTTCCATGCTTGGAATTTGCCGGTTTCACCAAATTTGTCATCAAGCCAGTGTGACTAGTCATTTAGAAATGAGAACATCAAATGTAAATAGCAAAATATTAGATCTTACCGATTTAAGGTGTTCGTCCTGGTTCCGGAGCTGGCTGATCTAGGGTTTGTCAGAGAAACACTAATTTTCAAAACTTGGAATCTTTCAGATATGATTAAATATAAATGTAGACCACTTCAAGTAAAGATGTACAATGTACTCCTTTTCTAAAAACAATGGAGGGAAGCTCCTGGAACAGGAAGCCCTAGTTTACCAATTTTTTCTACATAACTTTCTGATACTATTTCTACGGTATCTCCAAAATTACTGCTCCTCTGTGTCTGAAATTTTGTGCCAAGGTATCCTCGTCTGTATTTGTTCCAACACCATAGGTTTCATCAGAATTGGTTTCACCCATTGGGACTTACAATAGTTTTCCCAAGGTGACCTGTTTCAGGACTGTTCAAAATAGGGAAGTTGCACGGACTTACACGTGTCACTTTTTCATCTTCGGGGTCTAAAAATTTTACCATAGAAAATAAAGTCTGTTCCCTTTCTGGAACATGTTGAGAAATTTCATTTGGACCTTCGTAGCCCAATATATAGCAATTCTCCCTAGGTGTCCTGTTTAGGGATGAATCTTGGGAGAGGCTGGAACCCTAACTTGGAGGAATCATATCTCCTAGAATATAGCGAATCTAAGGCTACAAATTGGAAACAATGTACATCAGTAATTTATATTTGACTCATGAAAGTTTTGTCACATGAACTCTCTCCAATATCGAGATATAGAAAATCTATCAAAACTATCAGTTTCAATATTTTAGGGTTTTTCAGGCCCAAGGTCAAACTAGGGTTTGAATTTCTCGGAGTTTCATCCGACCAAAAATCTTGACCCAGTTCTCTAATATTAGATTTTTATGAGGAGAGAAATCCTATGTTGGGTTCACTCAAAAATTCCTCTTTTGTAAAAATCCCTAATTTTTCGCAACAAAAACTAAAAATGCCCGAAATCAAATTCTGCTTCGATAGAAATATGCCCCCTTCAATGGAGAGTTATCCTAGCCTTCTTTTGCTGATGGATTGTGGAGAGAGACCCAAAAATTAAGAAGCCCTAGCTTCCGCAGCTGCATAGTGTCTTTTTCTCAGGTTAGATTTGATACCATGTTAGATTTTTATCATTTAAGCAATATGATCTTAGGATGTTATGTGAGAGAATAACATGCACAACAATAAACACAAGAGACAAGAGACACAAAGAATTTTCCTCAGGGTAACCATAAAGGAGAAAACCCTGCAACGTCCTCAGAGATATAATGAGCACCAATGGCAGCAGTAAAAACCCAAAGACAGAAAAGATGATCTCCACAGCTATTCTCTCTCTCTCACTTGAGAGAGCTCTCTCACTTGAGAGAGCTTCTCCTCTCTCACTCATGTGCCCCAATGAGTGAGTGTGTGTGTGATAAATAGAGAGGCTCACTCTCTATTTATATTCTTTAGTTCACTTAATTTCCACTCCAACATGTCAGCCTCACTTAACAATTACTTACTAGGGTTGACATCTCTAGGAGAGTCTAATAACCCTAGTGCCCCACAACTGTGGGGATTTTTCCCTCCGATCAACAAGGATGGTTAACCTTGACTAAATTATGGGGACTATTTCCCTGAATTACAATGGAGGGTTAACCTCAATGACTTTACATGACTTGTTTACATTATTAAATCTCTCGATCGGAACATTGGGGCATGACATGACTCAATTACATTACAGATACTTCCCGGAATAAACATCGGGGTACAATACATAAGATATACAAGTGAATACATTCCGAATTTACAAATACATCAACACCTAAGCATAAAAGGGAATGGAAGGAAATATCTAAAAAGGAAGTACCAAGCATAGAAAATGAAAGGGCGAAGGACCAATCGACAAATATTAGATAATGTCAGCCCTCTTATGTTGGATTCAGGACATTATAATTGGCTAAGAAAATTATTCTCCACTCTTCCCCCTGTTCAACAATGAAGATTATCTCCTAGAATATAAGAGGACTAAACAATCCTTCCAAACAATGTATCCTTAAAAATTAGATTGTTATGGAAAATTCCACAATTCTCATGATCTAGGAAACCAAGTGCACATACCAAACTCTTGAAAATATTTCCAAACAAATATGGAACAACTCCAGTTTCATTGTCGTTGATGCCATGGGAGCCTCATGAGGTGTTTCCCCACTCTGAAAGCCTAAGGAAGTCATCCTGGACAATTTTGTAGCTACCCACATAAATCTCTATGCTAGTTTCCACTTGATTGGAATGAATAAGAAGGGTTTGATCACCAACATCTACAGGCCACAAACCATGTTTCAAAAGATCAACCTTCTTAATCATCTCTAATGGTTCAAAAATTTGCATCGGGATGAATACTGGATATTGGGAGGAGATTTTAACATGATAAATGATATTCTGTAGAAAAAAGGAGGAGTAAGAAAACTATATAGAGAAAACCATGCTTTCAAAATTTTCATCAACCACAACCAGTTTCTAGACATGGAAGAAACCGATGATACTTACAATTGGAATAATAGAAGAAGAGGCCATCATCAAATTGCCTCTAGGCTGGACCCATTTATCATAACCAATAACCTTTTTGTCGCCATCCTTGTTGTCAATGTATATGATAATTTTCCCATTTTCCTTCAATGGAACACTAACAAAAAATACCATTTTAGTTTGAGAAACTCTGGTTGGACCACACTGATTTCAAACTCAGCATAAAAAATTTGTGGATGGAAGCATCCATCCCCTCAGGATCCCTTATGTACACATTGCAAGAAAAACCTAAAAATATCAAACAAAGGCTCAAAATTTGGAACATGACCACCTTTGGAAACATCCACAAGGAAAAAAGGAAAATAGAATATCAAATGGCTGAACTGCAACAAGAAATGATTCTCTTAGGACACTTAGAGGAAGCTTTCCATAAAGAATAGTTACACTCTAATAAACTAGAATAATGTCCCAAACAGGAGGAAATCCTCTGGCGGTATAAATCTAGAGGGAAATGGCTGAAACAAGGTAAGAAAAACACCAAGTTGTTTCACAAATCTATGTTGCAACACAATAAACAAAACAAAATTGTCATGTTAAAAGATGCCACCAGATAGATCCTTCACTAGCATGAGGATATATCAAATGAACTGAATTCCTTCAACAACTTACATGTAGAACCTCAAGGGAATAGAATGGACACTATCAATGACATAACAAAAAATATACCTTGTATTCTAACCGAGGATCACAACGAAGGAATAATGAGGGTCATCACTATGCAAAAGGTATAAATTGCAGTTAAACATATGCAGGTGGGTAAATCCTCGGGACTGGATGGATTGACCACGTATTTTTCCCATGCATGTTTGGGCATCATTAAATAAGAAGTTCTTGAAATTGTGGAAAATTACCACAAACAAAAGGAATTCTCTCTGATTTCAATGCTACCTTTATCACTCTCATCCACAAAGGTTCCCATCCCTCCTCACCACACAAATTCCAACCCATAGCCCTCTGCAATATTAGATATAAAATTATAACCAAAGTCATCGCCAATAGGATTAATCCTCTCCTCTGTATTATGATCTCCAATGAACAATCTGGTTATATTGAAGGCATGCAATTTTTGGATGACATCATCCTAGCCCACGAAGTCATTAACTCTTTGAAAATTACCAAAAATCCTGGTATGTTGATAAAAATGGACATGTCCAAAGATTTTGATAGGCTCAACTAGAATTATATCTCCAAAATCAATCAAGCTTTTGGATTTAATGAAATTTATATTGTCTAGATTCTCGACCTCATCTCCTATTCTTTCTTTTCCATTATGGTTAGTGGTTCTCCTGCCACCCCTTTCTCTCCCTCTAGATGTATTCACCAGGGTGATCCTCTGGCACCCTTCTTGTAAATTCTCATAGCAGAAGGTCTAATAATAAACATTCAAGATGAAATTCATGAGGGTAACCTTAAAGGTATCAATCTTCATAGAGGGGTGTTATGGAGAGAAATTCCTATGGCTTGGGGTACCACAACAGACAGCTTGACTCCATAAATCAATCCTTTCCAATATGCAATAGAAATTAAATGTCTAACACTAAAGGATCATACCTCGTACCTTATTCCGGACAGTTGAAGTAGATCCCCGTTGAGCTTTCCAACTTCATCTTGAATTGATAAATTACTTCCTCAACAACAAGTAAACAATACAAGCATTCTATATATCATGGTGTTAGCTCTATTATAGCATATATAATCAATAATGTATAAGCATTTGACATAATCCCATGGATAAAATATTCATTCAAACACACATTATTGGACAGGAAAATATATTTCTATTAATATAAATCAGAGATTACAATAGATACAACCTCTGACAGTACGTTTGCGAACCGGATAAACTGAATCCCCCACTTGGGCCTCCACCACCTCAATTCTCCATTCCTCGATAGCAAGCTCACAAACAAAAGGCAAGCTTGGGAAGAACACAAAAGTGCTCCAAGGGACAAAGGGATTCAGACTCAAGCATAAGTTCCGTCAACAATGGACTATAGTTTCTTTGTTCTCAATTCTCTCATATGCCTTCAATGTACCATAGAGTTCCTTATATAGCTTTTCAAAGGGGTAATGAAATGTTGAATCCGAGCGATCTCAAGGCATAGGGAAGGCCAGGAGTCAAGTGAGTCGGATCCATGTCAAGGAAAACTCCAAAAGGATTTGGATTTTGTACACATCCNATGAAATCTACTGGAAGGGGGGAATTAAGGCATCCCCCATCTTCCAACATGAGGTACTCAACAAAGCTGTATAATGTGGAAGGACTCGATCATAAGGTGCACGAACTAGTAACTGTACTGGGAATGGCCGACATGCAAAGTCAAGATAACTGAGGAATGACCAACTTAGGATTCAACTTCCTTTGAACAAGAGCATAACGGCATATGGTGATTGAATAAAGGCAGCATAGACTTGATATACAAATTGGGACATCTTTGCGACACAGGAGGCATCGACAAAGGCTCCATAGGGACTAGAAGCTTAACTAGTCGGTGGAGATAAACTCAGATAAACGAGTACAAATCCTAAAGTCAAACTATAAACCCAACCAATGGATGTGATATACAGTGCTCTGTTCGAAGGCGACACGACTCGACAGCTACCAAAGATAACATCTTTCCTTGTCCGGATTTTTAGTTTTTTGATTTTTTTTGGACTTTTGATTTTTTTACAGACTAGGAGGAGACGAGTGTCATAAGGGAAAACAAACTAGTTCCAAGCAGTGGAACATACCTATGCTCAATGCAAGGATACATGTGTAGGATATCNTGATTAGAAGTTTAAAAGTCACGTATATCATTTTTCACATGTTTTTAGGGATGATCAAGGAAACATCAAAGGACAAAAAATGGTCCACAGGGTCTAAGGATTCTGTAGAGGGATAGGGGAAGGCCATACAAAGTGTGATTCACATGGAGTGGTAAAATAAGCTATAACAGTTGCCCCCTAATGTGTGAGATCGGAGAGGTCATACGATGGCCGAAATACATTATAAGTCCATCCTAGAAGTGGAGTGCTGAAGGATCCCAAATGGAAGACCAGCCACCCAATCAGCATAGTACCATGATACAACTCTGCATATAACTGCAAATACATATAGCAGTCCCGGATACATAAAAGTACAATGGCCATGAATAGGCATGATACAAGATATCACATAAGTGGTCATTGCCATGTACAATATACACATATCAGAATCTCCATGATGAAGATATACAAACGACCATGATCTCCATAATGGCTGAAGATATATAACAGATCAAGATCTCCATAATGGCTGGAAATGTCTGACATATACTGGAATCAAGTCACAAGAGATGAAATCTCATGAACAATGGCACGATCAAGGAGGTAGCATATAAGAGATGCCACCAATCTGGAAAGTCTTTTACACAAACCGCTATGAGTACATGTCCTACTATGCAAATAGATGTGTCGAGGTCGAACATAGTAGTCCATCGTCTGATTACCGGTCATTAATGTATACCATTAACAGACGCGAGATCACCCATCGATAATGAAAATGGGAATCNGGCTATGCATGGCTAGACATGAGACAAGCTCGGGCTATATGGATGAAACACAATGTTAGGGAAGCTGACATAAAGCTCAATAAGGCAAGAAAAGCTCATGATAATGCATTCACAACTTGATATGAGGGAGTCCTAAGGGAAATAGGCCAGCAAAATATCAAGAGGAGTATGAGGCTCTTGCGAAATGTCATGGAAAACTATAGGGGGACTCCCAGACCTAAGAGAGGACTCACAGCATGGGCACCAAATTCAAAAGGGAGCTAACTAGGACACCCATGTATAGGAAAGTTCTACCATTCACATAGTACCACTTCTAACAACATCATGAAGGTTCCGTGATACCATGGAATGGGTTCGTACCTAAGGTTAAGATGGAATGGTCATAAGGCAATGCATNCATGGCACTCAAAATGACTCTAGATTCCAATCCCAGAATAAATGATCTGAATTCGATGGCATTAGAGGAATTTTGGGGTCTAAAATGGGCCTCCTAAGGAAAATAATAAAATAATAGTTAAAATAATAAAATAATGGTTAAAATAATAAAATAATNTAATGCCTGTGATAGGAATGAATGGGTCGAAACCTTAGAGAGAGTGTACAAAAACTGGACCCTACATGACAACCATATTAGTCCAAAACAACCCAAAATAGTCAATAAAGAATCCAAACTATAGGACACAGGGAGGAGTGATCATGACAACTGCACCCAAAGGAAACAATGCGGTGAACGATGGGACATAAAAAGGAAAGTAAGGTGTAGACCCAATGTTCACACATCTACTACCACCCCCATGAGGGTGACCACCGGTGTAAAGACCGAGCGAAAGGAATAAAAATCCTCCACAAATGGAGTAGGGGATGGAATATGACCATTCCCAAATCAATGAGCATGGTAAGGGGCCATGATGCCCCCAAGTTTGACACCAAGGTTCGTACTAGGACAAAGGACGGGTGATAGAATACCAGGCATGCTGAAAATAAAAGGAACTGAACTCAAGAGAGCATAAATATACTCAAGTAACCACGATCCCAAAGGCCAACTAGCACACAAAGAGCACACTCCTAAGAAAATCTACAGCCAAAATATAAGCAAACTAAGGGGAGGATATGTGAGCGCTCGAATGTAGTAGGTATGTCTCACCCAGGAGAGGCTTGAAACTCCCATACACTACAAGCGAAGGTATGTAACCAATTATAGTGGCCTTCATCTTCAACACATAAAGCGTCTATGCTGTCCGACCTCTACCTGGCCAAGACACTCATAGAATAACCTCTACAAGTACCCCCTCGATATCCTAGGTAAGGAAACTAAGGTCACCCCAATATAATCAATGCTCAGGCGGACAGTCGCAGGCGGGATTGACCGTATGGGCAGGGTAGCAAATCCTGAAACTCTCGAAAGAGCCCCCAGATACGAATACAATCCTAGAAATATCTCCGATGCTACTCAGTTATGACTAGGGGTCATCCCAATCAATAACCGCTCACACTTCCTTGTGCTTAAATCCCTTTTGAGAGGAGGATCATGAGAAACACCAATTATACCAAGGAATTTCACACTCTCACCTGGACAGACACATACATGTTGTCGTTTAGTGGTCTTGCAGAATTTACTCACGATGAACTATTCCAAGACCCTAAAACCTAATCTTGTTGGTGCACCCTATAAAAGAAAAGAGTGTAATTCATTTTATTATGCGTTGATTTTAATTGGCTGTAATTACTCAAAGGGAAATGGCCGTTCAACTAATGACATTATGACTCAGTAGTGAAATAAATATGCACACCATAACAAACAATGCTAAGTGCAATATTTGTCAAATGAAAAATAGGGTATTCCACTACATGAGATGCATAAATATATATTCCTTTCCGAATGCCACTGCAATCCTTCCTATATGAAAGCCTAAACAAAACTCTCATCTAAGCAATCCAATGCAAGTACCTCCTCAAATCCATATCTAAGATGCAACTAAGAGTGCAACTACTTTGTATTTTTCAATATAAAAGAATGAAAAATGAAATAAAAGTCATCTAAAACTCTCAGTCTCTGTAGAAAGTATAAAATACAAGCCCAACAAGACACCGAGACAAAAAGAGTAATGCACTAATGGCAAAACAAAAAGGATAAATGACTAAAGCTACTTTCAAAGAAAAATCAATGAAAAAGCGGTCTCTGGTCACAAAAGAAGCATCCAACAGACAACATCAGACCCAAGGAAGACCCAACCACACTGACAACCCACCCAACAACTTCCCACAACATCAAACTCACCAAAAGGGAGGATGTACACAACTGTTTAAAGAACAACTGCGTATATACGCGACTTTTGGCCAAAAACCTGCGTATACAGAGAAGTCAGTGGTAAAAAGCAAGCCAAGGGTCAAACCAATAAAGGGGAGTGTTAATGGATGAACATACTATAAAATGAAACACAGAAACAAGGAGAAACAAAGAGCAAGTCAATAATATCAAGCCCATTGTGCCCGCAAACCCCCAAATAAAAATAAGGAACATCCCTAGTGGAGTCGCCATTTCTGTTACGGAGAGAAATTCCTATGGCTTGGGGTACCACAACAGATAGCTTGACTCTAGAAATCAATCCTTTCCAATATGCAATAGAAATTAAATGTCTAACACTAAAGGATCAAACCTCGTATCTTATTTCGGACGGTTGAAGTATATCCCCATTGAGCTTTCCAACTTCAGCTTGAATTGATAAATTACTTCCTCAACAACAAGTAAACAATACAAGCATTCTATATATCGTGGTTTTAGCTCTATTCTAGCATATATAATCAATAATGTATAAGCATTTGACATAATCCCATGGATAAAATATTCATTCAAACACACATTATTGGACAGGAAAAGATATTTCTATTAATATAAATCAGAGACTACAATAGATACAACCTCTGACGGCACGTCTGCGAACCGGAGAAAATTATTGGACAGGAAAAGATATTTCTATTAATATAAATCAGAGACTACAATAGATACAACCTCTGACGGCACGTCTGCGAACCGGAGAAAATTATTGGACAGGAAAAGATATTTCTATTAATATAAATCAGAGACTACAATAGATACAACCTCTGACGGCACGTCTGCGAACCGGAGAAAATTATTGGACAGGAAAAGATATTTCTATTAATATAAATCAGAGACTACAATAGATACAACCTCTGACGGCACGTCTGCGAACCGGAGAAAATTATTGGACAGGAAAAGATATTTCTATTAATATAAATCAGAGACTACAATAGATACAACCTCTGACGGCACGTCTGCGAACCGGAGAAAATTATTGGACAGGAAAAGATATTTCTATTAATATAAATCAGAGACTACAATAGATACAACCTCTGACGGCACGTCTGCGAACCGGAGAAAATTATTGGACAGGAAAAGATATTTCTATTAATATAAATCAGAGACTACAATAGATACAACCTCTGACGGCACGTCTGCGAACCGGAGAAACTGAATCCCCCACTTGGGCCTCCACCACCTCAATCCTCCATCTCTCGATAGCAAGCTCACAAACAAAAGGCAAGCTTGGGAAGAACACAAAAGTGCTCCAAGGGATAAAGGGATGCATACTCAAGCATAAGTTCCATCAACAATGGACTATAGTTTCTTTTCTCTCAATTCTCTCATATGCCTTCAATGTACCATAGAGTTCCTTATATAGCTTTTGAAAGGGGTAATGAAAGGTTGAATCCAAGTGATCTCAAGGCATAAGGAAGGCCAGGAGTCAAGTGAGTTGGATCCATGTCAAGGAAAACTCCAAAAGGATTTGGATTTTGTACACATCCCGATGTACGCGGTTTTAGTGGTCAAACCCGCGTATATACGCGATTAGAAGTTTAAAAGTTGTGTGTATCATTTTTCACATGTTTTTAGGGATGATCAAGGAAACATCAAAGGACAAAAAATGGTCCACGGGGTCTAAGGAGTCTGCAGAGGGACAAGGGAAGGCCATACAAAGTGTGATTCACCTGGAGTGGTAAAATCAACTATAACAAGGGGAACCTACTTGCTCTAACCAGGAGTTTGTAGATGACACTCTCCTCATGGGTCATCCTTCAAAGAATTCAAAGTTATTAAAATAATATTGAAACACTTTGAAGAAGCCTCTGGGGATTATGTTAATCTTGAAAATACCAGCTCTTTTTATTCAACACCACTCCCCTAGTCCAAACACATATTGCTCACTACCTTGGCTTCACCATCAACAATCTACCCACTAAATACGTGGGTGGCTCGCTTATGGAAAATCATCTCTGATAAGCAAACTGGGAATATCTTCTAGTTCACCTCAACAAGAATCTCTCAAGCTAGTCCTTTAGAGACCTTAACTTGGAAGGGAGAATAACCCTAGTCAAGTCTATTCTTCAAGATATGATTCTCTTTCTTTTCTCTGTTCTTGTAGCTCCCAAATCCATCCTCAAGAGAATCAGGAACCTACAGAGAAACTTCCTCTAGGGAAGAAACAACAACCCTGATAAGTGGGCCTTAGTCATCTAGGAATAGGTTTGCAAACCAAAGATAAAATGGGTCCTTTGCTTGAGAAACCCATACATCACGAATAAAAATTTGGGGTCTAAATTATGGTGGAGTTGGATCATGCACAATCAGGAGACATGGGGGTTTTTTGGTAAGAAAAATATTACCCACTATGGGAGTAGTAGGATCTCATCAGGTTCCAATGATCAAATGCAAGGCTCCATCATCTGGAATTTGGCTTGGGCAATTCGAAAATTAATAAAAAACCACACCTTATAGGAAATAATGAATGGTATAAGAGATCTGCTCTGGAAGGAATCCTGGCAACAAGATTCCAAACTACAAGACACCTTCTTCGACCACCTCTTTATGGAAGAATTGGAAAGAAGAAACTTTGACAAGGTCTCTCATTTTTGGAGCACCGAGGAATACTTCTCTAAATGGAGACAGTGGTTACCCATTGACAGGTGGCCTATCCAATCCCCATTGAATATTTCCTGAGCCATCTCATAGGAACTAAGGAATAGAAGAACCAAAGTCATAGAAGGATATGACAAATTAAGATAGGGTTCCTTTCCAAAAGGCATATTTTCTACAAAATAAGGTTTCACCATATCAACTGGTTACTACAAACTGTAGGATGATCCCGTTTGGCACCGAGTCTAGAACAACAAGCACTAGACAAAAGTCTCAACTTTTCTATGGATAATAGTTAAGAATAGAGTGCTCAATTGGGAAAACCTAACAAAAGGAGAATTTATAGGGCCGTATTATTATCACTTGTGTTTCGAAGCTCAAGAAAACAAGGAGCATTTGTTTGATTATTGTCACTACATTAACGAATTATGGGACAAAGGAGATGCAATATTTAGATCAATCAAAAGAAACAAAGGAAATAGTTGAAACACCACCTTCCTTAAATGATGGAACTACAAGCCTTGCAACATCCCTATCCTCAACATATTGGAATATTTGCAAAGAATGAAATAAAAGAATCTTCAGGAATCAACATTTTTCCCCATAGATTGTCTGGATCAATCTCAAAGTCACGTTAAAGGAGACCATGGACATCCAAACTTGATCGGAGGAAGACACAAAGTCGACATAAGGGAGGACAAAATTCTAAAGGCCTGTGCTATCAATATCCAACTCAATGCTACTAAGACCAACTCCTACACTCCTCGTACCTATAGCCCTTTGCTTTGGAGCCCTCCTCCATTCGGATTTATCAAAATGAATTTTGACGGGGCCTCCAAAAATAACCCCATCTAAGACGCATTTGGAGGTGTTTTTAGAGATGATGCAGGGTCCATTGTTAGAATCTATGCGAGGTATATGGGAATAAACAACAATAATGCTGTAGAACTGGAAGCTTTAAAAATAGGGTTTAAAATAGCAAGGATGCTTCAATTTAGGAAACTCATTGTGGAGGGAGACTCCGAGATTCTGATCAATAGTATGACGAAAATTTCAAATGACACTCTCATTAGATTCCGCAACCAAAACTGATGATTCGAGGAAGAAATGAGAACTATGGAAGAATTGATTCGAAGCATTCCTATGTTGGTACCTAGGAACGTCAAAAGAGAGACCAATAAATTAGCATACTACATGGTAAATTTGGGTACATCAATAGGACAAAGAACAATTGACGACATCCCATCCACACTAGCAAGAGAGGCTTTCATGCCAAGCTATCAAGCCCTAACCACCAAAGACATGGATAACCATTCTATCAATTTCCACAATCCAAGTGGAAACAATCAATCAAATACACAAAGATCTTGAGATGTAGAGGACAAGTGGTGTTATAGCCATCACCTTCATCATGGAAGGAAAATATGACAACCACCAGATGGAAGAACACAACCATCAGGAGCACATGGACCAAAGACAAGTTATCAATGAAGATTAACCCTGTTCTTATGTTTGGTGTGAGGATCCTCTACAAAGGATTCAGTGAGATATGCAAGCAAAAGAAAAGGTACGCTACAATCATGGATCGAAAACACAAGTGAATTCACAGGTACAAGCTAATAAGGGCAAGAAATATCAATATTAGTAACAACCAGGGAGGAAATAATCATACCAATTTTTGGATCATCTCAAGAAGAAGTGGAAACTCTCATCTCATTTGCATGCTTTGGTGTAAAACTATGGAACGCCACAAGAAATATGGTTTGTTCATTGGAGAGAAGGGTAATGTTACCACCAATCAATTCAGAGTGGCAGAAGTTGCGACGACATACAAAAAATCACTAAGGTAGGATGTCAGGACTAGTATCAAAGTGAAGGAGAGGGAGTTGTGGGACAAATTTCGGTCTTTCAGCATTCACATTGGGTGAACAATCTCAAATTTTGGGAACCAAACTTTGGTTCCACATGCTACAGGAAAGCCCTCTTTGATAGAACTCTAATTTCCTTGTGTAATATGAAACTCCCCCTTGTTAAAATTCTGGTAGAAAGAGAGCAAAGGAAAGTATTAGGAAACGATATAGTGACCATCATCAAGGGTTTCCACATAGAATCCAATATCCTAAATGACAACTTAACAAAACTAGCCAAGAGAGTTAACATTGAGTTTATACCAAGGCATACCTATCAGACTCAAGCCCTTGAAGACATTTCTGGAAATTTTGGGGAGGAGGGTCACGACTAGTGAACTTTCAGAGACAACAAGATATAAGAACATGAGAATCCCCTCACATCATGGATACAAAATCCTAGAGGCATCAGATAATTTTCAATGCATTATGAAATTTCGATAGCTTTAAATTGGGTCATGTGCACTTTCACTGGAAATTTGATGAATCTAGAAATCTCTAATGATAGTCTGGGAGAGGAACTCCTCACATTGGTGGAAGACATCAAACACCTCAATTGTTTGATGGACTCCAAGATAAGATCCTGATTGAGCATATTGAAGCCACCACTACTCAAATTTTTTTTCACCCTAGAGCCTCCAGGGATGTTCCCATCATCATCCCAGACGACGCTAATCCCAAACAGGGATAACCAGGTTCTCAATTCTCTCTTTTTGTCCATGACTATCACTGTTTTTGTTCTTTATTTCAACTCCTCTACATGTAATAGCAGTTTGCAAAACAAGTCTCTTTTTTCCAACCATAAAGGAAAGTCTGGTTGACTCTATAATAGATATCTTAAGTCTAGGATGAGATTAGAAGGAATTATCAAGAACCTTGTCATCAGGCCTTCAAGACCTCTTTTTTAGTTTGGTGTCTCTAAGAGGAAGGATGGCCACAATCTGTATTTTTGGCTCTCTGTTATAATATAAAAGTTTTCTTCTTATTTACAAAAAAAAGTATTAATCTCTACTCTTTTTGAAGATCCTAATTAAAAAAATATAAAAGGTTTACAATTTATAATTTAAATTTCGAAATAAACCAAATATTTGTCTAAAATCACCTTTTTGAATTAATGTTTGATATAATATATATAATTATAAAATTTATTTTCTTTTTAATTTTGCTTTTATTTGTATTAATTTAGCTAATGTTTCATTACGCCGATAGGCATATATATCTCATATTTTTGAGATGGACTTGATCGAGCGGATCATTAAGATTCACCAAAAATTGACAATTGTATAGCTGGCGATCTTTAAACTAATGGATTTAGGGATCTGCTAGTTAGGGTTAATTGTTTAATGTATCGTTAGCTGGATCCCACTCGGCTATATAGTCGTGCGATGACAGTTAATCCATCCATATCGGTGGAGTTTGATGTCATAGAATTGTTGCCGACTTCGCCAGTAACTATGTGTAAGTGTTAACTGCATGGAACATACATGTCCTCCGCTTCTGAACACATGGTGCACTACATGTGGTGTGACTCGAGATAGCTATAAAAAGCTTATACAAACTTCTTTCAGCCCTCTGTTTCTGTAATTTCTGCTCCCCATGGTGAAGGGATCGACTATGAGCTTCAATCTCGCTGCATGAGCTATTCCAAGACTTGTAGCGTAGAAAAATAGCAGTATAATTGTGGTACGAAATTTTTTTCCACGTATAAATCTTTAAATGAATGCTTTCAATCCTTTGTTCATGGTTATGCATATGGTATTTTTTGTTTGTATTGATTTTTGGTTTATTGGTTTAGATCTCTGGTTTCATGCTAACTTTCTACAGCTTCCAGTTGCTAAAAGACATGACGCTATTTGTTGATAAATGAAATGACACTATTTATTTAATGTGTGCATTTTTTTCCCTGTGTTCAAGCTTAAAAGTATTATCACTGAAATACACAACCAGGCTGCTGGGCAAGAATAAGGCTTTAATGGTTTGAGAGTTGCGGATAAGCATCTATTCAGCCTGGGGCGTTCACCAATACTTTATTTATTTATTTTTGATAATCCAATGTGGATCGATATTCACTCTCGTGGTTTAATCAATGTTTATGGTGAAAAAGCACCACGGGTTAGATTTCCATAAATTGATTTAAAACCCTACTGTCTTGTCGCTGGTAAATTTAAATTTAATAATAGTAAATCTTGCAGGATCACTGCTGGAGGTTCGTAGTTATTAATCTACCTCAAGTTTTAGAGATACTTAGGTTTCCAAGATAGGCTGGCATTAGGTTCTGATCATGGGCCATTAAATCATGCAATATGTGTTGGAAATATTAATTACTCACAGATTCGTATCTGATCCCAGTCGACTTTGTCAGAGTCTATATCAGTCAAGATCTTGTCGGTCAGTTTTATAATAGCGAAGAGTCCACGAATCGACAATGTAAACTAGTTGAATTATTTTCTAAATCCAATTTGTTAGGTATATAGTTATTACAGTCTTTAATGGCGAGTCAGTCGATTAATGTAGAAGCGATTTTCAGGTTGCCTATAAATAGAAGAAGAAAATTTTAAATTAGTTTAGACACAACAGAGACAACAAAACTCACGAGAGAACTCTAGGGTGAGAAAAGAGAGAAAGAAAAGTTGAAGCTCAAGCTTTTGTGTATGTGATTCTGTCGAATATCCAAAGCTTTGTAAAAGGATCAGTCGGTGAGCCGACAAGTTTGGATCGACAAGTTTGTATTACCTTTGTTATTCCCACACAAGTTATATATAAGAAATATTTTATGGTTGAATGCATGTTTATTTAGCCGCACAATATTTCCATATTTACTTGTATAAATGTCTTTTACAATTACCATTTAAGTGAAAGAACAAGAATCCTTAAATGTCTCATCCCGTGAAAGTTACAAGTTTTACGGCATAGTGGTCTTCCTAAATATTTGGGTATATGTTTTTATAAGATATGTTGAATTGTTAATGTGTCGATTTTTACTTCATCTTACTCACAGGTGAAAATAATTTGTAATTTCTTAAGTCTTTTAGACTAAGAAACATACTATGTAGATTTCGACTAAAACCAAGTGAACTGACAAGGTCGGTTGAGTAAGCTGACTAGTGGTCAAAGTGATAAGCCGACTAGTGGTCGAAGTGATCAGCCGACTAGCGGTCTAAGAGGTCAACCGAAAAGTGGTCGAGGTAAAACCATTCGGTAGAACCGACAAGTAACTGTCGATAAAACCGACAAGTAGAGGTAAATCAGTCGGGTCTAAAAGGCTGACCAAAGTTTATAAAATTTTCTAGTCGGGAGTTAGACAAGTTTCACCCGAAAAGTAAAGAAAAGAAAAAAGAGGTCGGTGTGAAAAATTAATTTTTTAATAACTGAGCGGTATATTCAAGTTTAGTCAGCTCAGTTTTGGCTAACTGGTATCAGAGCAAGGTTTAGGAAATAAATCTTGTCTTAAAAAGTGGAAAAGTAATTTTCTAAGGAAAGTTAATTAAAAATTAAAAATGGCTTCCACTTCTGGTTCATTACAAACTCCAATTTTTATAGGAAATAATTATGAATATTGGTCTCTAACTATGAAGGCTTTGTTTAGAGGTCAAGATGTTTGGGAGATAGTCCATCATGGTTATGCAAAACCAAGAGACATGACAGCATATAACAATCTCACACAGGCTGAGAAATATGTCCCGAGGGAATAGAGGAAGAAAGATGGAAAATATCTATTTTACATACATCAAGCTATGCATGAAAGCATACTCCCAAGAGTAGTAGCAAAAAATAATGCTAAGCAGGCATGGGATACATTGGAGACTGCCTATCAAGGTTTGGATAAGGTAAGGACATCCAAGCTACAAATTCTAAGAAGATATTTTGAATCTCTGTCCATGAAAGATTCAGAGACTATAGACACATTCTACACCAGAGTTGTTGGTTTGATAAACCGACTGAAATCTCATGGAGAAGCCATAGAATACCAAAGGGTTGTTGAAAAAATTCTCAGAAGTCTTCCCCCAAGATTTTAAAACTTGGTTGTGACCTTGGAAGAACACACACACATGTCAACATTTACCATTGATGAGCTGCAAGCTTCACTCGTCAATCATGAACATAGAATCGACAGAACATATACATCATTGGAAGGTGCATTCGTAGCACAATCATCCATAAGATGTGGTAGAGGCAAGGGGAGAAACAACTTCAGAGGCATAGGAAGAAGTTCTTTAAGAGGAGGATGAGGTAGAATTCCTGCAAATGTCGGTGGTAGAGGAAATAATCAAAACCCAAGTCATCCAAGTGGCCAGAGGTTTGATAAATAAAAAATCCAATGCCATTATTGTAAGAAATTTGGTCATTATGCATATGAATGCAGGAAGAAACAATATGACCAAGGAAGGAAAAGCCCAAATCAGTCGACCAACACCAGCACTTCAACAAGTGAAATGTTAATGGCATCGACATCTCCAATTGAATGCAATGCTATTCAATAAAGTCCACATGACATATGGTACTTAGATTCAGGCTGCATCAATCACATGAATGGTAATTTAAATTTGTTTTCTAGTCTAGACAATTCAGTTAAAACTGATGTTACACTTGGAAACAATGTCCAAGTTACTATTTTAGGAAAAGGAACTATTGATTTTCTAACCAAACAAGGGGAGAGTAAGTATATCCCTAATGTCTATCATGTCGAAGGTCTGAAACATAATTTGTTAAGCATTGGACAGTTGATACAAAATGGCTACAGAGTCTATATGGAAGATTATCATTGTGTGATTAAAGACAAGCGTCCAAGCGACCAACTGATAGCAAAATTTCCAATGACAAGCAATCGCTTGTTTCCATTGAGGATAGTTCCCGACATGAAAGGGAAGACAAACACAGGATCTGCATTCAAGGTAGAAAGTAAAGAAACAGTCGAGCCCCTTGACAAGAAAGAAAATGGCAGCGCTCATTCTCAAGTTGCATTTCATATAGAAGTTCAGGATGAATCATGGTTGTGGCATTTTAGATTTGGACATCTAAATTTTGGTGGGATGAAGCTACTACACACAAAGAATATGGTGAAAGGATTTCCATTGATCAACAAAATAGAGAGGATTTGTGAAGGCTACATTTTTGGCAAGCAACACAGAGAGACTTTTCCAGTCGGCAAGTCTTATAGAGCATGCACACCACTTGAAATTGTGCACTCTGATATTTGTGGTCCAATGTAGACATCATCCATTGGTGGCTGTGAATATTTTCTAACTTTTATTGATTACCACTCAATAAAAACATGGGTATATTTTTTGAAACATAAATCTGATGCATTTAGTTATTTTCAGTAGTTCAAGGCACTCGTGGAAAACCAGAGTGGACATCGCATCAAGATCTTAAGGACCAACATAGGAGGTTTTAATGTCCCAAATTTGGCATTGGGTCACAATGGCCAAATCACATTTTCCATATTCATGAAAGTTGTCAAATGGATGCTAAAGCCAAATAATTTCCAAGGAGGAAAATCACTAGTTTCCTAGGTTGGGGGTGGAAGCTTTGAGATTTGGAATAAGGGGGATAATAAATGATGTTTAGACATTAGAAGGGGATAAATATTTAATAATTTATCTTATTAAATAAATACAAGATAAATGGAAGTGGCAATAGAGCATGAAGACACATGGAGACTATGGGGCCCACACTAGCTAGAATTCCTATGTTAAATGGTATCTTTCTCTTGCAAATTCGAATATATGGGAAGCCTAATGTTTTTGGATGGATTATAAGGCTAATTTACTTGTTCATATACTTCATAGGTTGAATTTGGGATGAATTTTAACTTACATGGGAGAGGAAGAGCCAAATGGGAGTTTCATGGACACTTGGCTAGATTCCCCTTACATTTATGACATCTATGACACCAATGATGGAGATTCTATGAAATTTATGACAAAAGTCAGATATGAAGGCTGACATACTGACATAATAACATGTCAGGCCTGAATAGAGAATCTTGGAGGTCGAAATTGGGAGTTGGAGAAGGCCAAGAGGCTCCTACTCAAATTTGGGAGAAGAGGGAAGGTGAAGAAAGAGGCCACATGGCATAGCATGAGCAGCCACACCAATTCAGCTTTGATTTGGTTTATGGATGGATTTGGAACCTTATAATACTAATAAATTTTATAAAATATAGGGATCATCCATGAGAAGAAGCTTTTGCTCATTTGTGAATTGTGAGAGCTAGTGGATGGCTAGTTTTCTTGCTTAAGCCAATTTCGAGGGTGAAAGATTCCCATCCTAGTTGGTGTTTGGGAAGGCTAATTAGGTATATCATGGAGATTTAATGGAGTCTTATTTTCAGGTGTAAGCTACAGGAAATAATGTGGATTCTTCTATTGCAGCACTCTCTCTCAACTATTTCCAGTTTTCACACCATATTCATGCCAATGGAGGGATTGCGTTTTGGGTGAGCTATTGATATCTTTGGGGAATATTATAATTATAATTATCTTATGTTTTGATTTATATGCTCTGTATTTCATGTATAGAATAATATCAGGCCTAAATACCCAAAATAATTCATGTAAAAATGTTGAACAATGAAGAAATAGTGTCATTTCCCCACTATCTTGTTGTGAACCATTGTAATGCTGATTATTTCGAATTGGGAAAGACTTTAATTGTCCATTTATGATTGTAATAAGTTCAATATTCTCTGTTATTAATTCTTAGAAATTTTCAAGTCGAAATTCCTAATATTTGTATGTCAAAATGACTTTTAATGAGCAAACAATGACCATTTCCACTCCATTTTGATATATGCCATGGTAATGCTTATTATATTGAATGGAGGAATGCATATATGATAAATGTATGATGTATGGAATGTAATTAATGTGTATTTAAATTCTCATGTTCATTACTTAAGCATTGGAATCCATTTTACTCATTTTTATTGCATTGGCAGAAGATTTGGTGCATTTTCCCCAAGGGTTGAAATTGTGACTTGGGAGTTGTTTTGGAAAGAGTCATAAAAGCCTGTATAAAATTAAATATGATGTATATGAGACTTTTAAAAGGTACCTTACACATAAAAATCCTCTTTTCATAAATTCAAGTGACTTTGGGATCATTTGTGAAGCCATTTCTGGCAATTACCTAGGGGGAATTGGAGCCCCAATTTGCTAGTAAAGGCTCCTACTTTGAACAGAACATTAAACAAGTTTTAAGAAGTAATTGAGAGGTAAAAAAACATACATGAGAATTATATTTAAGTTATATTATCATTCATGTACCTTTAGAGAAAATTTGGAAGCATTTGGGTCAATTTGGAGGTCTAGACATCAAAACTAGTCAAGAGCCAAAATTGTGAAAAAATTGGAAAATTGGGCATTTAAAAAAAATTCCTAAAAGGGGACATTACAGAGGTGAATATGTCTCAAATGAATTTCTAAATTTTTGCAAGACCCAGGGCATACATAAACAATTCACTGCACGGTATACACCTCAGCAGAATAGTATTGCCGAAAGAAAGAATAGAACCATCATGGAGATGGCACGCAACATGTTGGCAGGAAAGCATTTTCCAAATGAATATTGGGGTGAAGCAGTCACAACTGCTGTTTACATTATGAACCAGTGTCTGAAAAATAATGTGAAGAACAAATTTCCCTAAGAAGCATGGACATGTATGAATCATAGTGTTTCTCATTTAAAAGTTTTTGGTTGTGTTGCATATGCTCATGTTCCAGATGAGCTGAGAAGGAAGCTAGACAAGAAGGGACGGAAATGTATTTTTGTCGGTTATTCTAAAGACACAAAATCATACAAGTTGTATGATCCCATCACAAGAAAATTGATAATCAGTTGAGATGTTCAATTTGTCAAGAATGAATTATGGGATGGAACTATCAACATAAATGTCAAGATTGTGTCGAATGTCGTCAATGATGATATGGAAGAGGAAGTGGTTCAAACACCACATGTAATTCAACCGGTCATACCACCGTAGAATCCGATGGCACCACAACATGGTTCAGCACAAGGACCATTGACACAAGTAGCATCTCAAGCTACATCGACAAGTACACGAAGAGGACAATAGACTCCATCAAGCATTTTGTCAAGATCGACATCGATAGAACCGGTGAAGACAAGAAGTTTGCGTGAGATATATGAAGCTGGTACACCAAATTCATTCTCTCTCTTTGCATTATTTTCTCCTATATATGATCCTCTAACATTTGAAGAAGCCATTGAAG
Organism: Pseudotsuga menziesii; assembly: GCA_001517045.1. Classification (NCBI taxonomy): domain Eukaryota; kingdom Viridiplantae; phylum Streptophyta; class Pinopsida; order Pinales; family Pinaceae; genus Pseudotsuga; species Pseudotsuga menziesii. The sequence continues at coordinate 258,883 of LPNX010807548.1, forward strand.
AATAAGTATGGTCACAAGCCATGGATGAAGAAATAGAATGCATTGAAAATAACTAGACATGGGAGCTAGTAGATGTACCAAAAGACAAAGATGTAATCAGTGTCAAATGGATTTACAGGACCAAACTAAATGTTGATGGGAATGTGTAGAAGCGCAAAGCAAGAATGGTATCAAGAGGGTTCACACAGCAACCTGTCATAGACTTGAATGAAATATTTGCACCATTTGCACATATGGATACAGTTAGAACAGTCTTGGCCATTGCTGCACAAAAAAAATGGCTTGTTTATCAAATGGATGTCAAGTCAACATTCTTAAATGGCTATCTAGAAGAGGAAGTATATGTGGAACAACCACAAGGGTATGAATTTCCAGGTCAAAATAATAGAGTGTACAGGATGAAAAAGGAACTCTATGGTTTGAAGCAAGCTCCTAGAGCTTGGTATAGTCGGATTGATTCCTATCTTACTAAAAATGGATTTCACAGAAGTTAAAGTGAACCGACATTGTACAACAAAGTTGATGAGCAAGGTAAGATGTTAATTACCTTCTTGTATGTAGATGATTTGATATTTACTGGTGATTTTGGTATAGCACCGATTTTAAAATAGTCATGGAAAGTGAATTTGAAATGATTGATATGGGGCTTATGAGGTTTTTTTTGGGCATTGAAGTTCAATAGTCTAAAAGTGGTATTTTTATATCACAGAAAAAATTATGCAAGTGAAGTTTTAAAAATATTTAATATGTCTAATTGCAAGACCTCCCAACACTAGTAATAACAGGTTTAAAATTGACCAAGGATGATGAAGGATCAACTGTATATCCTACGTTGTTCAAAAAGCTTGTTGGAAGCCTTATGTATTTGACAGCGAAAAGACCAAACAACATGTATGGAGTAAGTCTGATCTCAAGATTCATGGAGTCACCAAAAGACTCACATTGGCAAGAAGGTAAAAGAATCCTGAGGTATGTAAGTGGCACAAAAGACCTTGGTATTATGTATTCAACCTCAGAAAATTTTAAACTCATTGGCTACACTGATAGTGACAATGGAGGCATCATAGATGACAGAAAGAGCACATATGGGTACACATTTCATTTTGGTACAGGTGTTGTTTCATGGGCTTCAAAGAAACAAACTGTAGTAACTTTGTCTTCAGCTAAAGCATAGTATGTTGCAGTGACAAGTGCTGCATGTCAAGCTGTCTGGATGAGGAGAGTGTTAAAAGACTTGTCACAGAACCATCAACAACTGACAATAATCTTCTGCGACAACAATTCAGCCATAGCATTATCAAAGAATCATGTGTTTCACAAGAGAACCAAGCACATCGACATAAGGTTTCATTTCATAAGAGATTTGGTGAACAACAAGGAAATTTGTTTGGAATTTCGTAGGTCTGAAGATCAACTTGTAGACATATTTACAAAACCATTGGAAAATGATACTTTTTAGTATCTGCGTAGTTATCTTGGAATGACAAGTTCTCCACAGTGAACTCTGTCATGAACAAAGCAAGTCTAAGCTCTGAAACATTTTGTAAATTTTGTTTTAAAAATCCCCATTTGCTCATAATTAAGGGGGAGTGTTGGAAATATTAATTACTCGCAGATCCATATCTAAGCCTAGTCGACTTTGTTAGAGTCTGTATCAGTCAAGATCTTGTTGGTTAGTGTGATAAGAGGGAAGAGTGCATGATTCTGCAATGTAAACCAGTCAAATTAATTTCTGAAGCTAAGTTGCTAGGTAGATAGTTATTACAGTCTTTAATAGTGAGTCAATTGATTCATGTAGAAGCAATTTTTCAGGTTGCCTATAAATAGAAGAAGAAAATTGTAAATTAGTTTAGACACAGTAGAGACAGCATAATTCACGAGATAACTCCAGGGTGAGAAAAGAGAGAAAGAGAAGTTGAAGCTCAAGCTTCTGTGTATGTGATTCTGTGGAAGAGCCAAAGCTCTGTAAAAGGATCAGTCGGTGAGCCGACAAGTTTGGATCGACAAGTTTGTATTACCTTTGTTATTCCCGCACAAGTTATATATAAGAAATAGTTTATGGTTGAATGCATGTTTATTTAGCCACACAATATTTCCAGATTTACTTGTATAAATGTCTTTTACAATTACCATTTGAGTGAAAGAACAAGAATCCTTAAATCTCTCATCCCGTGAACTTTCCAGGTTTTACGGCATAGTGGTCTTCCTAAATATTTGGGTATATGTTTTTATAAGATGTGTTGAATTGTTAATGTGTCGATTTTTACTTTATATTACTTGTAGGTGAAAAGCATTTGTAATTTATTAAGTCTTTTAGACTAAGAAACATACTCTGTAGATTTCGACTAAAACCAAGTGAACCGATAAGGTTGGTTGAGTAAGCCGACTAGTGGTTGAAGTGATAAGCTGACTAGTGGTCGAAGTGATTAGCCAACTAGCGGTCGAAGAGGTCAACTGACAAGTGGTCGAAGTAAAACCAGTCGGTAAAACTGAAAAGTAACTGTCGGTAGAACCGGCAAATAAAGGTAAATCAGTCGGGTCTAAAAGGCCGACCAAAGTTTATAAACTTGTCTAGTCGGGAGTTGGACAAGTTTCACCCAGCAAGTAAAGAAAAGAAAAAAGGGGTCGGCGTGAAAAATTAAATTTTTAATAACTAAGCGGTAAACTCAAGTTTAGTCGGCTCGGTTTTGGCTAACAATACCCTTGTACTCGAAATTATAGAATTGGGCCATTAAATCATGCAATATGCATGTACTCAAAATTATAGAATTGTTTTGATTAAGTCATTTTGCTTCTGTTATTTAATTTAAATATTTGTTCAATGGTATAATTAATGACTTAAGTAAAGAATATTCCTATACTCAAAATTATAGATTTGTTTTGATCTCTCTTTTCCTAGTAACAACAGAAAACAAGATAACTTGAATGGGGTTGGTTGGAAGGGTGGTTTATCTATTTTGGATGCTAAGGTTTTTCAGCAAGGAGAAGATACATGAGCCTAAGGAATCCTACTGCAATCTACAAAAAAATGTATTCTACTTGATCAAAACTCTCTAAATTTCAGTACTGAAAAATTACAAAGAAAAAATGCCTTTCATTTTATTTTATTTCCAATTCTTTTATAACTATGGCTTTATTCCTAATGTTGTTATAACTATGGACTGAATGAAAATGCCATGGTATGAGAATTTAAATTTTATTATTATTTTGACAAAATAACTCTTTATAAGCTAGATAGATACAAATAGATAATGATAAGAACTTAAGTGCCTGTTTATAACAGATAAACACTACACCAAAATTAATAGTATTTATTTAAAAAAAAGTTGTATGTTTTATTAATAAAATGAAAAATATGCCTTTTAAATGTTTTTATAGCATTACATATAAAATATTTCACCCAAAGTAGTATCCCAAATATTCAACGTCATAGCTAATAGTCCAATATTTAACTTCATATTCATAACTAATATCCCAATATTTAACTTTAACTTCATATTTGAAGTGTTGTGAAAGTTTCTTTTGTTATAAAGTTAAGACTTGGATTGTAATATGTCATACTCACCATTCTTCCAACAAAAAAGTAACACATAACTATCCAAGACCTACAAATATGTGTTTCTTTTGTTGAATAATTAATAGAAATATTAACAATTTTGGTGGACGTATCCCCTGGTTAGGAGTGAACCATGTATATTCATCTCTCTAAATTTTGTATCTTATGTGTTTTATTTCTGTGAAGTCACCCGAGTTAATGCTCCTTAATTCTGACATGTTTTAAAGAATACTCACTTTCTTAATTGTACATAATGAATGAACCATGGAGATCATGATATCTAATATAAAAGTTAAGACTTTACACACATGAAGCATACAATTGTTATGTTATAAGAGAAACTAAATTAATAGAGTTGTGTTATCATGAATCATTGATGGAAAATATGTATAAGTGCTTGTTAGTATGACCATGGAAAAATATTTTCAAAAGCATACATTTACTTTCTTATGTAGGAATTTAAGAATTGATGGGGAACTCACTTAATTGTAATGCCATGTAATTATTTGAGACTAATGTTTTTGGTTGTTGAGATGAAAAAAATACTCCATTTCCCAAAATGGTAAAGAGGAGATTGAGTTTGTTGCAAATAGTATTAGATGGGGTTCTCAACAGTCAGACCTAATTGACTTGCATATATATAAGTATGTGTGAACATTCTAAAGAATTAATTATTTGGATATAAGACTTTATGTTTACTTATTGGCATGCATGTTATAAAATGATATTGTTGAAAAATTCTGATTATCGAAGAACATAGACTAGTTTGATTTGAATGCAGAGTTGTGTCAGAAGATAAAGAATGTGATATATTTTCTTTTACTTTTCAATAAATAAGAAATAAATGTGCTAATGACTATTGAAATTATAACTTGAACCAACACCATGATAATGACTAACTAAGTTATGGATGGAATTTATAATGTTATAAAGAATTATAGTGAGCTTAACCAATGGATAAATTTAGAAAACCTATGTAAAGATATGTTTATGGTAATTTATTTATAACTTGTCAAGATTATGCTTTGTATGCTAAAGAAGTAAATCAATGATTATTAACTCACATAGAAGTGTAGTCATGGAAAGAGTATAGTGACATACTTTGATTTCAACAATATTAAGTATGATAAATGTGCAAGCATTAAGCATAAAGATAAATATTATTATGCCTAGATTGTGCATTTCTTTTTATTTTTTCATAAAAATTTTTCTTTTTTTGTTTATCAAATAATAATTTTTTTGTGCTTATATTAACTCTAACAATCTAGTATATTTTAGCTTTTGTTTAACAACTAATTATCTTCACAAAACTAAGTATGCCTATCCAATGTTGCCACTTCACTTGTAGTTGTGCTAGTTTAGTTTAAATGAAACTATCATGTTAGTATTACTAATCAAAATTTTGTTCTCTAATGTTTTAAATGGAATAATCGTTTTAAGTCAAAAGCAATATTTTAGTTTAAATGAAATTATCATGTTATTATTAATAATCAAAATTCAAACCTAAGCAACTATAAACCCATGAATTGTAGATTCACCAAATTTAACTTTTAATCCACCATTAAATTTCAGATCAAATAAATTGGAAAAAACAAATAAAAAAAATTATATATATATAATTATTACACCAAACATTAATTCAAATGGTGATTTGAGCTAGAAATTTACATTATAAATTGCAAATTTTTATAGTATTTAAATTTAGGATTTTAAAAATTAATTAAGTCTAATACTCCAAAGTAAAAATAGTATTTATTTTTTAAAAGAGGTTGTATGTTTTATTAGTAAAATGAAAAATATGAGTTTTTAAAGGTTTTAGAGCATTACATATAAAACATTCCACCATAACTAATATCCCAAATATTCAACATCATAACAAATATCCCAATACATTATTTATTTTTAAAAGAGGTTGTATATTTTATTACTAAAATGAAAAATACGTTTTTTAAGGGTTTTAGAGCATTACATATAAAAAAATCCACCATAAATAATATCTCAAATATTCAACATCATAACTAATATCCCAATATTTAACTTTATATTCATAATTTATTTTTCCTCGGAAAAATTCATAATTTTATTGCATCAAAGTAGAAAATTACATTTGTAGATGTATATAAGGAAAATACCCCATACATTGTTAACAAAAAATAAAAAGTATCATCCTTGTCAAAGCTATTACAGTTTGGACATCCAAAGTATCATCACAAAACATAGCATAAATAAACCATAAGAAGGTCGCTCGCTGTATCCAAAAATAAAAAAATGAACGCTGAAAATTGCCCTAGAAAAGTAGATCCAGATCAATGATGATGAGCCCGTAGGAGCTACCGCCGAAAGATCCTTCGGCAGCATGGGAACATCACCACCCATGAAGCACCGACTACCACCATAAAAAATGAAGGATGCCACTGACTAAGACCAAGCAATGCCCTGGAGATCTGCCGCTGCCACAAGAACGGGGCACTGCACTAGGCCAACAACACGTAGAGCATGCAACAAAACTGACGAATAGAGCCCGCCGCATAACCGGCAACACTTGGGAATGGAACGCAACCTCAACACCACACAGATGCCGAACAGTCCAATCGCCACTGCCACAAATGGATTTCCGTCGACTGCAAAGGCCGAACCGCTTCTAAAGATCGCCACTATTGCCACAAGAACGGGTCGCCGCGCAAGGGAAACCAACAAATATGTGGAAATACAATCTAGACAGAGCTCACAAAGGATCACACCCAATGATCCCACAGAAGAGAAAGGGGAAGGAGGTTGGGTAAAGAACCCCAGCCGCTTGGTGAGGGAAAACTAGAAAATGACTCTCGAAACCTAAATTGCAGAGCAAATTTTTAGAAAGAGCATGTTTTATATCTTATATTCATAAATAGTATCCTAGTTGTGAAAATTTATTTTATTCTAAATATAAGACTTGGATTGTATTATGTCATACTCATCATTCATGCAACAAACAACTAACATGGAATAATCCTATAACTACAAATATGTGAGGTGTTTAGAGCTTTGATCTCTCGAATTTCATCTTCATCTTGATTGTTAGTTCTATTCTCATCATGGGCATTGAAATGAATAAAGTGTTTCTTTTGAGGAAAAAGAAAATCACCTTTCCTCGTTTACTTTGTTCACCATTGCATGCCCTATCAAAAAACACTTAAGGGTGGGATTTGTCGACAACAAGTTCGCTAATGTGTATGACCTTTCTCCTTTGGACTTATCATGTTGAGATATGTACCATATTTGTGTGGAAATTTGAAAGGTCTATAGTAATCTGTAAAATCTTAAAATTCTTATACATTTTATTATTATTATCAGTTATTGGAGATGTATAAAATCATATCTTCTACTTTCGAGTAATTTCATTGCTACAAAATAATTATGTATTAGTGAAACATAAACTGTTTGTAAGAAGGTAATCACCAACCTTCTTTTATGGAATTTTACTTATACTTGCAATTATTTCCCGGCTTGTAAGTAGCATGGATTCTACTTTTGTAATTAATGTATTTTAGTCATTAATGTTTATTTATGATAAAATTTGTTTATATCTAATCCCATGTCATTAGATGTCGAAATTGTTGGCTTACTTAGCAACATTTAGAATGCATAATATGTTTTTATGTGCACAACCATAAAACTTCATTCAACTATACCTTAACGAGGATTTTCATTAATGTATGAACATAGAGTTAATTCAATGGATATGAAATGCAATGTTTGGATAGAGCTCTAGTGGGTTCACTTGATGGTAACCTTGGTCAATAATTTTCTTAATGGTTAATACTATGGAATTTTTGGCCTAACATTCATGATTATGAATTTTGTGAAGACCTTAGGTTAATGAAACGTTCATCATGGAGGTATGTAATATTATAACATTAAAGCTTGGAGGATGGCAGATATAGGTTTTATTGTTGTCTTTCTGGTATTACTCCATGCTGGCACTGATCCATGTGAGGTTCATTAACTCACCCCATTGTCTATGTGTAGGATCCATCTTTTCGCTTTGATCTCAGCGTTAAAGTTGGTACTTTCATCGGTTATAGAAACCAAGATTTCCCTTTTCGTTGTATCAAGGGTTTTACCCATCTCATTGTTGAGTCGAGGCCTGAGTCTTGGATCTTCCATGGATGAGCTCGACTCTATTAGGGTTTGGTGTATTCATTGGGTTGTTGGTTATTTCATGTTTGCGAGAGTGTGGTCTACCCAGCACTCTACTCTTTGGCTCTGAGTGTAGTAGTTGGGGGCTACCGTAATGTTTTGAACAAGGGATTCACTGCAAAAAATGTTATTTGGTTTAATATTTTGACATTTGAATATTAGCGATGAATATCATTTCCTGTGAGTGTGTGGTTGTGGATGCACAAATTTGGAGGTTGAACCCCATCATTTCTTTGGTTTGACAATACTTAGGTAAACCATGAAAAAATTCTTTAATGTATCCTTTACTTTCGATTTTGCAGTGATATGTCACCAGCTTAGTTATTAACTCCTTTTTTTTGTGAGTGTTTGCAGGGTCATCTCTCTAAAAGAAGACTTGGTGGCATGGTGGTTTTTGGGATGCTATGCTTTCTGCTAATCCATCAAAACCGATTTCATGCCAAGGGTTTTTTAAACGAGGTTAAGGGAATATATTTCATTTGATAGCGATTAAGTTTGGTCTCTGCAACAAATTGTGGGTTTTTCATCCTCGGTTGTTCATATTGTGATTTTGTTTCTTCATTGGGTACATGTCAATCCTCTTATGGATTCATGATGGTTGGATTTAAATGTTCAACATGAGAAGAAATAAATACATGGACATATTTTTATGAATCCTTCGGCTGCAGGGGTTTACTCCTTATGGATTTCAATGCGTACATTTCTATTGGTGAATAAAATATGAAGGGTTTCTCAATTTCCATTTTCTTTGTTATAGAGTTTTGAATGTGTTATGCATTATTGTCTTTATGATTATGTATGGATTATTTATACTGCTTAAGATTGCAATGTTTTCTAGCCTACTGTGGACGTGTTATGAATGCCATTCATTTGATTTGCATACACTTATCCTAATCTGTAATGTGTTTAACAGTTTCTTGTAGTTGCAATGTTGGGCGTCCATTGCTAGTTTCAATGATTATTCCCTGTGTGTTGTTTTAGTTGTAGGATTGTAATGATTGTAATGTTTTGTAATCATCACAACGTTAATATATATGCATATATTGATGTGGTTACTTTTTATTCTTATTATTGGGAGACCTTCTATAATGGATGACCCGTGACATCCTAAAGTTTCTCCCTAGACACATTGCATGTTTTGGTTAAGTTATAGGTATGAACCTATGAATGATGCGAGGCATCATAAACTATGATACTTTATAAAAATGGAACTATAAATAAAACTGGTGACTTGATATGTGAAAACTAGTGTTAAGAGGGGACCGAGCTTATTAGGGGTCTAGGACTTATGAGATTAATAAAATTTTAAAAAGAGAGAACATAAATAATAAATTTAATAATTAAAAAATTATACAAATTGCGAGGAAATGAAAAAGACACACCCTAACTTCTCCTTGATTCAAGAAACTTATTTTAATTGGGACTCACTATTCATTAAGGCCGTTGAGGTATATTTATCATTCTGATGAAAAAAAAGATCTATTTCTTCTTATTTTTGAATTTCCTCTCTGATCACATCCCATTGAACCTCATAAGAAGGAGAGAGGAATCCCTCCCTTTAAAAATGTTCTAAGAAGATAAGAATGAATGGTAGATGGAGGAGCTTGGAGAGGCAAGGATACCTGATTTCCCAAAAAGATATAGCCTCGATTTCCATCTGAGTACTCAGAGCTAGTTTTGTTCCAGTGATGTGGCTTGGAAATATAGAATTACTGAAAGAGGAAGCCGATGCAATTAATGGAATCCATAATGTTGAGGAAAGGGAACCTAATGGCAACATATACTTAAAGGCAAGAGTTTCACAGCAAAGAACCCTAAGTCTACATTATTAATAAGCTTGGTCCAGCTTGGGGGTGATATGTGCAAGGGTTGAAAGATACTGAACATTTGCAGTTATCTATGGTAGGGTGTAATTGGGTAGTCCCTTATCAAGTTGTTTAGAAGGTTTCGAGATAAGTCATTTAAGCTGCTAATATTAAATTCTTGCTCATAGGTAATTTCATTTCTTTAAGTATGTCTTTTTTATTTCCATATTCAGATGTTTTGCTAGAAAGAACGTATATGATTTGATTTGCTAATGCAAAGTCTCCCTGAGATGCTAAGGAAATACTTTCTTTTCCCTAGTTTAGAATATTGGTAGGATTAGATAATTATTTCTTTTAAAATTGTTTTCATCATTACAAATTTTGGATAGACCAAGGCACATGAGTAATTAGGGGTTTGTTAATTCTTCTAGGTTTATATTTTAGTTGTTTGAATATTTGTTGTGTATCATCATAGGCATATGCATGAAAAAGAATTAGCTAGGGTAGGATTTATTTTTATTCAAATATTTCTTCAATGTTAGAAATCTTAGGAATGGACATCCTATTCTTAAAATGTAGGTTAAATGTATGCATATCTAATTATAAGATTTATGTGAAATGATTGAGTGGATGTATACAATTGTAAATATTTAAATAGGACTGTCCTCCCAACAATATGTCAGATAGGAATTAAAGGTCCACATTTAAGAAGCTGCATGAAAAAGAAACAATGTGGAAAGTAGGAGAGTTAAACCCTAACCTAATAAAGGAAGTGGTAATTTAATAAAAAAAATATAAACATAGATACAGTCTTGTACATTCAATTTTAATAGACAAAGGAACTTAAAATTTCATAAACAATGCCCCGAACATAAACATCCAAATAGAATTAATAGTATTTAAATTCCTTCATTAGAAAAATGCATAAGGCAATAAGATAAAATAGCTTCAACTAATAAACAAGCCAATTCCCATACTATAATTCCAAGAATATCCTACCAAATTAAAACAACATGAGTAATAACCCAAGGTTGACTGATGTGAAACGAGATAGGTTCCTTATTAAATCACTAGATCCTTATAGAAAAACACCAAACAATAAACCAAAATACATTCATAACAACAGATAAAAACATTGTACATCCATTACAATTCCACAAGATAAAAATAACACACATACCGCAACGAGTGGAAGCTCCAAATATTTCTACTACTGAAACTATGAATCATTTAATGTATTCTATTGTTCAAGTCTAATGAACTAAAGTCATTATAAAGTAACCAATCCATAACAAACATAGACAACAAAGAAGGGTTTGAGAAACCTAGAAAAATGCAGCCATTCTCCCTCAATTTGTTTTACACACTCACGAAGGAGAGGTCTAAAAACCATTTGCACATCCTTTGACTTTACAACATTTTATACATTCCAAAATATCGTATAGCCAAGATTAAGAGTTATTAAAATCCCCACGCATGCAACCCTAACAATAATAAGCAATATTGCAGAGTGTAGAAACGTTCTGCTGTGAACATCATCAAAATTGAAACACATCATTTAAATATCCAATTCCTAGTCCCTCCATAGGCCTACCCCTATCATGACCATTATATTTATTATCCCCTTAGCATTTGAAAACTAGTATTGGTGGATTACCAAGGTAATGAAATCCTAATCCATCCCCAAGTCATCCCTTACTTTTCTTGTTGTTGAACGTGTAAATGAACCCAAAATAAACAAAATGGGGAGTCACGATTCGAGATAAAATGATCCAACAAACTACATAAACATTGCAAGTATTAAAAACAAAATTACATGACTGAATTTTACCTCCGTGAATGTGAGGAAATACAGTGACATGATTCGACTCCCAAAACCATGTGTCCTCCATCCCGCATAAACATAAGGAACACATAATTACCAACTGACCTATCATCGGGTGAAAAAAATTGTTAAAGAAGCCATGCTTATAGTGTCAAGTTTATCACGGGTGGATACACCCAAAAGTAACAGGAGTGGTGCTCGGGATGGCTAAGACCACAGTCCAAAATACTAGAACCAACAATCAAACACATGCCAAACTCTAGCAGAAACTAGCTCTGCCAAGGTAGAGCCAAGACCAGATCAAAAATGCATTGGAAGAAACCCTTGACTGATGAAAAGGGAAGGCCTGACTGCTATAGTCAAGGAAAGTACTAAATTCAAATGCAGTCTGTAGACTCCAACCAATTCATGGCCCCCACATGCTCCCCTACACATATACTAGGTCTAGCTAGTGAATGCCACCCACCACTGTCGGGTCTACGTGGACAAAAAGCTCTTTAATGTTGCCAACAAACCATGTACTCATTTCGAGTTAAGCCATTTCATAATCTGAGAATGTGAATCACTATCTCAAAGGGTCTCATTCATAGAAATTCCAAGGGTTAAGTCTGGGGATTGTTCCCTTTTTAATCAAGCCATTGCATAGGTTAGGCCCAAGGCCAAAGTAGTGACCGTATCATCCTCTATATGCCCTCGTGAAGTTCCTTTCCTAGGTTATCTAACTAAACAATGAATTACCTTTGTTCCCTAGGAATTTACCAATTCAAGAACCAGGTAAGTGTATAAATCATCCCAACATAGAAAAAATAACAAACAAGAATTATCACATTGCTAAGTAAGCCAACAAACCCTAGGCCAAATGCCAAAAGGGTACATTGGTAAAGATTGAATAAAGCATGAAATAGTCAGCATTCACCATAGATCAAGATTAACAACCACCAACTACACTTCAATCACCATGCATGATAAAATTTATAAGGCTATAAAAGAATGTTGACGATCACACGCATCCAATCTAGTTGAACTTAGCCATAAATCCAATGAAATAAGAGAGTCAAGAAATAACATCTCTGAAATAAAAATAAAAATAATAACAATAAAAATAATAATTTTGAGTGGAAAAAGAGATGTTACAGGTGGTATCAAAGCAAGATTACAACACTGTGTGACCTATGGATCCATTGATGTATTGCAGAACAAAATTATGTAACTTGTAAACTGTTAGCAAAATTTCATTTTATTTTACTAATAGGTAACTCATGACCTTGTTAGAATCAATACAACTCAATCTGCCAAGCCAGCTAGGGAATCAAATTCATATCCGGGATAGATATATGATTTGATCCTAGGAGGTGTAAGCAATAGGGAAGAGACATAAAGAGTTGATGCAGCAGTAGAAAGGCATGAGGAATTGGTAGATCAATCACAATATCAATGACAATGAAACCAGTTATATAAAAAAACTGAGATAATAATGAGTGCTCAAAGGAATTCCAACCAACGAGGACAACATGAACCACCCTAAAAGGAAGGATAATTGTGGGATGAGTTAGGAAAATATCAAAAAACCATTACAACTTCAGAGTTGTTAAGAACCATGCAAATTTTAAAATTTGAACTACAAAGTATTAAGGTAGATAATTTGAGAGAAAGACAAACTCAACATGAACTCAATGAGGTATTATTGCAGGATTTGATTGAGATAAAAAAAAATCCATTACACACCTCGAGTATTATGACGAGGAACACTTATAAAGATAAAAGAGACAAGGAAGAGGAAGAATCCAAGTCAAGATCATCTTGCAAACCTAGAAAAAGAGGCAGTTACAACACTAGCACAACTGCATCCTCCTCCCCACCTAGATACAGGAAAAAGTATAAACACTCACACAAATATGAACTGAAGGGGGAGTTCAAAAAGATTAAGGAACTAGTATTTCAAGGGGAGTTAAATTTAGAAGAGAAGGTTGAGGAATGGTTGCTTGGGATGTCTAAATATTTCCATGTTTATGCCTATCCAAGTGAGTTGAAAGCTTGTTTAGTCATAAATAACCTGAATGGAAAATTTTCACGATGGTAAAGGGATTTAAAATTTACCAGAGGAATAAAAGAAGGAAGGCTTGATTAGGAATAATTTAAGAGGTTTTTTTAAAGATAAATACCTATCCAAAAGATTCTATGATAAGAAAATTAAGGAGTTTCATGAGCTCAAAATGGGGTTAATGACAATGGATGGGAAGATAAAAAAATTTCTAGAATTACTACATTATGTACCCAACATAAAGGAAGAAAAAAAAAATCCAAATATTCTTAAGTTGCTTACCAACCTATTTTGCACACAAAATAGAATTCAATGCTCCAAAAACTTTGGATGAAGCCCTGTATAAGGATAGACTGTGTTATGAGCATAGCCAAAGTAGGTCAGAAAACAAGGACAAAAATCAAAAAATTAAAAGAGCATACTCAGAACATAGAAAGAAGGGTTATAAACGAGCTATTCATAGGAATCAACACATTAGATTTCCAGCAAACAAATTTTTTAAGAGTAATAAACCTGCTGATAAAAGTGAGTATCATTCAAACATTCCATCTCAAAGTGGTACAAAACTAGTTTATTTTGCAGGAAATAAAATAGTTCCAAGGACAGTACAATGTTTTGAATGTCAAGGGCCTTATTATCTCAAGGATTGTCCAAAACAAAAGAACAAGGTGTTAAATAACTTGCAAGAAGATCCTATAGTGAATAAAATGAACCAACTACCTTGAATCTATGCAGCATTGGAGCAACACCAAGTTGAGTTCCAACCATCTATGAATGAAATAAAAGGTAAAATATCCCTGCATTCTATTTCCATTTTAATTGATCCAGGAGCTTCTTGTAGTTACATTTCCCCTACAATAGTATAAAAATGTAAACTACAGAAAGTTAAATTCCCAAATCCATGGATTGTGCAGTTGGCCAATGGCACGAAAATAAAATTTTTGGAATTAATCAAAGGCTTAAAAATAAAATTAAATGATTTGGAAGCTACTATAGATTTAAACATTCTACCCCAAGATTCCTACTATGTTTTGATTGGGATGGAATGGCTGGAAAAACATCATGTCAATATAAACTGCTTAGAAAATACTTTTACATGTGTCGATGATTTAGGAAATCCTTGTTTGGTGAACGGAGTACCTAGAAATAATTATATACGACATATTTTTGCATTACAACTTAAAAGGAGTGTTAGAAAAGGATGTAAAATATATGCAATTAACATTCAAGAGTGTAATGAAGAAACAAAATAGAAAATATATGATCTTCCCATGTTACCATATTTTAGAGACGTGTTTCCAGATGAAATACCTGGTCTCCCACCCAAAAGAGATATAGAATTATTTATTAATTTGGTTCTCAGAGTAGTACCAGTATCCAAAGCACCCTATTAGATGAGTGCTATGGAATTGGTAGATTTAAGAATCCAACTGCAAGAATTGGTTGAGAAAGGATACAGTAGGATAAGTGTATCGCTTTGGGGATCTCCGATTACCTTTGTGAAAAATAAGGATGGAACTACGAGAATGTGTATTGATTACCGACAACTGAGAAAATTGACTATCAAGAATACATATCCACTTCCTAGAATTGATGGCTTGTTTGATTAGGTTGGAAAGGAAAAAATCTTCTTCAAGATAGATTTAAGATTTGGGTATCCCCAAGTGAGGATTTGAGAAGAGGATATGGCAATGACTACCTTCCAAACTCGATTCAAGCATTATGAGTTTTTCATAATGCCCTTTGGACTAACCAATGCACTTAAAACCTTCATGTGTTTGATGAACATCATTTTTAGCTAGTATTTAGATAAGTTTGTACTAGTATTCATATATGAGATTCTGATTTACTCAAAGAATGAACAAGAACATGTCGAACATTTAAAGATAGTATTACAAATTACGCGAGAAGATCAGATTTATGCCAAGTTATCTAAATGTGATATTTTCCAAAAAGAAATTTGATACTTTGGGCATATTATATATGAAGAAGGTATAACAGTATATCCCAAGAAGATCAAAGCAATAATGGAATGGCCTACTCCGTAAAATGTATCATATAGTATATATTTAATGGGGTTAGATGGGTACTATACAAAGTTCATAGAAAACTTCTCTAAGCTAGATTTCCTTATTACTTCTTTGCAAAAGAAAGAGACTAAGTTGCTTTGGAATGAGAAGTGTGAAGTCAATGTCAGGAAACTTAAAGAATTGTTGACAAATGCACCAGTGTTAAAAGTAGATGACATGGATAAACACTTCGTAGTATGCACGAATGCATGAAAGGAAGGATTAGGAGGTGTTCTGTTGCAAGGTGGCCATGTAATTGCATATGAATCTCAAAAATTAAAGGATAGAAAGGAAAATTATGCAACTCACGACTTAGAATTGGCTGCAATCATACATGCCTTAAGGATGTGGAGGTGGTACCTTATGGGGAATAAATTTCTACTAAAAACATATAATGTAAGTTTGAAATACCTTTTTGAACAACCCAACTTAAATTCTAGGAAAGCATGATGGTTAGATTTTATCAGTGAGTTTGATTTTAAATCAAAACATATAAAAGTTAAGGAAAACAAGGCTGCAGATGCCTTGAGCAGGCGAGTCCACCTTCTACATGAAATACCCTTGAGTAAAAGAGAGGACAATTTAAAGACATAAATTAGATCAACACTAGAAAATGATCCATTTTATATTGAAATTGGAAATAAGCTGCAGAAAAACAACAAGGAATCAACAACAAATATACTCAATTGATGAAAAAGGGTTGCTTTGGTCAAAAGGTAGGTTGTATGTCCCTAAAATTGCAAATATTAGATATCATATTTTGACTGATTTCCATTTGAAACCATACTTAGGGAATCATGGTTATCAAAAGATGGTTACCACAACTAAAAAACATTATTTTTGGCAAAAAATGAGATTTGATATTGCTGACTTCATAACCAATTGTCTGGAATGCTAACAATTTAAAACTGAACACCAACATCTTGTTGGACTGTTATAACCCTTGCCTATATCGGCGTGGAAATGGGAAGTTATCAACATGGATTTTATAACAAGGTTACCAAAGAAAAAAAGAAAAAATGACTCAATCATGGTTGTGGTAGATAAGTTATCAAAATACACACACTTCATTCCAGTAAAATTAACTTTTAAAGCGATTAACATCGCTGAAATTTTTCAGCGAGAAAATTTTCAGGTTGCATGGGATCCCAAAGGAAATCATATCTGACAGGGACTCTAATTTTATAGGTAACTTTTGGAAGAATCTATTTGCAGGCTTGGATACCCAACTAATTTTTAGCATCACATACCATCCCCAAACTTATTGACAGACAGAACGTGTTAACAAAATTCTTGAGGACATGTTAAGAATGTATGTTATGAAAAATCCTTCAAAATGGGAGGAATACTTACATTTGGTAGAATTTGCATATAACAATGGCTACCAAGCCTCTACTAAAATGTCACCCTTTGAAGTTTTATATGGAAGAAAATACAGAACCCTAGTTACTTGGAATGATCCAGTGGATAGGCTTATGTTAGGACCTAATTTACTTAAGGATTTGGAAAATCTGGTTAACATGGTAAAGAAAAATTTAAAGGAAGCCCAGGATCGACATAAAATTTATGCTGATAAGTTCCTCAGAGATAAAGAGTATCAGGTAGGAAATCACGTGTACCTAAAAGTAAGGGAAAATAAAATCACACTTAGAGTGGGAAGGTGCAGCAAGTTGGCCCCAAGATATTCTGGACCCTTTGAAATTCTGGATAGGATAGGACTAGAAGCATATCGGTTGGCCTTACCAACTCACATTAAAGTCCATGATGTATTCCATGTATCTCTTTTGAAGAAATATGTATATGATCATAAACATATTATTGATTGAAATCTATGGCATGTGGAACCAGAAGGAGAATTCCTGCCATAAACATAATGCATACTGGACCAGAGGGAAACACGAATTAGGAATAGAACTATCATTCAGGTGAAGGTGCAATGGATGCACTTTAGACCTGAAGAAGCCACATGGGAAAAGAAGGAGGCTATGAGGGAGTCCTATCCTTTTCATTTTGATGAATAGACACTAGGATAGTGTCATTTGTTTTAAGAGGGGTAGGATGTGACATCCTAAATCCCCCCCCTAGACACATTGCATGGTTTGGTTAAGCTATAGGTCTAAACCTATGAATGATGCAAAGCATCATAAACTATCATACTTTATAAAAATGGAACTTTAAATATTTATGGAAACTTGATATGGGACAACTAGTTTTAAGAGGGGACCAATCTTATTAGGGTTCCAAGACTTATGAGATTAATTAAAGTTTAAAAAGAGAGAACCTAAGTAAGATATTTAATACTTAATAACTTAAACAAATTGTGAGGAAATGAAAATACACACCCTAACTGCTTCTTGTTTCAAGAAAATTCTTTATTTGGGAATGAATGTTTTTTGAGGATACTGAGCTATATTTATCATTATGATGAAAAACATATGTATTTCTTCTTCTTTTTGAATTTCCTCTCTGATCATATCCCATTGAACCTGAAAAGAGAGAGAGAAGATTCCCTCCCTTTAAAAATTTTCTAAGAAGATAAGAATGAATGGTAGATGGAGGAGCTTACAGAGGAAAGGCTACCTGATATCGCAAAAAGGTCTGTCCTGGATTTCCATCTAAGTACTCAGAGCTATTTTTGTTCGAGTGATGTGGCCTATAAAGAAATAATTCTTGAAAGAGGAAGAATATGCAATTAAGGGAATATAGAATGCTGATTAAAGGGAAACGGATGGAATCATCTACTTAAAGGAAATATTTTCATAACAAAGAACCCTAAGTCTAGATTACTAATAAGCTTGGTCCAACTTGGGGGTGATATTCACAAGGGTTGAAAGATACTGAACATTTGCATTTATCTATGGTAGGGTGGAACTGGGTAGTCCCTTATCAAGTTGCTTGGAAGGTTTTTAGATAAGTTATTTAATTTTACACTGTTACATTCTTGCTCATAGGTAATTTCATTTCTTTAAATATGTCTTCTTTATTTCCAGATTTCTATGTTTTAATAGAAAGAAAGTATATGATTTGATTTTCTAATGCACAGTTTGCGTGAGATGATAATGAAATACTTTATTTTCCCTAGGTTAGAGTATTGCTAGGATTATATAATTATTTATTGTAAAATTATTTTCATCCTTACAAATTATGGATAGAATAAGGTACACGATTAATTAGGGGTTTGCTAGTTCTTCTAGGTTTAGATTTTAGTTGTTTGAAAATTTTCTGTGTATCATCATAGGCGTATGCATGCAAAATTAATTAGCTAGGGTAGGATTTCTTTATGTTCAAATATTGCTTCCATGCTAGAAATATTAGGAATGGACATCCTATTGTTAGAACGTAGGCTAAATGTATGCATATCTAATTATAAGATTTATGTGAAATGATTGATTGGTTGTATACAATTTTGTAAATAATTGCATATGAATTTCATCCCAACAATTTGTCAGATAGGAATTAAAGTTGCATAGGTAAGAAGCTGCATGTAGAAGCAACACTATGGAAAGTAGGAGAGTTAAACCCTAACCCAATAAAGGAAGTGGTCATATAATAAGAAAAATCTAAATTTAGATATAGTCCTGTACATTTGATTATAACAGACAAAGGAACTTCAAATTCATAAACAATGCCTCGAACATAGAATCCAAATAACATTAATAATATTTAAATCCTTCCCTAGAAAAACACACAAGGTAATAAGATAAAATATATTTAACTAATAAACAAGCCAAATCCCATACTGGAATTCCAAGAATCTCTTAGAAAATTAAAACAATGAGAATAATAACCCAAGGTCGACTAATATGAACCAAGATAGGTTCCTTATTAAATCCCCAAATCCTTATAGAAAAATGACAAGCGATAAACCAAAAGACATTCATAACAACATATAAACATATTGTACGTCCATTTGAATTCCACAAGATAAAAATAACACACATACTGCAGCCAATGGAAGCTCAAAATCTTGCTACTAATGAAACTATGAATTATTTCACACATTCTATTGTTCAAGTCTAATGAACTAAAGTCATTATAAAGTAACCGATCCATAGAAAACACAAACAACGAATAAGGGTTTGAGAAACCCACAAAAATGCATCCATTCACCCTCAAATTTTTTTACACGGTCACGAAGGAGATGTATAAAAACCGTATGGACATCCTTCGACTTTACAACAATTTATACATTCCAAGATCTCATGCAACCCTAACAAGTAAAAGCAATATTGTAGAGTATACCAGCCTAGATCCAAATCCTAGGCTCTACCAAGCGTCGAGATGGATCAAATCTCTCGAGGTGCAAACTTCCTTGAGTGCAATAACCTCCAACCTAAGCATTATTAGCTATTCTAGTGGAAATTCCACATTTATCTTAACAATCAAGTTTTAATAATAACATTTTATGAATCTTTAAAAGTTAAAAATTATAAATTCCTTTAGTTTTATAGTCAACTTTACTATATTTGTATTAGGTCAAATATCCAATTTCAAATTCCATGCTAATTTCTTTACAACTCCCAACTCCCAATACAACTGAATCTTACTATTATGCTCTATCCATCATATTTCTAATTATGAATGTTCTGAACTACTGAAAAGGAACTAATTTAGACACAATCCTCCTTGTAACTTGAAGGCAAGCATGCACAACCATGCATGAAATATGGCAATGGGATGAAAATAATTTAAAGCTTTTTATTGAACTCTCCCCACGTCATGATACATGCATCGTTTGTTGGCATGAGAGTCAAAACAAACTATATGCACATTACAACAACCTAATTTAATGACATCAATTTAACACGTATGTGTTGTAAAGTAGCAAATGAATTCACATCTAATTCTAACTCGCAAAAATAAAAATTCTTCCACGTGCCTTTTAAGTGTTTTGTTTCCAATATATTATAGTTTCTCAAATTATGCGAAGGCATTTTCAAGATCTCCAGAGGAAAAAATGCCATCTTTTGATATTCAAAATGAATCAAAAAGACAAAATATACAGTAATCAGCAAACTGCCAGATGGGAAAAACAGCAGTCAATCCACCCAACACCTACAAGATAGGAGAGAAAAGTATGTCAGCCAGCACATATGCGGTAGATAGATAAAGTCTGATCTATGCAGACTTTTTTCATCATCCCTGAGTGATCAGGTCAGCAAATATCAGAGAATAAAAAATGACCAATAAACATACAATGCAGTGCATACTCGCTAGCTGATAATCTCCCAAAACAGTCTATGAGAAAGAAGAAAAATGACATAACAAACCAGCTGCTGTAATAATAAAAGGAAAACAACCATCAAAATAGCAGAAAGTGGCCATCTTTTATGACCTGTCCATCCATAATCTCAGAGAAGTGTCCTGTACCAATCTCCAATTTCAAAGCTCTTTTTGATAGACCATCAGCTAGTTTATTATGCTCCCGAAAAGTATGATTAATGGTCACAGGTGGGATAGAGTGCAGCATGTGGAATATATCATCACACCAATGTTTCAATGTGGGTAATTCAAGGGCAGTATGTTTGTTTTCCCATGAGATTATCACCATAGAATCACCAAAAATCTGATGTAAGGGCACTCCCATCAGGTTGCTGACCTTAAGAACAGACCAAAGAGCCAGGAGTTCAGCTCTGGTATTGGTGCCCGGACTACATCCCACTGAAAAAGAGAGATAATGGGTTTCACTGATATAGATCACCAACCCAGTGCCCCCCAATCCCAATTGTGCAGCACCATCGAAGTAACCGACCGGAAAATGATGCCTAGGTGTAGATCCAATCAGCCTTTGTTTTTTAGCAGGAATAGGCATAGGGTGGAGAGCGAGGAAAAGCTCAATACGGGTGATGAGTAGTGGAGCAGAAGGCATTCCATTTTCAAATAAACATTTGTTCTGTAAGAGCCACACAAGCCAAAAAATGAAGAAAGGGATGTATCTATGAGTTGCAGATAGAGAAGTGCTGTCAAACCAGTGGGTAAGAAAAGACAGGACAGAACAGTGTGAAGTCATGGGGAAACCCATCCGATTCGAAAAGTGTGTGAAGATGGAGGAGGTAAAGGGACACAAAAGGAAAAGATGAAGGCAATTCTCAGTTGATTTTTTGCATAACACACATCTGCTAGGGCCATGATGACCACGGGATTGTAGATTATCCCAAGATAGGATCTTGTCCATCGCCATCAACCAGCAAAAACAAATTATCTTCAGCGGGATTTTTAATGTCCAAAGGAAGGATAATACCCAATTATACTCCAGAAAGGTAGTGTAGTGAAAGAGACGGTCATATCCCAAGGCCGCGCTAATTGTGCCCACATGTTTGTAATGGGACCAAAGGAGCGAGTCATTGACATCTGATAAACATATTCTATTAAAAGACAAGCCTTTGGTATATGATGTCCATTGATGACTCCATTCCTCGCATAGATCAAGGTCTTCAATAGTGAACCAGAATCCGGTATCATGGTTTATTGCCTGATTCAGTGAGCAAATCCCATAGTCTTCCAGGTATAGGTGGAGTTCATCAGATAATATATAAGAACCACTCAATCCCACAATGGGATCCGCTCCAACCCGTATCTCAGTACCATTTCCAACTTGCCAGAGGAGACCTCTCCCAATCCATGGAAATGTTTCAAGAAAGCCTTTCCAGATAGTCGAAGCATTCCAATATCTGAACTTCTTATTTCTGAGCCAAGAATGTACTGATAAATTTTTCATATATTTGACTTTTAGTAGCTGATTCCAGATTCCAGTACTGTTCAGTGCAAACCAAAAATTCTTCATTCTCAACGAAAGACTAAAGAGTGGAAGATGTTTAATCCCCCATCCCCCCTGAGAAATAGGTCGATCCAGTAGGTGCCAATCAACCAAATGGTATTTCTTATGTGTGGCAGAAGACCCCCAGAGGAAGGAGAAGATAATAGAGAATAGCTTATCCAAAATGGAAATGGGGACCGGGAAAAGGGACAACCAATAGACAGGCAGGCTAGTGAGAACTGAACGGACCAGGACCAGTCGTCCCCCCAAAGATAAAAGGCGGTGAGTCCAGTGATTTATGCGTTTCTCAAAATGGCTCAAGAGCCAAATCCAGTCTTTCACTAAATACCCAGAAGGTTTCAACTGGAATCCAAGATAGGAGAAACCAAGATCAATGTGGGCAGATCTGAAAGGTAGGATGTCTGTAATCTTATCAAGCAAATCAGGTTCAAGATCAGAATGGAGGAAGCTGGACTTATCCAAATTTATCTGCATACCGGAGGCCTCACAGAAGGTGTCCAAAATAACTTTAAAAGCAATTCAATATTCAAAGGTGCCCAACCTGAATAATACGACATCATCCACGAAAAGTAAGTGTGTGATGGAAAGATCAGCCGATATCTTAATACCCTTGATAACCCCATTCCTTCTGGCATCCTGTATGAGAAGGCTAAGACCTTCGATGACTAAAATGAAGAGCAGCGGGGATAAAGGGCATCCCTGACATAGGCCTTGGGAGGCTGGGAAGAAAGGGGAGGGAGAACCATTGATGAGGACAGCGAAGTTTGCCGATGAGATGCACCCCATGATCCAATTCATCCCTACAAGTGGTACCCCAATCTGAATGAATATCAGCCTGATGTATTTCCAATTAACCCGGTCAAAAGCTTTTGTGAAATCCATCTTAAGGATGAGAGCTGATTGCTTCTTGAGTTTAATGGAATGGATAACTTCCTAGGTGATGGCAACCGGTTCATGAATCAAGCGGTTCTTAAGGAAACCAAACTACTGGGGAGAGATGGAGGAATCAAGGAATGGCTTGAGTCTCAGAGCAGCCACTTTAGCAATCAGTTTGTAGCAAAGATTACATAAATATATGGGCCTGAAATCCCCAAAATTAACAGGATATTCAACCTTAGGAATGAGAGCAACAAATGTAGAGTTGATGTCCGAGGCCACCCTGCCCCTGAGTCGTGAGGACTCCACCAAATGCAGCAGCGAGGGACCTAGAAGGTCTAAGAAGAATAAGTAAAACTCCACCGTCCATCCATGCAACTCAGAATGCAACTCATTTTTCAAGTTGTAATCTAAATATGGAGATCAATATTGGATAATACATCAGTTTTCAACAGACTATTGAAAATATTGGATAATACCCTTGTCGCTACCATTATATTTATTGTCCCCTTGGAATTTGAAAATTGGGATTGATGGATTACTAGGGTAATGACAACCCAATTCATCCCTTACTTTGCTCGCTATCGAACCTATAAAGAAACCCAAAATAAACAAGAAGGGGAGTCAGGATTCAAGATAAAATGGTCCAACACAACTACATAAACATTGAAAGTATTAACAACACAAGTACATGAATAAAGTTTACCTTCGTGACTCTAATTAAATATCGTGATAGGACTTGACTCCCAAACCCATGTGTCCTCCATGAAAAGGGAAATCTTGAATACTATAGTCAAGAAAAGTACCGAATTTAAATGCATTCTGCAGACTCCAACCAATGCATGTCCCCTTTTCACTCCCCTACATAGATAGCAGGTCAATCTAGTTAATGACACCCACTAGGGTCGGGTCAACGTGGAAAAAATGCTCTTTAATGCTTCCAACAAACCATGTACTCATTTCTATCCAAGCCAAAGTCATAATCCGAGAATGCGAATCACTATCCCGAAGGGTCTCATTCATAAAAATGCCAAGGGTTGAGTCTTTGCATTGTTCCCTTTTTAATCAAGCAATTTCATAGGTCAAGACCAAGGCCAAAAGTTTAGAGCCTTCATAGTGACCATATCATCCTATGTATTCCCTCGTGAAGTTCCTTTCCAAGGTTATCCAACTAAACAATGACTTACATTTGTTCCCTAGGAATTAACCAATTCAAGAGCTAGATACTCGTATAAATCATCCCTGCATAGACAAAATAACAAACAAGTGTTAGCACATTTCTAAGTAAGCCAACAAACCCTAGGCCTAATGCCAAAAGGGGACATTGGTAAAGAAAATAAAGCAAGACATAGTAAGCATTCATCATAGATCAAGAATAACAACCATTGACTACACGTCAATCACCTTGCATGATTAAAGTGATAAGGTTATAAAATAATATTGACAATCACACACATCCAGTCTAGTTGAACTTAGTTATACATCCAATGAAAGAATAGAGTTAATAAATAACATATCTGAAAATAATAATAACAATAATAATTTTGAGCGGAAAGAGAGATGTTACATGACCTGAGGGTTTGCATATGGAAACATTTCGTGGTTCAGGTGAACCTAATATTTTTATATTATTTAACTGTTAAACTCTTGTTATGGATTAGAGATCTTGCAAGGGATTTGATTTGTTTTTCATTATTATCTACTATATTCTCTCGCTACATATGTGATTCAAATTAATGAAAATAGATGTTATTAATTCCATCTCGATTTATTTTCTATGTATTGATTATTTTTGTACTCCTCTATCTGATACAATCGAATGGTACATGGCTAGTTTCTATATATTTAAATTTGATTGTTATCTTAATATAAATCTTATTAACATTTCTTTTTAGGGTTTAGGGTAGTTATCTTCTTATCCTAAATGATGCTTCTTTCCTGCACATTCTTGTAAGGTATCATAAGTAATTCATGTTTATCATATAAATGAAAATAAAAATAAAAAAATAAATATATATATATGTATGTATGTATGTATGTATGTATGTATGTATTTTACAACATTTTAGTGATAAGATTTCTATTAGTAGATTTTTAAAACAATGATATAGACCTTTAAACATGTTAATTATAAACCCTAATCACTCTTTTTCATAAATATATTAAAATATTCATAAATTACTAAAATCATAAAAAAATAATAAAGAATAAATATCAAACCTTAACTAAGAAGTAGAGGAAGTAAATATTCTTTTGAATAATGCTAACTTGTAATACAAATGCAAGCTAACACAATTTATTGAAAAATAAATATCAAACCTTAGCAATATTCTAACCTAAGAAATTGAAATCCTTTACTTGCAATCTCACACAAACTATATGTCAACACACCAAAGAACTTGAAATATAATAGTTACTTTCTTTCTAGCCAAATATCTAAATTTGGAATTTAAAGGAAGACATACTAAGAGAAATAAATTTATCTTATAAACAAAAAAGTAACAATACTAACTTAAATAACTTATCTGAAAACCCTTCACGAAACTTGATATGGGATTACCCAATTCCACCCTACCATAGATATCTACAGTTGTTGAAAATATTTCAACCCTTGCAGACATAACCCCCAAGCTGACCCAGGCTTACCAATGATAATTTTAGGGGATATCTATCCATGGACTATACTAAGGGAGCTACAAAAATTAAGTGGGCTATTTTCTTATATGGAAAGGGTTTTTCCAGCTAAAATATATTCTCCCAATATTTATTAGAAAAAAAAAATCCAAAATGAATAGCCTCTTGTATATTAATGAGGAAAAGGAAAAAAAATATTTTCTCCATAGCAAAACCTCCCTCCAATCTATTGTTCTCCCCAAATTTATAGAGAAAGTCTAGTGAAATCACTCATTCATCCCCAATTTTCAGTAATGGAGGCTCCTGAGGGTTATTTCTTCCTCCATTTTCCTTGTAATTTAGGCATATGGTTGCATTCAAGTGTATTTTTAGTCAACTTCATGTGATATCTTCTTTGAGAACTTGATTTCTAGTATTGGAGGGAAAATCAAGTGCTATTTTGTTCTATGTAAAGGATACAATGACTCATGGTTCACCCACATCAAATTGTACTTATAGGGTGAAGGGTCTAGTTAATTTGATTCCACTTTTCATTCTTAGTTTTATAGACATTTTAATCTTCTCATAACATCTCCATTGTTGAAATCTCGGGTCTTGAAGGGGCATGCTGCACATGCAATTTATCAGAGCATGCAAACTTGCATCACACTTTTTATACAATAATTAACATGATATGCTTTTTACCATGATTTTTATTTTTTTATCCACAGTTACAATAGATTATTATATTGTAAATTTACCTTTGATCATTCCTTCTATCATGGATTATCTTTTAGGCTTGTTGAATTCTAGGGAACTCTTGATTCTTAGGGATCATTTTGTGTTATTTGGGTTTTATTCTGTCTGAGGATTATTGGTTTTGTGAAAGTCTTATAGATATCAAAAGATATGATTTATTTTATTCCTTGTCATGTTTAAACTATCGGTTGAAATTGATATGTCTTTAGTGGATTCTACTCTTGATGAAGAGACACCACATGCTTTTTAAATATTCAAACTGAATTTGACTGAGTTGTTTAAAATGTGCTTTTATTAGGATCTTGATATGCAATTATTATTGGATCTAAGGCATTAATGAGAATATATATGTTCATATTTTATGTCTCTTATTGTTGATGTTTGGGATGTTTGTAATATAAATTAATGCATACTAATTATATTGGCAGGGCTAAAGTGGAACATTCATTATTTTAGTTGTGTTCTTGTAGAGTTATCCAAAGCATACTAGAAGTTTCTTTTATTTGTATTAAGAAGTTCATGACTAGTATATTTTTTTATTCATATTCGCAAATTCGTCAATTTTATTTGTGACTTAAATTTGCTGGGGTCGGTACTTGTTTTATGATATTTGTTTTGTTAGGGTTATTCAGAAGTAAAATATTTTTTGGTGATTTGTTTTTATGTGTAATTTCTATCATCATCGAAAAATAGATCTAGCTATGTATGATAAATATATGATTTTTCACAATAGGATTTGAACCCGAAATCTGACGTCATCCGACATTTTGTACGGATGTGTCAGACAACAATCACTGAAAAGAATGCCGATAAAAAATGATTTATAGTGCTGTCGAATATCCGACACAAAGGCGTCGGATATCCGACCCCTAGAGTGTCGCATATCCGACCCTTAAGTGCCGGATCTTCGACGGTTAGATGTTGGATATCCATGGTATGGTGTCAGATAACTGACGGTCTGTGAACCCAATAGTGTCGGATCTCCGACCCCTTAGCATCGAAGATCCGACGGGATGTGTGTATAT